>CM076584.1:10898574-11247404 GCA_034641835.2 Pinus albicaulis
ATTAAATAAAAGCGCGTATGGTATCTGATCTAATGGTTGATCAAGGTTGAATTTGTTTCTGCATATCTATTCTGAAGTCTGGGTAATCTCTGATATTCTGGTTACAGTGGTTTTACTGTTCTGTTGGAAGCAATGGTCAAAGTATGTTTGTTGATAAATGAAGGGTTGTGTTGAAGCTGTTTGATCCAGTTTGAAAATTGATGAAACGTGGTCTGCAGTGGTGCTAAAGGCTGAAGCCTTCAGTCAGGGGGTTGTAGCTCCCTTCCAGGTGAGGCTGGTAAACGAGAGCAGGGGGTTGTAGCTCCCTTCCAGGAGAGGCTGGTAAACGAGAGCAGGAGGTTGTAGCTCCCTTTCAGGAGAGGCTAGTAAACGAGAGAAGGTTGTAGCCTTCTGCAGGTGGGTGCCTGCGTGCTGGTATGAGTCTGCGCCAGTACATGGTTGTATGATGTTTTCTCTATAATAAAATATTGAAGGCTGAGACAACGGAAACGGTGGTTTTCTCCCGACTTGGGTTTCCACCTAAAATCCTGGTGTTCATGTGTGTTGCTTATGTGTGATGGCTTATTCTGTTATTACTGCACATGCTTACTGTTAAATAAACATCAGATGAATGAATGTCGCAAAGATCTAAGTTAAGAAATATCTTCATAATAGGATCTCTGTGCATACACATGTTTTAGTAAGGATATTCGCGTGTATACGCGAGTTGGCCTCAGGAAAGTAGCGTATGGGTTTTGAAGTAAGGAAAAGTAAAAAGATTTGAGTTTGCCCTAAATACTGATTCACCCCCCCCTCTCAGTATTTTTCCCAACACTCATTTATTTTTATACAGATCAACGACAAATGAGGGAGACCTCACTTATTCTATAGCGCAAATTGTTAGACAACTGCAAAATACTCAAGATCCCCTGATCCTGAGGACCCGCCTTTATCCGTTCTGTTTTTCTATAAAGATATAAAAAATAAACAGATGGAATAGAATGGGAGGTTGATAATCCCTATGTTGTAATTGTATTTTATTTTCATTCCTTCTGAAAAAAAAAATTGGCTCTCAGCGACGTTCTACCCCAACTGTTAAATTTAATGAAAGAGATATTGGTTTTTCCATAATTGTATTCTGAAGATCATCTGGTAGAGACTTCTGGAGACTCTGGGCCCAGTCACTGGGAGTTTTACTGTTGTCTTGTGTTATATTCTAATTTCCATGTTTTGAAATTAATCATTTTTGTGTTTTATAGAATTTAGAATTGATTCTGATTTCATCAGTATCGAGTGGTTTACATATTATATATTTAAAGTCTTAATCACTTTCATTTTCCTCATGAATGTTACTTATCATGTTTACTAGAGTTATTTGAATAATTAGAATGTTGTTCATTCTGAGTGAGCTTGTTGGTTGGTCATCCATTGATAATTTCAGTTGCAGAACGTGACTATGTTACTTGTTGTTCAGTTACTGCAGTATTCCCTACCTGATTAATAGATTGGTGTAGATGTTAATAGATTGTTGTAGATGTTAGTCTGTAATTCTAGTTCATTGTGAATTCCTTTAAGCTTTGCATTTCCATCTGCTTTAATAGAAAAAATCATAGTTAAGTTGATTTAATCCGTTGAGTTTTTTAAATTATTGTTTTCAGAGTTTGCTTTGATTGAACTTAACGAATTAGATTTTACCTTTGCAACGATTTTGATTGGATAACCTCTAGTTTCACTTGCATAAATTGTGATGAACACTCTTGAAATAAAAAGACTTACCCTGGGTTGATGATTAATGTAGGCATTAGGATTGTTTTTAAATAGACATCTTAGTGAGCCAACAACACCAACCAAATCAAATAAAAACAACCCCTGAACTTAATATCTAGCCTAAAAACCCTAAATCCTCTAGCCCTCCTAGCTGTGACCTTTTGGAGAGATCCCTCTCTGACTTGATAGGGCTAGCTATCAAGTCAAAATCTTGGTTTGTGGTTACCTCTGTTGGGATTCCTTCTTCAGCCTTAGGAATCTGGCTTAGTGCTAAAAGCTTAGCGACGTTGCCGGGGAGGCGAAAAGAAAAATATTCCCTAGGAAAGAACGACACAGATCATATCTGATTGTTGATGGTGAACAATAATCAGGCACAAGAAGGATGTGTATCATTCACCTATCTACTCCAGTCTCGAAGAATCCAAAGGTTCAAAATTTTCATGGTAAATCCACTTTTAAAGAACTGTTATTTTGAAGATATTCTTGGTGAACTCGCTGTTGTCAAAATGATTTCATTTCTCGAAGGTATGCTCCTATGAATCAAGCTCATATTCCTATTTTTTCGAACCGTATTCCTCGTATAGATTGGAAATCAGGACTGTTAAAGTTTAAGGGTCAAGACGGTGAAGATGCTAGTTTTCATTTGGTAAAATTTCGTTTGGATATTCACAGACTAAGGGTTGAGTTTCCTGAATATTGTCTGATGAAGATTTTTATGGCTAACTTGGAGGGAAAAGTGAGATCATGGTATGAGAGTCTACCATCTTCTATTTTATATTCTCTAAAGTACTTTCATTTATTTTTCTTTCAACATTATCAAAGCTCTAATTCTTCCTTGTCAATGATTGATAGGTTTTGTGAGATCTCTGATAATTTCATTGAATTTCTTGAAAAGTTGTATGGGGATGAAGAGTGTCTAGTGATGAGATCGTAGAATCCCTTCATGATTTTTCTTCCCAACAAGAATCATAAGTTTCCTCTTTGGATGAAGATATCCTTGACCCTTTGCATGAGAACCATTTTCATCACCAAAGAGAATCAGTAGCTCCCTCCTTAGATGAGACAGACTGGGACCAAGAAAGAGAAGTGCCAATTCCCGATCCTGAAAATGAAAATCACCAAATCAATGTAAATTTCTTTAAAACTCATTTTTATCCTTTGGATGAAGACGAAATAGATCATCTCCTGAAAAATCATGTTACATCCCAAGCGAATGTATATTTGTAGCTCTTATAGTGTTCACACAGTCAAGAATGTGTGAGTGAAGCATCTTCCATTATTGAAAATGAAAGTCTGGGTTTGAATGATGATAGTCATGAGACTGATGAATCCATACAGAAATTTGTGGTGAGTAAACCAATTTGTGATGATGATTTTTTACAAGGAGACCAACTAATTGATATTGTTTTCTTTCATAAAGAGGATAGGGCTATCATGTTTAACAAACTTGAAGAATGTTTTTTGTTCAAAGATTATTTATAATATGAATTTGAGGAGTACGAGCCTAAGAGAGACATCGTGCAAGTGATAGAGTCAGATTTTCCCATGCTTGAGGAATTTACAGCCAACACTCATATAGTAGAAATTCATACTTCTCTATGCTCTCCTATGGATCAACAACCAAGTGTTCTTTCCGATCAGAATGAAGACTGTGCTTGTGTTTTTGTTGGATCTCTAGACAAGGTAACATTTCATGTTTTTGAAGATCCTTTTACTAATTTTCTACAGCTAGCAGGGAAGTTGTATTTTCTTATTTTCGTGGATCAGAATCACATGTTCAGTAGACACTTGGAGTGGCCTAGTTTTTATTTTTTCTGCCTGCTCGAGGAAAATGAGAGCATAATTTTAGTAAGTAGTCGTCTGATGGATTAGTTACACTGGAAGGATCACTTCACATGATTGTACATATGTCTTCATCAGGCAGGTGGTTTTCATCAGGATTTGAAGCCCTCAAGTCTCAGTGATATGTTTCCATCAATAAGTTTAGTAAGTTCTTTATTTTCAGTCAGTTTTAAAAGTCAGTTTGCATCATTTGAGTTGTCAGCATTTTGTCATGTTTTCAGTTTGACTTTTGACCACCACATGGTTAGGCACTTGGTCTACAATGTTCTTGACACCTCCAAGGAGCTTCTATCCCCAATAAGGCCAATGTTAGTGCAAGTCAATTTTTCCTGTCACTTTCGAGCAAATAGGTATCATCTTTCTAAATTTGATGGAGTCTTTTTCAAATTTTTAGTATTTCATCGAGTCTTAAATTAAATATTTTTTCATTGGTTTAGGTTGTTAGGTGTTTTCTTATTCCACCATGACTAGGGTATTGAGATCATTACTACTCATTTCACCTCCATGGTCAATGGACATCATCATGGTCAGGTCATTCATTGTTGAAAGAGTCCATAGTCATCATGGTCATCATTTAGCTCATTCTTCCATGTTGTGCCATCATTAGGTCATAGGGTCAAAATCATGAAATTTGATCATTTCACCATCAAATTCATCTTTTAAAGGAGTAGTAATATTCAAAGTCTTCAACAATTTCAGGTTCTAAACTATCATTTCCAAGTAAGTGGTTTTTTTTTTACCATATTTGTCTCTCAGTTGTGCTTGGAAAGCTCATTTCTCTCTCCTAGGGTTTTGAGGACATTTTTCTTGATTTCATGACTTCCTTGGTTAAAATCATAAAAAATAACTGTATCCTGATGCTCTTACAGCTTCCCCTATCCTTAATATACCTTCCTAAATACTTCCCATCACTCATATCCCTCAAAATCATCATTTTTTCACAAGCCCTAGCCTTTTGCTACAATTTGACACTTTTCTAGACTAGGCCTGTGTTTTTCCCTTTTGGACCCCTTCCCCTCACTCAATCCTTGAAATTCCACTTTCCCTTACTCTGTTATGAAACCAGTTCCAAAAATAGAAGAAAAGAGTGATCAATGCCTTAGAAATCAGCCACTTTGAGGGGGCAACCTCCAATACATTACATAAATGAAAAATTCTTGGATGATACAAATGACAACACCTCCTTCTGTATATAGGGGTCCATGGGGTCACAATATAATCCTAGCCGACCTAAAAATAATAATGTAAGGGAACAATAATAACATTATGGGGGTTACAGGGGTACAACAATAACAATAAGGGGGCTACACTAATAACAATAAGGGACTACACTAGTAATGTGGGGACCTAACATGCCCTCTCCTTCAAAAAAGTGTTGTCCTAAACGCTTGAGTAGCTCTAGATGCTTCGGTGTAAAAATCTCATCCTCCCATGTAGAATCTTCAGTGGATAAGTTCTTCCACCTGATGAGATACTCTGAAATTGATCGATTCTGTAGCTGTCGAGTTCTTGTTTCCGTGGATGTTTTAGGTTCCAATATGATTTTTCCTTCCTCATCAAGTTCTGGAAATATTGTTTGAACTGGAATTTTGTCACCTACAACCTTCTTTAAGCATGAAACATGGAAAACCGGATGCACTCGCGAAGAAGCAGGAAGTTCCAATGTGTATGCCATAGTACCAATCTTTTGCAGCACCTTGTAAGGACCATAGTATTTTGGTGATAATTTATTATCCTTCTTAGCTTGCTTGAGGGACATTTGTTTGTATGGTTGTAGCCGTAAAAATACCCAGTCTCCTACATCAAAACTTCTCTCACTACGATGTTGATCTGCCTATTGTTTTATTCGATTTTGTGCCAAATTGAGGTTATCCTTTAAGAGTTGGATAACTTGTTGTTGATGCTCGATGTGATCTTCCACTGCTTGCACCTTAGAATTTTCTCTTAAATATGATGTGATGGACATTGGATGATATCCATAAAGTGACATAAATGGGGTGATTTTTGTTGCAGTATGGAAGGAAGTGTTATACCACCATTCTGCCAGAGGTAACCGCTTGACCCATTGTGTTTGTTTATCAGATACAAAACAAAGAATATATCCTTCCAAGCATTTGTTCACTATCTCAGTTTGACCATAAGATTGAGGATGATAATATGATCTATGAGCTATTTGAGTACCCAAACAAGAAAATAATTCCGTCCAAAAATTTCCAGTAAAAATGGGATCTCTGTCGCTTACCATAACATTTGGGTTTCCATGTAGCTTTTGAATTGTTTTCATAAATGCAGTAGCAACTATACTTGCTTTAAATGGATGAGATAATGCACAAAAGTGTGTATAATTTGTAAGTTTATCAACTACCACCATGATGACACTATTTCCTTCGGACTTAGGTAAACCTGTGATAAAATCCATTGAAATCTCCTCCCAACATTGACTTGGAATGGATAAAGGTTGTAGAAGACCCAAGGTCTTAATTGTCTCAACTTTATTTTGCTGGAAAACTAAACATTCTGCCACAAAATTTTGAATATCAGATTTAAGGCCATCCCAAAAAAAATCTTTCTTCACCCTGTGGTAAGTTTTTAAAAATCCTTAGTGTCCTCCTAAAGGAGAAGTGTGCAATTCCAAAATAATATTTTGTTTTAGTTGGGAATTCTTACAAAGATATAAGTGATCTTTGTACCATAAGGAATCATTTTTCCAACTAAATGTATAATATGTACTAGGATCTTGCTTCAACTTTTGAATAAGTTCCCACACTTCTTCGTCTTTCTTCCATTCATCCCTTGCTTCAGTTATCCAATCTGGTTGGATAATAGAAATTTCACAAAGAAATGCTTCCACCTCTTCATCCTTTCTTGAGAGTGCATCTGCAACAACATTTAGCTTCCCTTTTTTGTAGATGATTTAAAAGTCATAACCAAACATCTTTGTCACCCATTTTTGCTGCTCTTCTAAAGATAGTCTTTGTTCCAAAGAGTGTTTAAGACTATCATGATCAGTTTTTACCTTGAAGTGCCTTCCCATTAGGTAAGGTCACTATTTCTTTAGTGCATGTAGTATTACCAACATTTCCTTCTCATAAATAGCTTTCTGTAAATACTTTCCTTTGATTGGACGGCTTTCAAAAGAAATGAATCATCCTTATTGCATTAAAACAGCACCAATTCCATTTCCTGAGGCATCACATTCCACAATAAAGGTTTGTGTGAAGTATGGCATAGCTAAGACCGGTGCTAGGCACATTGCCTCTTTAAGATGTTCAAAGGCCTTAGTTGCTTCAAGAGTCCATGAAAATTCATATTTCTTCAATAATGTTGTTAGAGGTGTTTCTATTCTCCCATAATTATTAACAAACTTGTGATAATACTCTGTTAACCCGAGAAATCCTCGCAACTGCTTTATGGTTGTGGGGAGTTTCTCTTCCTTAATGTCTTTAATTTTGTTAGGGTCTACCTTAACACCCTCGTGAGATACAATATGACCCATATATTCCACCTCTTGTACTCCAAAGAAACGTTTGGATGTTTTTGCATATAATTATTTCTCCTCCAATAGTTTGAGCACCCTGTCAACATGTTGAACATGATCCTTCCAAGACCTACTATAGATTAGTATGTCATCAAAAAATACTAGCACAATTTTTCTAAGGAAGGGTTTGAAAATGGAATTCATCAACCCTTGAAATGTACAAGGTGCATTGGTAAGGCCAAAAGGCATGACCAAAAATTCATAATGACCCTCATGAGTTAGAACTGATGTTTTCGGAATATCTTCAGTCTTCATTCCAATTTGATGATATCCTGAATGAAGATACAACTTGGTAAAATAAATTGCGCCATGTAATTCTTCCAATAATTCATCAATCACAGGAATGGGAAATTTATCTTTAATAGTGAACTTATTGAGCTCCCTATAATTCGGACACATGCACCATGATCCATCCTTCTTGTGTGCCAATACTACTGGAGCAGAGAAAGAACTTTGACTAGGTTGAATTAGACTAGCCTCTAACATTTATGAAATCATACGTTCAATTTCACTCTTTTGGACATAAGGATATCTGTAAGGCCTGATGTTTGGAGGAACACTTCCTGGAATCAAATGAATAGCATGATCATGATCGAGAATAGGTGGGAGTCCTTTGGGAGTTTCAAACACCTTGGAATGATTGTCCAAGACTTTTTGGAGATCTGGAGAAATAGATGATTTTGATGTTGGAACTTCTAGTGAGCATAATTGTGCAATTATGCCTCGTTGTTATTTATTCAGAAGCTTTGTCATGACATTAGACCTTATTATCTTTCCCAGCTTCCCTGCGATACCCCGTAATTCGATTTCCTTTCCTTCGGGAAAAATTTCAAGAAATGTTCTTGAAAATTAAAAGCTATCGTCCCCAAAGATTGTAACCATTGTACTCCTAGTACAACATCAACACCTCCCATTGGAATGGAAAGCATTGGACTATTCAATACATATTCCCCCATGGTTAGCTTGATATTATGTCATTTTCCAGAGAAATTTATAGTTCCTCCATTTGCAACCATCACTTGACATTCTGGTGCTGGTTATAGAAAACAATTCAATTCCTTGGCTACCTTACAATGAATAAAATTATGGGTACTACCTGAATCAATAAACACTATTACCTTTTTCTTCTTGATATTTCCTTATATCTTGAGAGTTTGAGAGTGTTTATTCGCCAATGCATTACATGATATGGTTGAACTCATTTCTTCTTCTTCTAGGGTTGGTTCCTGGTGTATATCCTCTTATTTTGAAGTTTCTTGTTCATTTTCTTCCTCCTCTTCACAATCTATGTAAAATAATTTCTTCTCATCACACTTATGACCTTTAGTGTATTTTCTATCACAACTGTAGGAAATCCCTTTTTCTCTTTTTTCTTCCAATTTTTGTGGTGTCAACCTTGTAGGTTGTTGAAGTCTAGGAGTAGAAACACTTCCATATTTATAGATGTGAGTGGTAGGCTTCCTTGTCTCCATAATTTTACATTCAATTTTTCTTGCCAGCCTAAATGCCTTCTCCAATGAATCAAGTTCCAAAACGCGAACTTAATATTGGATGTTATCCTTTAAAGTCCCTATGAAGACATCAATCCTGTGTTCCTCTGGAATATTAGTTACCCTTTTATTCAATTTCTGTAAGTCCTCAATGTGCTCCACCACTAAACCCTTTTGTTTGAGATTTACCAAGTGGCTAAAGAAGGTGTTGCTCTTTGTATCCTCATAATGTGCTATCATTTCCTCTGTAAAAATTGACCAAGTGACAAATTTTTTACGAGAGAAAAGCCATCGATACCATAAAAATGTATTTTGTTCTAAATTTAAAGTTATAATGTGTACCTTTTGTGTGTTTTGCACATTATTGAGATAAAAATATTGCTCCATCTGTAGTATCCATGTTACGGGATCCTTGTCATCAAACTTCCTCATATCCATCTTTAGAATATGGTGGTTCTTCCATCCAACATTAGAGTTTATGAAATCACGATTAACATTTATTTTTTCTCATCATGAGTTTCCTCTACTATATTTTTAGAATTAGGAAACATTTCTTGTATCAACTTTGTCAAACCTTCCATGTCTGCTTTTAGGTCATTCTTCATGTTTTCCATGTTGTCTTTCATTTTTTCTTCCATGTCATCCATCTAAGATTCCATGCCATCCATCTTAGCTTCCACACCTTTCTTCAAACCATCCTTATTATTCTTCAAACCATCCATCTTCGCTTCCACGCCTTTCTTCAAAACTTCCATTTCATTTTTTGTTTCCCTTTGCGAGAGTGAAATTTGGTGCACTTACTCTTGTAATTTTGACATATCATGTTGCAATTCTTCATCTTCATGAGTCATATTAGAGTATTATGAGGGATTAATGGGTGTTGAATTATTTTTAGGGGGCATTTTATAACCCAATGCTATGCTCAATAGGCCCTTGGAACCACTTAAAATTGATTTTTCAAACAAGACTTATGCAATTTGAAAAACAAACACACACATTTTTTCTTGCTTTTGAGGAGCTCTATATTGAAACTGGATAATCTATGTAATTCTGGATCTTCAATATCTGAAATTTGGTCATGTAGTAGCCCTCTGAAACATCTTTTGAATGCCACAGGTCTGACCTAATTTGGATACTTCAAGACAAAGTTACATCGAATCTCCCACAATGACCTAATTATGGACTAGTTTAGTAGAGCGAACTTGTATGATGTGCCATGTCTCATTTTTTCCTCCTTCAAATATGAAATTGATACACAGGAAACTAAAGTCCATGTAATTTTTGCCACTTTTTATAGAATTCAAATATGATGCTCAGAGAAAGAGTTATGACGATTTTCCCAAGGTCACCTCTTTCCGATTAAATTTAGGAGCCTTAACAAACCCTAAATTCCATAGATCATATCTCTGAAAATATTGTGAACCAAGATTTCAAATTTCTACAGGAAGTTCCTTAGGATTTTAGCTTCGCTCTATAAAAATTTATGCTTCTAAACCTTTGTAGAAAAAAAGTTATACCGAAAATTCCATGATGACCTGTTTAGGTGAAATTCAGGAGCCTGAAAAAATCCTAACTTCCACAGATCATATCTCCGAAAATATTGCGAACCAAGATTTGAAATTTGTACACGACGTTCCTCCGGATTTCGGATTTACTTTGTAAATATTGTTGTGTTTTTAAACCTTCGTAGAAAAAATGTTATAGGCTAGTAACTGCACGATTACTTGTTTGGAGCAGCGAAACCCTAGAATCCAAAGCTCTGATACCAAATGTTATGAAACCAACTCCAAAAATAGAAGAAAAGAGAGATCAACACCTTAGAAATCATCCACTTCAAGGGGGAAACTTCCAATGAATTACATAAATGAATAATTCTTGGATGATACTGATCCAGGTGGATATTGGTGGCCACCCGCCTATTCCACTTGGGGCCCCACCATTGTCTCTTTCAGTTTTTCAGTTTCGGCACAACTTACTATTTTTAGCATTTTTCCGGGTCTTGAACTTCCAGAGCCATTTTGAGGCCCTAAACGATGTTTTTTGGGCATCGTGCCTCTAGCGAATATCATTCCGTTTTGGAATGATATTCGTGGCGAAAGTTGTAGTCCTCGGATAGATATTTCTAATGATGTATCATGTGCATCAAACGGAGATAGTATGTCAAATTTACGTCCCTGGGAAGTGGAAACACCAATTTACCCAAACGAGGCCCATCGTTTTGGCGCTTCATCTCCTAGGGTTAGGTTTTTGGATGTTTAGGGTTCTCCATTGTTTGTTAATAATAAATAGGTCCTCGAGCCTCATTGTAACTCAGTTCAGAGGCCTGTAGCCGCTGCATCTCTCCTCAGAGATAGCTACCAGCGCCCTAGCTAGTTTTATTTCCATTCTGTCTGTAAGCAAATTTCAGTTCTTTGATATTAATGAAATGAAGTGTTATTTCCATCATGATTCGTATTTATGGTTATGTGTTTATTCGCTTAGTGCCCTCGCATAGCAAATCCGCATCGCGGGTATCGAGCGTCCGCTTTTCAATCCTTCTTCGCATGTCCCCAATGAAGTCGGGTATAAGGAGTTAGGGCTCGATCTGGTGGAACCTTTGCAAGATCAGCCTCGCAAACCCCGACGGACGCCCATGTGGGATGAAAATAAATATGAGGGAGCAGGATATCCTATCAAAATATTGCTCGAGGAGGCCCTCAAAAAACAAAGGAACGCGATGATGGATAACTTTTCCCAGATCCTTCAACGGTTGCCCACCGACAGTGCATCTGCATCTAGCAGCCACTCTAGAGGTGCGACTCCTTTTAAGGTACAAGTAAATTTTGACATTCCCATATTTGAGGGAAAAACAGATGTGATAAGCCAGATAGATGTGGTCGAATATATTAGAAGGATATTTCTCGGTTCATGAATTTTTTGACAGGGAGAAGATTATTTTTGCACACCTCAAAGCTACCCCCCATGTCAAGGACTGGTGGGAAACCCACTGTGAGAAAAATGACGAGACAGAACCCTCTTTGTTCTCGGTCGTACCCACTTGGAATTCTTTCTGAGACGCCGTCAAGGAACAATACTATCCCATGGGGAGCTATGAGGAAAATTACATACAATGGACCACGCTGCGGCAACAAAGGGATCAAGATTTGCATGAGCTAACGAATCTGTTCCATACCCTGCGCACCAAGTTGGGTATCAAAGATTCAGAGAAACATCTGGTGCTAAAGTATCACAGATTCATTCAGGAGGAAATGGATTTTCTCGACATCTCCTCGCTTGGTACGGCATACCGGTATGCTGCCAATATTGAGAAAAAATTCAAACAAAAGAAGCGAGACTTTGGATCTGCGAATCAAAATCAAGGGAAAGGTGCTCCCAAACCGTAGAACAAAGGACAGATCCAAGGCATGGCGACTCAAGACAACTTGTCGAAGCCACAAGCAAAGAAAAACACCGCAAAGCCAAAGAAGGACGCGGGAAAGTGGTGTGAGTTCCATAAGAGCTCCACTCACAACACAAGTGAGTGTCGGGCCAAGCAGTCACTGGTGGCCGAGATGCGGGCTTCTGAGTCAGATGCCTGCTCTGACTTTGAATCAGAACCTGACAAGGGGAATGAAAAAGGAAAACAGATTATTGATGCGGAGCCCAATGCCACTGTTGCCACTACAAAGATCCAGAAGGAGGAACCAGAAGATCCGGAGGAGGAGGAACGTCTCTTCCACTCCCAGATGTGGGCAAAGGGCTCCCCAGTATAGTTCATTGTCGACAATGGGAGCCAAAAGAACCTCATTTCGGTAAACGCCGTGAAGCGGTTGGGCTTGCCGACCACAGCTCACCCACATCCATACACCATCAGGTGGCTTCACCAAGGACGAGATCATCGCATCAGCCAGCAGTGTCGCCTTCCCTATAGCATCAAGCCCTTCACGGATGAGGCATTATGTGGTCTTGCTCCTATTGATGTTTCTGATGTATTATTAGGACAACCATACTTGTGGAAGCGTCATGTTGTGTATGAGTCTCGGCCTTGTGCTGTTATTGTTACTTTGGGAAATAAGTTGTACAGGATACCAGAGGTACCACCTCCTGCCACTATCTCTTTGGTTACTGAAAAAAAATGCAGTAAGCTCATTTCCCAAACCAGGAAATTCATTTTCCTGATGATCTGCCCCCAGGGCAAGAAGAATACTGTGGCCACGACCTCTAGACAAGGCTCCTCTACACGAAAACAACAAATGGATAAGGTTGTGGAGGAGTATGGGGACATTTTCACCTCACCCACAGGGGTTCCTCTGCACTGTCAGGTCAAGCACCCGATTGATCTGACCCCAGGTGCGCCGCTACCCAACGGACCGATCTATCGGCACTTTGTTCTGGAGAACGATGAAATCAAGAGGCAAGTTCAGGAGTTGCTGTAGAAGGGTCACATCCGACCAAGTTCATCGCCCCGTGGGAGCCCGATCGTGTTGTTACAGAAGAAGGATGGGATGTGGAGACTCTGTATTGACTATCGGGTGCTGAACAAGATCACTGTCCGGAATAGGTACCTGATCCCATGGATTGATGACAATCTGGACCAACTCAAAGGTGCGAAATATTTCAGCAATATTGACTTGAAGTCGGGGTATCACCAGGTACCGACTAAACCCTCCGATGTGTGGAAGACTGCCTTCAAAGCCAAGAAAGGCCTTTTCGAATGGCTGGTCATGACTTTCGGTTTGACGAATGCTCCCGCAACCTTCATGAGGATGATGAACGACATCTTGCGACCATTCACCAACTCATTTGTAGTGGTGTACTTGGATGAGATTCTGATCTTCAGCCAGACTTGGGAAGAGCACCTTCACCACATCCGATAAGTCCTCCAAACACTGTGGCAACAGAAGTTGTGTGCCAATCTGGAGAAGTGCACTTTTGGCATGACCCAGGTTCAATATCTGGGATACATTATTGATGAAAGGGGGGTGCATGTGGATTCAGCCAAGATCCAAGTCATTCGGGATTGGCCAGCCCCAACTACTATAACGGATCTTCACAGCTTTCTGGGTCTTGCTAATTTCTACCGGAGGTTCGTGTTGGGATTCTCTCATATCACTTGGCCCTTGAGTCAAGTCACCAAGGGAGGAGCGAGAGCAAAATTTCGGTCGAAAACCTATCCAAGAAGGTGCCGCCAGCACTGAAAATCGCCTATCTTCGCTCTCTGCTCACTTTATCGTACTCTGTAAAATGCCCATTTGAGATCGAGACAAGATCGGAATTTGGATCTCATGCTATCGGGGGAAATTGTTATTGTTTGTTGTAGGACATTCGTTGGCATTTTCCAAAGGAGACATTTTCCGACACAGTTCGCAAGTATCCCACTTATGAAAAATAAATGTATTCCATTGTGTAGGCTTGTCGACAATGGAAGCATTACATTTTGGGGAAGGAACAATCATCCACACAGACCACCGACCCCTGCAGTTCATACATACACAAGGGAAGTTGCATAATGATCGCCATCAGAAGTGGTCCACATATCTGCAACAATTTCATTTGAACATCAAGTACAAGAAGGGTAGCACCAATAATGTTGCAGACTGCCTCAGCCGACCACCGATCGTGGCGCTCACCACCGTGCTCAACTCTTGTGGGCACGAGACTTCCGATTGGCCGCTTCTCTATGAGAGTGACCCAGAATTCGGCCACACTTACAAGGCACTCTTGGGGGGTACGCAAGTTCCAAATTTTCACCTCCAAGATGCACTTTTATGTCACATGGGACACCTTTGTGTTCTTTCAAGCGAGCGTGCCAAGATGATATGGGAAGCACACTACAGTCGAGTCGCTGGGCATTTCGGGGTCGAGAAAACAGTAGCAATACTACAGAAGTATTTCTATTGGCCTAACCTTCGAAAGGATGTCGAGAAGCACATCAGATCCTGCACTGCTTGTGCCATTGCCAAACCGACCATCAAGAAGCAAGGCCTATATACCCCACTACCTACCCCTAGTCGACCGTGGGAATCCATCTCCATGGATTACATGTCGGGCCTGCCTTCTACTAAGAATGGAAATGACTGTGTTTTCGTGGTCGTTGACAGATTCTCGAAGATGGCCATCATGGCGGCCTGTAAGAAGAATATCACAGCAGAAGCCACTGCTAAACTCTTCTTTGAACGAGTGTGTGTGCACTTTGGGATCCCACAGTCTATCATATCAGATCGAGATAGCAGGTTCCTCAGCACATTTTGGTCCAGCCTCTGGTCAATGTTGGACACAAAGCTCACCAAGTCCACAGCTTTCCATCCCCAAACAGATGGCCAGACAAAGGTCGTCAACAGAATGATTGTACACATTCTGCGCATGTACAATTCAAAGCATCCACGCACATGGGACGAGAGCCTCCCATATGTACAACATATTTATAATCGGTCTCTCCACAGTTCAATCAGCCATAGCCCCTTTCAAGTGGGCTTGGGATTCCAGCCACTCTGTCCTATTGACGTAGCCATACCATTTGCAGCTGCTCAAGCCGATTCAACTCATGTTCAGTCTGAAGTTGACAAAGCAAGTAGATTCATCGAGCGCATTCAACACATCCACCAACAGGTTCATGATATATTGGACCGAGCCAATGCCAAGTACAAGCAACGCCATGATCAACACCGGGTGCCACACAACTTCTAGGTGGGAAACAAAGTATGGCTACATTTGCAGAAGGAGCACCTCACTGGACCCCACCGCAAGCTTCGCTCGCTCTGATACGGGTCGTACACCATCACCAAGGTTGTAGGGAACAATGCCTTCGAGCTCAGTATTCCACCATTCCTTGGTCTGCACCCAGTCTTCAATGTGGATCACCTTCGTCCTTACTTCCCACCTCTACTAGACACCTCAGACATTGCAGAGCAACTCACATCAACAGAGTTAAAACCAGACTGCATAAAACAGGCCACCACAGATTGTATCATGGACATGAAAATAAAGAGCACTCGCCAACAGAATATCGAACTGTATCGGGTTGTCAAATCTGGCCAACTCCTGCACCAAAGCAAGTGGTTCACCAGGGACAAAGTTTAGCAGAAGTTTCCTCATCTCATGGAGGAACTCAACGCAATGGGGACCATTGCTTCCTAAGGGGGGAGGAATGATCAGGTGGATATTGGTGGCCACCTGCCTATTCCACTTGGGGCCCCACCATTGTCTCTTTCAGTTTTTCAGTTTCGGCACAACTCACTATTTTTAGCAGTTTTTCGGGTCCTGAACTTCCAGAGCCGTTTTGAGGCCCTAAACGACGTTTTTTGGGCATCGCGCCTCCAGAAAATATCATTCCATTTTGGAATGATATTCGTCGCGAAATTTGTAGTCCTCGGATAGATCTCTCTAATGATTTATCATGTGCGTCAAACGGAGATAGTATGCCAAAGTTACGTCCCTGGGAAGCGGAAACACCAATTTACCCAAACGGGGCCCATCGTTTTGGCGCTTCATCTCCTAGGGTTAGGTTTTTGGATGTTTAGGGTTCTCCATTGTTTCTTAATAATAAATAGGCCCTCGAGCCTCATTGTAACTCAGTTCAGAGGCCTGTAGCTGCCACATCTCTCCTCAGAGATACCTACCAGTGCCCTAGCTAGTTTTATTTCCATTCTGTCTGTAAGCAAATTGCAGTTCTTTGGTATTAATGAAATGAAGTGTTATTTCCACTGCATCTCTGTATTTATGGTTATGTTTTTATTTTTTTGCGTTCCTGCATAAATCTGGATCAGATAAAAATGAAAAAACCTCCTTCTATATATAGGGGTCCATGGGGTCACAATATAATCCTAGTCGACCTAACAATAATAATGTAAGAGAACAATAATAACAATATGGGGGTTACAAGGATACAACAATAACAATAAGGGGGATACACTATTAAAAGTAAGGGAATACACTAGTAATATGGAGAAATAACATACTCTCTAAAATCTATCCCTATCCCCCAAAATTTCCCCAAAAATTTAGACAGCCCCTAACCCCTTCATTCCCCTCCCTCTACAAGGTAGTCCTAAATCCCTTGTTTTGCCTACACCAAACCCTAATTTCTTCTCCCATGAGCTAGGGTTTGCTATGGAATCAGAGACATCTAAGCATAGGATGCATAATGGAGATTATATTAGCAAGTATGAAGTCATTTCAGCTCATAAAAATCATGTCCCCACCATTTTTCAAGAAATCATTCCAAGGGACAAATCATTTGCCACACATAGGGCTGGTTTTTCTTCAAACTGTGTTTCTAACCAAACAGAGCTGAATTTGATAAAAGTGAGAGAGGTTTTTGTCCATCATACGTCAAAAAAGAAAAAAATCCTTCATTTTTTCACAGGTATCATGGTTTGGGAGAAATTTCAAAAATATAGGTGTTACAAGATGTTTTCTACACTTCTGAAGTGACCTTGGGAGAATCCATTTTTGACAGGTCAAATCAGACCCATTTTGAAAACTAAAGGCATATTTGGCAAGTAGATAGGATAATATTTCCTATCTTGGGCCCAATTTTGACACCGATAAGGCCTCCAAAAGTTGTCTGAAAAAAGGCGATGTGCAAATCCATTTGTGAGGGCGCAAATGCTTAAGAGAGGGCACAAATATCAGTTTTTGGAGAATGAAGTTTTGAGGGGGAAAATGATCTTCATTTTGGAAAATGAAGACAGATATGGAAAGTAGATAGGATACACTTTCCAATGATCTATCCTGGGTCCAATTTTGACACTGGGAAGGCCTCCAAACATTTCCTGCAAAATCGGTGATTTTCTGAGTTTTTTAACAGAGATTTAGCAGAAAATTAGGCATTTGCACAGTGCCCTAGGTACTACGTAAATAATTGGGGCACTTTTTGAGGGAAATAAAGGCACCATTGGATTACTAATGACCAATTCATCTAATAAAACCATGTTTCCAGCCTTGGTTTACAGTTTTGATAGGTGAAAAGCCGAAAATACCATACAAAAACCACCTTTCTGCCCTTGTTTTGACCTAAGCGCTGCGCAAATACCTATATCGGGAGAATGAATTTTTGAGGGGTAAAATGACCTTCATTTTTAGAACTTGAGAAATATTCTAGAAGAGGACAGGAAGAGCTTTCCAACAAGCCATATTGGGCCTGATTTGGACAGTTGTAGGTCAGCCAAAAGTGGCCCTGAACATGGAGGGCACAAATGACACTGCTAGGGTGCAAATTCACTATGGAGGGCGCAAATGACCAATTTGTTGATTTTTTCCAAGTTTCTTAGAAATTTTGACTTTTATTCTAGAAATAATATTTCTAATTATGTAATTAATCATGGTAAATTTAATTATGTCATGGATGAGTTATCTAGGGGTAGATTCATTGGGTAAAAGTCATCATTGAGTCATAATGAATCAGTTGAATGTAATTAGGAATGAGTCACTTGGACCATCCTATACTACAGCTTTCAGTTCAGTATCTTGTGGATCTCTTCCTCACTTCATGGATTAGGCCCCTGAGGATGAGTGAATGATGTTTTGATGTTTATTTAGTCCCTTCCCTCATTCTTAGTAAGGGCTGGAATCAGTTTGTATGTTTGCTTATTGATCAAGGAACTATTGTACTCAGTTTGGCCAGCTAATAAAGATGAGTTGCAGCTACTTTTTGGGATACTTGTGGTATGATGTTTATCATTGTTTTTTCTTCAGTATCATATGTTAAAATTTATTGTATTCATGTTCACTTCAGCTCTATGGTATGATCTCTTTCAAGTTTGATAATTAGAACACATGCTTGCTCATGCTCTGTTTTGGGGAATTGATCATAGTTTGTCCATTTTCCTCTACCTTGGAAGAATGCATCTCCCATTATCTTCCTATATTTATCTTCATTCTCAAAACCATTCCATCACAATCATATTTAATTGATAATCCTTATGCCTACCTTGCCCCATTGATCACTGCAACCCTATCTCATTTGTCGTGACCTAGCTTTCCTTGACCTAATTTCTTCATCCAGTGATACCCCAACCAAATCCAATCAAAAAAACCCCTTCACTTAATATCTAGCCTAAAAACCATAAATCCTTCAGCCCTCCTGGCTGTGACCTTTTGGAGAGAGCCCTCTCTGACTTGATAGGGCTAGCTATCAAGTCAAAAGCTTGGTCTGTGGTTACCTCTGTTGGGATTCCTTCTTCAACCTTAGGAATTTGGCAGAGTGATAACAAGTTCCATCACATAATTATAAATTTTGGAGAATTAAGGAACATCAGTAAAAAAACGTAGGGAATATTAACCCTACTACAATCCATTTCTCTTAAAGTTTACTTCCCACGGTGACTGCAGAAATGATGTCAGGTACATGACCTCATGAAGAGAATGTAATAATTATCATGTCTACAAGATCAATAATGTATGATATTAGGGGGAGATATGCATCAGTAGCTTGGTGATGGTTCTATATTATGTTTTTATATTGCATCTAGTGATGTAACAGTGAACAAAAACATAAAATAAAGGTTCATGGGGATTTGTGTTTATGAAAGTTCAACATTTTTCTTTATGTACGTGTATCTCATGAAGGATAGTCGTGTATATACGCAAACTCTGATATGTTGGAATCATGTTGTTAAACATGCAAGCATTAGTCTCTGCTACAATTTCCAGAGTTAGGATCCATGAAAGGTATTTATTCCATGTCACGAAAAACACGAGGAGCGTTAAACCCAATGTCCAAAAATCTCCCCCCTATTGTGAGTCGGGTGAGTTTATAACTCGAGACCTATCACTATGATACCACTTGTTCGAATCATGACTTTTGTTGGACCAAAACCTGCAGGAATTAGTCTCTGCTACAATCGCCAGAGTTAGGATCCATGAGAGGCGGTTAGACCATGTCGTGAAGCACACGGGGAGTGTTGAACCCAATTTCCAACAATCTAAATACCAAATGTAGGTTTTAACCATGTATAGAAATTACCTACAAACAAATTCTTAAAAACAAAAAAAATAAACAATGACGAGAAAATAAACATGAAACACATATACACAAAGAATTTCCCCTGGATCCCAAAACGGGGACTACCAGATTTATTTTTCATTATATTCATTTCAATGTTACAATATATATATATATATGTGTGTGTGTGTGTGTGTATATATATACATGTCGAAGCATTCATAAACTCCAATCCATTAACCCTGGGTTAGAACATAACCGTATTTCCCTTAACCGAAAGTAAAAAATACCATGGAAAGAAAGCCATCATGCCCAAAACCATGTGCAAAACCCATGCCCAAAACTATAGGTAGGTCCATCCACCTTGTTAACAATCCACTAGTTCTTCAAAGGCTAAAAAGGAGACTAGCAAAGGTAACCACATACCACTTTGACCTAGTAGCTAGCCCTACCAGGCTGAGAGGGCTCTGTCAATGTGTTCACTGCCAAGGATTGACTGTGACATGAAATATATTAGGCTAGATATGATATTCTCAAGCAGGTTTTGAGAAATTTAGGGTTTGATGTTGGATCAGGGATGATACCAAGTAGCTAGGTCTATCGATCAAAGGGCTTACAGCTGCAAAAATATAAAGGAGCAAGGTAGAAATGAATCTATGATGGCTTTAGGGTTTTGTAGGTATAGTGGTGAGTCTGAAAAGGAGAGGGATTTAATGAGCATGTTCATTCATTAATTCATTAAACTGGAATCATAAAACACAAGATGAAATTTCCATATAAACAGAGCTAAATCAATATAATTCTACCTATGAACTATAAGGAAAAGCCACTAAATATATCAGATATGAAAGAGGAGCTATAAATCATTCAATAAATACTATAATAGAGAAGATACATTATCATAAACTCATTTCACATGAATTCCTAGATAATAGATGCAATTGCATCCTTTGATTTCTGAAAATAAGAGTGAAAGTACAAGCTACAAGATTACAATCCACTGATGTCCAACTAGTCAAATGATTATGAAAATTATAGATATATACCAAAAAAACATCTCCCCTCTTTCAAGGGTCGAATCCATCAATTGTGGAGCTTATTACATGATAAGCTCAACAAAACCCTAATCTCTAGTGGAGGTTAAACAATTGCCCTCATCATATGAAAGTAGATACATTTGGCCAAAATTACATTAACAGGCATGTATCTAACCTAATTTAATATTTACCAGCTCAATTACATATCATGACATCATAATTTCATCAATTACATCAGTAAAAAGTCAAACTAGGTCAAAATTTCAGTGAAAAATTCCTTTTGGAGAAAGCATAGCGAAATCAGGAGAAAGTGTAGCGAGCTAGAAGAAAGTGTAGCGAGCTCAGCAAAACTAAATTTTGGAGGCCTTTCATGTGTCCAAATAAAGATATGAAGGTACCACTTGAAAGCTTTGGATGTCTGCTACATGCTAGGCTCATCAAGCACCGAAAGAGGTGGCTCCTGGCCCTCCAAATCTTCATTCTCCCAAGACTACTCAGAAACTGTAACGAAGCCTCCAAAAACATGGCAAAAAGGTGACTTTTAGCATGTTTTTGGGCATTTTGACCCACCAAAAGTGGCTGATGTGGCCAAACCACTGACTCAAATTGATGTAATTGTCAAGAGGAATCCAAAAATGTTGATTTTTCCTCGACCCCCCAATAAAAGCGTAGTGTGGCCCATGCTATGCTTTTTCCAGTATGACTGTTTTTCAAATTTCCAATTTTCACTAAAATTTCTCAAAAAAAAAAAATTGCCCCAAAACTCCTCAAAATTGGTCTAGAGGTGCCTCATGAGGTATCTTATGCCACTAGGGAAGCATCAACAAGGATATCCAAGCTATCCTTCTCATTTTAACTTTTTAGGGTTTCCTTCAGTTTGGCTTGTAGTTGTTTGACTTTAGCATTGAAAATTTGATTTTGTTGGGTGTGGAGCCTGATTATCTTCCTTTTTTTGATGTATCACCGCGTTGGACCCATGTTCTTAATGGGACGGCAACACCGCCCTGTTAGGGTCCTATAATAATAGGATTCATAATTTTTGAATTGACTTTGATTAAGTCTTGTAATATGCACATACCTTGCTTTCTGCAAGTTGTTTTCCCATATTTGAAAATAAAAAATGAAAAGAGGGTAAAATTCCTAAAAGAAAGTTCAAAGGACTTAAAAGAAAAGGATAAAAAAGAATAAAAAATGAACCCCAAACACAAAAAAGAGATAAGAATAAGACATGAAAGTGATGCAAGTCAAAATGCCACTATTCTTTACCTTTACTGCAAAATAAAATGATTATGTGTAGCTTGTTTAAAATACCATAATCCATGATTAGTCAAATAGTTTAATCTTGGCTTTTCATACTTTAAATTTCATGCCGATAGATAGAGAATAAAGATCTCGTCAAACAATTTAAACTTGACATATCAGTAATTAGGTAGAGAATAAATGAAGAGCTCAACAGTTTAAATTGAGCTCTTGGATGAAATAAGGTTAGAATTAGATAGTTTTATGTTTTTAAAGAAAAATGGATAAGGGTCTGCAAGATCAAATGCACCATCTAAAAGAAGAAAAAATGTTAGGGTACAAAATGGGAAAGTAGAAAGCAGTTTTACAAGGAATGGATAAAACATCATCTGGCATATTGCTAACTCCCCTTCCCCAAAATATGTTCCAGTACAAGAACCTTTCAGTTATAAAGACTCAGAGCATTTCTCTGACTTCTAGTGGGACCGGACCCACGCCTTAATGACTGATTGGCATCTAAATATTGGATTTCACCTTATTCAAGCATTTTCCATTCATAAAAACCCTTTTCCTCAACATCACTCCCTTTTCCTAAGTTAAAACACCTTTTTTCTTAAGAAAATTAAAAACCCCTTTAAATAATTTCCATTTCATTCAAAAAACCCACAAAATGCTATTTATTCTAAGTATTAAGTGTGAAATGTTTAAAATGGGGCCACTAATATGAAAATCGCACCCAAACACTTAAATCATACTTTACTTAGTGTATTTGTATTTTCCACTCATTCATTTGATATATTAACACTAACTTAATATATTAACTCCGTTATATACCAATCCCGTAATATATTAAATCCTTTATGTTAAAAAAACCAAACCCACATTATATGTTTATCCTATGGTTTATTTAAACCCATGTGACATATTCCCCGCTCCCCCATAGGTTTAAAACATATGTATTATATTAAAACCCTCCCAATGTCTATTTATCACATGTATACATTACATTTGGTTAAAATACATTGATATCCGCCTATCCCGTCTATCCGTTTAAACACTAAAGTTTTTTGTTAGAACTACGTTTTAACATATAAAACGTAAACCTCGCCAATTGTATAGCCCCCGATCTTATATTTTTTCCGGGCCCTCACTTTATTACAAACCGCATATGTTTTTAACCCCATGCGCTACACAACAAAATCTTGCCACGTCGCCCGGAGCTCGGACCCCACCTCTGCACATGCCCGCCGCTCCATATCACCCGACAACTGTCGATCTCCCTCCCCAAGATCTGATGGCCCTGATCATGTATCGCAATATTATATGCACCGGAATTAACGCTTTAAAGATTTGCGATATGGGTGGTTTTTTTCCGCCACGTGTCTTCCTCTGAATGGAATTTCACGACCGCTCCCAATACCATTACCACCTCCTCGTCTGCATGAAAACCGCTATTTCCGCTCCCGAAAATCGCCTTCCTCCATTCGCGCCAAAAATGCATACTGCCCTCTAGTTTGAATTATCCAGAGCTCTGTGGCTCTGCAATAAGGCCCCAGAACACCATTTCTGCTTCTCCAAGCGCCCCAAAGACCCAAAAACCCTGATAAACGCAGAAAAAACCCTCCACGCAGGATTTAAAGATTAATTTGTTTATTTTATGTGCAGGTTTCATGGAGAAAGGTCATAAATGCATTCTACAAGTCCAAGGATGCTTTAATGAATGTCTGGGTGACGATATCGAAGTTTTTTTTAATTATAAGGGACCAGAGGCGAAATATCAAGCTTAACTAGCAACGAATCATGATCCTTGATGGTCATTAAAACCCTCCCGCAACAAGAGAATGCCACCTGCATAGAAGATGAAATAGTTAAGAGATTAGCCAAAGTTTAAGGAATAGAGTCAAAATATCAAGGACAAATCAAGATTATTAGTCCTAAAAATAGTAATAAAGGAAGAATCTTACAGATTTACTTTAAAAAGACAGTTTGCAGTGAAAGATGATAAAAAAAACAGAGTGATGTTTTTACACAGTAAAAACAGTTAAAAGAACAGTAATGGTTAAACAGAGATGAAAAAAAATTTCACCAGCAAAAATGAATTTTATCCAAAGTGAAAGTAAAAACAGTTAAAAGAACAGTAAGGTTAAAAGATGAAAATAGAGCAGGAAGGGACATTTTCTAGAAATTTCTTGTTTAAGTCATTGTTTTGCAAAAACTATTGTTACCAATCCAAGATGAATTTTACAAAACTGGAGGAATTTTGTGTTCCTAAGATGCCAATCTACAAAAACCTATCTCACTTTTTACACAAGTATTACAGAATGAGAGATACATGCACATCTTCACAGCCTAATTTTCAGATTGTGCAAATTTATGTTTTGCACATATTTTTTCAAAGCTTATTGTGAATAACTGGAGTGGAATTTTAGGAAACTAAGAGAGATTTATCTCAAAAACATATTTATATACAATAACATCTTTCATTGTTTACATATATATCTCAGATTGAGATATACAAAGGTATCACTGGACCCCAATTTTGTATAATTTCTGGAACAAAATGCACAAAGGAAGGAGACAGTTAGTGACTTGGATGCCTCATCATCAACTAAGAGTTGATATCAAATTCGAATTTCTCTTCTTTGTTATCATCAATCTATAAAAATAGTTCCAAATAGATTCATTAGTTTTGAGTGTTCTTTTATTAAGTTCTATTTATGTAAAACAGTTTGAGATATTTGTAAAACAATCTTGATATTTTTTCAAGATATTTTTGTTTAGAATTTGTATAAATACTTCACTCTTTGAAGTATTATTGTGGAATAAATTGCTTAAGATTTCTATAGTCAATATTTCTGTACATGAAGGGCTTTTGTACCAAGTTTCAAGTCAGCAGGCTGGATCAAATCAGTAAAGCATCATGTTTCAGGATTCATGTGTTGGGCCAACTTAAGTGAAGTACTTTCTACTGTTATTTGTTCAATCTTCCTATGTTTTCCATTCATACATAAATGTGTTCCAAATTTAAATGTTAAATTAGGAAGTGATATATCAGAATTTTTTAAAAGCACTCTGTTATTTATTGGTTTTCATTTTGATGTTTTCTGCTGATTTCCATAGTAGGAAACCCTTAATTTCTCCCTCTTTCGAATGACCTCTTTCTTATTCACTCCTTATCTGAATCAAAGAATCTGTGATTTCTCTTTATCCCAATTAAACCACTTCACCAATCAGCCTCAAAGATCTTGAGTAACTCTGCTATCTTGCCCTGAAAATATTTGACTTTAGACCTTGATCCTGTCCTATCTGCTTGACACATTGAATCCATTTTCCCAATGGAAAAACAAATCTATCTCTATCCATCTCATTAAGTGATTCTTCCCACCAAAACCAAACCAAATATCAAAACCAAATTGCCCATATAACTAGCCTAAAATCAAACATGAAAACAAAGTTAAATCTTATAAAGAGAGCCCTCTATGAGCATTAGGAAGGCTAGATCCTAAAGCTTGAAAGTAGGTCTGTGGTTACCTCGGTGAGTTATTTCTTTAATCTTGAGAAATTACTGAGTGATAACATACTGGCGACTCCACTGGGGAAGACTAACATTTTCTTCAGAAATATTTTACAGGTTCAGCTCTGATTTATGATGGTGGACAGTGATTAGAGATACAAAGGTTAAAATCATCCACCTGGCGACTCCATTGTCCAAGATCCAGAGCTTCAAAGTTCAGAAGAAACTCCATAACCAAAGAAACCATATTCCAAATCATTAATGGTGATACAAGATGACAAGGTTTGTGGAAAACCTTTCATCTCATGAGATTTTCAATGAATTCAGAGATGGGTTATTAGAATTTCATGTTGATGAGGATTTTCTAAGATCTGTCTTTCTTATTTTGAAATCAAGAAAATTTTCTCCTCAAATTAAAATATGTGTTCTTGAGTTAGTTTCTAAAAAATATGAAAATGGCATTAAACTTTTGCATTCTCAAATTCAGTCTTATAATTTCCGAGATCCTAAAGAATTATTGGAAAATCTTCCTTCTCCAAAGCAAGAGGAAATTGTACTACCTTTTGACTTACAGATTGAGGATGATTATGCTTTCAAGTACAAGACTGAAGAAATAGTTTCAGGGTTTAATATTAAGGATACAACTAATAAATTAGTCATTGAAGGCCTAGAAGCACAAATCATACATCATGCTTTTGATGATCCTATAGCAAATTATATGGAGATTATTTTTAGCTCAAGTCTGCAAACATGTTTTCTCTATGAGGATCAAAGACATCAGCAGTTGCCATTACACATCATATCTTTGATTATGAAGACACATGATCAAGTTATGCTTCCAATTTTTATGACAAGCAGTCAAATTATCCATTCATTTCGACAACTACTTGACTGGCTTCATTGGCATTTGTATATTACCTAATTCAACAAGATTATCAGTAGATTATAGTAGGTAGATGAGTGCAAATAAACTCAGAATTCTAAGCATATTTTCAGTTTCAGTTCAGTGTGTTTTCAGATTTCAGTTTGCAGAAAAGGTTTGGTTTTAGTATGAGATGTCCAGTTACAGATTATATGACAAAGCATGTTGCAGATCTAGGAACATCCCAATAGAGAAGGCTATTGATCTTAAAGTTCTTGACATTTCGCCAGGAAATGCCATCCCCACGTGGAGCCACTGTTAGGGTCCTATAATAATAGGATTCATAATTTTTGAATTGACTTTGATTAAGTCTTGTAAGATGTACATACCTTGCTTTCTGCAAGTTGTTTTCCCGTATTTGAAAATAAAAAATGAAAAGAGGGTAAAAGTCCTAAAAGAAGGATCAAAGGACTTAAAAGAAAAGGATCAAAAAGAATAAAAAACGAACCCAAAACACAAAAAAGAGATAAGAATAATACACGAAAGTGATGCAAGTCAAAATGCCACTACTTTTTACCTTTACTGCAAAATAAAATGATTATGTGTAGCTTGTTTAAAATACCATAATCCATGATTATTCAAATAGTTTAATCTTGGATTTTCATGCTTTAAATTTCATGTTGATAGATAGAGAATAAAGATCTTTTCAAACAGTTTAAACTTGACAGATCAGTAATTAGGTAGAGAATAAATGAAGAGCTCAACAGTTTAAACTGAGCTCTTGGATGAAATAAGGTTAGAATTAGATTTTTTATGTTTTTAAAGAAAAATGGATAAGGGTATGCAAGCTCAAATGCACCCATGTAAAAGAATAAAAAATGTTAGGGTATAAAATGGGTAAGTAGAAAGCAGTTTTACAAGGAATGGATAAAACATCATCTAGCATATTACTAATTCCCCTTCCCAAAAATATGTTCCAGTACAAGAACCTTTCAGTTATAAAGACTCAGAGTATTTCTCTGAATTCTGGTGGGACTGAACCCACGTCTTAATGACTGATTGGCATCTAATTATTAGATTTCACCTTATTCAAGCATTTTCCCTTCATAAAAACCCTATTCCTCATCATCACTCCCTTTTCCTAAGTTATAACACCTTTTTTCTTAAGAAAAGTAAAAACCCATTTAAATAATTTCCATTTCATTCAAAAAACCCACAAAATGCTATTTATCCTAAGTATTAAGTGTGAAATGTTTAAAATGGGGCCACTAATATGAAAATCGCGCCCAAACACTTAAATCACACTTTACTTAGTGTATTTGTATTTTCCGCTCATTCATTTCATATATTAACACTAACTTAATATATTAACTCCATTACATACCCATCCTGTAATATATTAAATCCTTTATGTTAAAAAACCCAAACCCACATTATATGTTTATCCTATGTTTATTTAAACCCACGTGACATATTCCCTACTCCCCCATAGGTTTAAAACATATGTATTATATTAAAACACTACCAATGTTTATTTTCCACATGTATACATTACATTTGGTTAAAATACATTGATATCTGCCTATCTTGTTTATCCGTTTAAACACTAAAGTTTTATGTTAATACTACGTTTTAACATATAAAACTTAAACCCCGCGAATTGTGTAACCCCCGATCTTATATTTTTTTCGGGCCCTCGCTTTATAACAAACCGCATATGTTTTTAACTCCCTGTGCTACACGAAAAAATCTTGCCACTTCGCCTGGCGCCCTGACCACACCTCCTCACCTGCCCGCCGCTCCATATTGCCCAAGAACCGTCGATCTCCCTCCCTGAGATCTGACGGCCCTGATCATGTATCGCAATATTATATGCACTGGAATTAATGCTTTAAAGATTTGAGATATGGGTGGTTTTTCTCCACCACGTGTCTTCCTCTGAATGGAATTTCACAACTGCTCCCAATACCATTATCGCCTCCTCGTCCGCACGAAAACCGCTCTTTCTACTCCCAAAAACCGACTTCCTCCATTCGCACCGAAAATACATACCGCCCTCTATTTTGAATTATCCAGAGCTTTGTGGGTCTGCGATAAGGCCCCAGAACACCATTTCTTCTTCTGCAAGTGCCCCAAAGACCCAAAAACCCTGATAAATGCAGAAAAATCCCTCCACACAGGATTTAAAGATTAATTTGTTTATTTTTTATGCAGGTTTAATGGAGAAAGGTCATAAATGAATTCTACAAGTCCAAGAACACTTTAATGAATGTCTGGGTGATGATCAAGAGGTTTTTTTTAATTATAAGGGACCAGAGGCGAAATATCAAGCTTAACTAGCAACGAATCATGATCCTTGATGGTTATTAAAATCCTCCCGCAACAAGAGAATGCCACCTGCACAGAAAATGAAACAGTTAAGAGATTAGCCAAAGTTTAAAGAATAGAGTCAAAATATCAAGGACAAATCAAGATGATTAGTCCTAAAAACAAAGATAAAGGCAGAAGCTTACAGATTTACTTTAAAAAGACAATTTGCAGTGAAAGATGATAAAAAAACATAATGTTGTTTTTACACAGTAAAAACAGTTAAAAGAACAGTAATGGTTAAACAGAGATTAAAAAAAATCACCAAAAAAAATGAATTTTATCCAAAGTGAAAGTAAAAACAATTAAAAGAACAGTAAGGTTAAAAGATGAAAACAGAGCAGGAAGGGACATTTTCCATAAATTTCATGTTTAAGTCATCGTTTTGCAGAAACTATTGTGACCAATATAACATGAATTTTGAAAAACTGGAGGAGTTCTCTGTTCCTAAGAGGACAATATAGAAAAACCTATCTCACTTTTTACACAGGTATTACAGAATGAGAGATACATGCACATCTTCACAGCCTAATTTTCAGATTGTGCAAAGTTATGTTTTACACATCTTGTTGCAGAGATTATTGCGAATAACAGGAGTCGAATTTTAGGAAACTGGGATAGTTTTATCTCAAAAACATATTTATCTACAATAACCTCTTTCATTTTTTACATATCTATCTCAGATTGACATATACAAAGGTATCACTGAACCCCAATTTTGCAGAATTTCTGAAACAAAATGCACAAAGGAAGGAGACAGTTAGTGAATTGGATGTCTCGTCATCAACTAGGAGTTGATATCAAATTAGAATTTATCTTATTTTTCATCATCAATCCATAAAAATAGTGCCAAATAGATTCATTAGTTTTGAGTGTTCTTTTATTAAGTTCTATTTATGTAAAACAGTTTGACATATTTGTAAACCAATCTTGATATTTTTTCAAGATATTTTAGTTTAGAATTTGTATAAATACTTCACTCTTTGAAGTATTATTGTGGAATAAATTTCTGAAGATTTCTATAGTCAATATTTCTGTACCTGAAGGGCTTTTGTACCAAGTTTCAAGTCAGCGGGCTGGATCAAATCAGTGAAGCATCATGTTTTAGGATTCATGTGTTGGGCCAACTTAAGTGAAGTACTTTCTACTGTTATTTGTTCAATCTTATTATGTTTTCCATTCATACATAAATGTGTTCCAAATTTAAATGTGAAATCAGGAAGTGATATATCATAATTTTTTAAAAGCACTCTGTTATTTACTGGTTTTCATTTTGATGTTTTCTGCTGATTTCCAGAGTAGGGAACCCTTAATTGCTCCCTCTTTTGAATGACCTCTTTCTTATTCACTCCTTATCCGGATCAAAGAATCCTTGATTTATCTTTATCCCGATTAAACCACTTTACCAATCAGCCTCAAATATCTTGAGTAACTTTGCTATCTTTCCCTGAAAATATTTGACTTTAGACATTGATCTTATCATATCTGCTTGACACATTGACTCCATTTTCCCAATGGAAAAACAGATCTGTCTCTATCTATCTCATTAAGTGATTTTTCCCACCAAAACCAAACCAAATATCAAAACAAAATTTCCCATATAACTGGCCTAAAATCAAACATAAAAACAAAGTTAAATCTTATAGAGAGAGCCCTCTTTGAGCCTAATTAGGAAGATTAGATCCTAAAGCTTGAAAGTAGGTCTGTGGTTACCTCGGTGAGTTCTTTCTTTAAACTTGAGAAATTACTGAGTGATAATATGCCCATTGTTTAATCGCTGAGAGGGGGGTCCAAGGCGGGGCGACGACGACCTTTTGGAGCCCCCCCCCCTAGCATGGGGTTTCGGGGGCAGCACCCCCGAAGCTAAAAAAATATGTAAAATTGCCTTGTAAAATATTGTAATTTCGTAGTCAATCTGGGTCATTCATTAGGTGGATGATGTGATGGTAGAAGTTATGTTTATTTAGGGTTTTTTCCCTAGAAGGCAACCCCTAGTTTTGTATGACGGTATTGTATTGAGACTGTGTATGTTATGTGTATTATGAGCGAGAAATAGAAAGGGGGACTGTGATTAAGAGTAGAGGATATTACAACGGATCTGTTGTAGGTTCTTTCTCTTCATCTTGCTAGGTAATAGAAAGGAAGTACTGGTTGTACGGGATGGATGTAGCCTAAATTGGGTGAACCACATATATTTGTGACTCTCTTGTTTTATATGTTTTCTATGTTTGTGTTTCCGCATATTTTATGTGTTCCATTGCTCTGTAATAATAATTTTCTAACAGATTTCTTGCATAGTAATGGCCAACCATGTGTTTTTGCATCTTGTTATCTCTATTGGCCTTTTCAAGGAGCTCCTCCAAGTGAATGTTGACTTTCTCAAGCCAAAACTCCATGTTTTCATTAATATCATTGGTTATCCTTTCTTCAAAACTCAGCTCTTCATCTGGTGGATTTTTCTCTCTTTCCTTCTGCAATGCTCTTTTGAGACCCATGGTCCTTGGTATTTTTCTTGTCACATGCTCTTCATGCTTCTTTGACTCTTCAGTGTCAATCAGTTATTTTCCCTTTACATCATGCATACTAGCCTCAAACTGACTTTTCTCTAAAGACAAATGTTTTTCCTTCAGCTGATGGTTTTCTTGCTCTAGCAAGGAAATGATGAAATTATCCCTTGCCAATTTGTCTTTGAGCTCTTTTATTTGAGCATCTTTGTCCTTGATTATCCTCTCTAGTTTTTCATGCTCTTCACTAGACTCTAAGTCTACTAGGTCAAAGTCATGCTCCTCATCATGCATGGATGTCTCATGTTGTGAATGTAATCCCTACTCTGCTGATGTGGGCTTGGCCCCTTCCTCAATATGAGGAGAAAACACAAGCCTTCTGCCTCTCTGGTAGGTCTTAGTGACCTCAATCTTCCTCCTCACTAAAATGGTGCTAGGTGAGCCAACCTCCACATGTCTAGATGGTGTTGAAGGTGTTGATGGTGCTGATGGAGAACTACGGCTAGTAGGCTACATACTAGAAGACAAAAAGACATCTTCCTGCATGAAATTTTCCCAAGTGATGCTCTTATGCTCAAGCTGGTGTAAAACAATGATCTTGATCAAGGGATGGTGAAAGAGGTTGCTCTCAAAACTACTCTGCTTATGTTAGACCTTTTTTGCCATCTTTGCCAAGCTTCTATAGAGATAATAGGGAAAATTAAGTGGCTTTACCCCTGTAAAATTCATGAGAAGTCTAGCATGATATCCATATAGTCTATAAAATCTTCCCTCACAGGTGAAGTACTTCATGATGATCTTCATGAGTTGTGTGTACTTCTCAAGGAGGCGCCCAACAGGAAAAATCTTCTTCATGTGCTCTTGATGATGTCTTCTGAGACAGGGCTGATAATTTTAAAGGGATGGATCTTGGTTTTTAAACCATTTTTCACCACAATTTGGCATGAATGTGGCCTCAGCTACTATATTAGTTGATATAGTGAAAATAACCCCTCCAATTGTCACTTTTTCCCTTTTGATTTGAGTGGAAAACAACTTAGTCAATGTCGCATTGTATTTGACGTTCTCAACTAGTTGAAAAAAAGGAAGACACCCTACTGCTTGAAAAAAATGCTTGGACAGTGGTGTAGACATCATTTCAAAAGTGGTTAATGGCTCATTTCTTATCACCTAACCTCCTTTGTTATAATTTTTCTTCTCCTCCATTTTGTTGTTTGCAAGGGGAAAAACCCTAATAGGGAAAAACAGGGGAAGGGATAAAAGGGATAGGATGAAAGGGTTAGGGAAGGGAGATGAAAGTGGGAAATTTATGGATATGGGCAGGGGTCTTAGGGAACTTTAGGGAGTGAAATGGGAAAGGTAAATGAGTTAGTAATTTTAAACACAGTCCTAGCTAGGAAAACTGCCCAAATTGGCAGAATTGGGCTAGGGTTTAGGGTTTGGAGCTTGGGAAATGGAAATGAGGGGATGTGAAGGCTGTGGGGGATGGTTTAGAGTGTGAGGGAGGTAAAAAATTCTAGATGAAAGTGAATTTACCTTACAAACTGTGAAAAATATTACTAGCCACTAAAACGCAACATGGAGGTCAATAGAGGGTTTTCACACTAAAACCATGAAATTAAGCTGCATGGAGGGGTTTTCTAAGGTGATAATTATTTGTCCCCTAATGATAAACAAATTGAAAACATTCATAAGCCTTGATAAATTTATTTTATGCCTCCAAGAGAGACAACACATCCTTGGGAAGAAAGCGTAGCATGGAGGGAAGAAAGCACAAAGTGGCTGCTTTTGGCACCAAATTTGGAGTGTTTTTGGCTTGAACTTGTTGAATTTTCACTTGGTGATTGATGAGAGCTCTTATTCAATGAGTTGAATGAAAAAATGAGCTTGTGTTGGTCTTTTATAGCTTTTGGTGGTCACTTTTCTTCATGGTAGTGGGATGGCCCACTACATGTCCTTTCACTTTTGCTTTGTAAACTTGAAACTTTGACTCTTTGTATGAAACATTTGGAACATGATGAATTTATTATATATCAAAAAATAAATTACATTTTAAATTAAACTTTATCGAACAAAATTACCTATTACCACTCCTCCAATTGCCAGATTTTATGCATGGAATGACAGATGTGGTGACCTCGAAACCCTAATGACCTAATGGAGACACTGAACTGAATGAAATCAAGATGATGATGACTGGAATGATAATAATGACCTTTTAATGATGGTACACTCATATGAGTGATGACAAGGACCAACATGTAAAATTTTGAAAGGAGTGGAAATAGTTCTAGACCTACTACATAGTGACCAAATTTTTACTTGAAGACCTAATGAAATGACAAAAAATTGACTATGAGACCCTAACAAAACATGATAAGGTTCCATTTGATCACTGGTGACAGGCTGTATAGACTGACACTAACATTGGCTCCAGCCGGGTATGGCAGATTTTTGGAGGTTCCAAGAACATCATAGACCAAGTAGCCTAACCATTGGGCATGGAATAAAAATCAAAAGACAAGACTAGATAATGAAAAATGACTCAAAAATTAACTTACTTGACTCTTACTGAACTTTGAAAACAACAAAAAATAAACGGAACTTTATGGCCTTCACTTCAGGCTCAAAGCTCCAATGGTTCTCCACTTCACACTTTAGCAGAAAAATTAAAATGATATGTACAATAGAATTAAGAAACTTTCAAAAATATGCTCAGAAAAGGTAGTGCTTGAGAAGCATACCATTGACTAGTCCTCCCATGCAATCTTCTCCATTCATTTCTTCCAATAGATAAGCATGATGTCCTATAGAGGCTTAAATTTTGTATGGTCCTTTCCATAAGTTCTCAAATTTACCGTGTTTCTCTTTCTATTTATTTCTAGCATCCCAACGAAGGACCACATCACCAATTTAGAAATCATTTGCTTTTGTCTTGTGGTCATATACCTTATTTATCCTCTCTTGAAGCTTTGAGGTATTTTGAAAGACCTCATCCCTGGTTTGTGGAAGATGGATCATCTGATTGATCCGGCGCTGCACGTCATTCACTTCACTACCTGCTTCATGTAATAGTTTCATAACTACGACAACAAATGATGTAGGGAAAATTGTGTCGACTCCATATACCTATTGAATTTTTGCTGCTCACTTTGTTCACCCACAAAGCATTAAAAAGTTTCTTATGCCATTTCTTCTTGTTCTCCTCCAACATCTTATTTATAATGTTGACCAAAGATTTGTTTGAATATTCTGCCAATCCATTACCTTGTGGATAATATGCAATCGAGTGACCCAATTTGATGTTGTATTTCTTGCAAAACTCAACCATTCTCTTGGATTTGAATGCAAACACATTATCTATAATGATTTTGTGGGGACAACCAAATTAAGAAAAAATATTAGTCTCCAAAAATTGAATAATTACTAAATGTGTAGCTTGCCTTGTTGGGATTGCTTCAATCCATTTGGTGAAGTATTCGGTAGCTGTCAAGATCCACTTATGTTGGGCTGAAGATGTTGGGTGGATTTATCTAATGAAATCAAGGATCCACTATTGAAATGGCGCTTGCGCGGATATAGGCTGCAAATGCAGCGTGAGTAGCTTCCTCTTACCTTGAAATATATGGCATTCGTGACAACTCATGCGGTTTGATACAAATATGCAAAGAGAGTAGGCCAATAATAACTAGACCTCAACACCTTATTTTCTGTAGTTTTCCAAAACAAATGACCTCCACAATCTCCCTTTTGGAAATCAGTCATTACCTCCTTGGCTTCATTTTCTACCATACAATTTATCTAGACACCTCCCGGGTCTTTCCAATATAGAGCATTGTCTAAAATGAAATACTTAGAAGCTTTCAATTTTAATGATCTAGCCTTACTTTTAGACATGTCTAGAGGAGGATTAATATGCTAAAGAACATAAATGATGTCGGCATACCAAGGAGATGAGAGAAAAATTTTTGATACCTGCATGAGTGAGCCATCGTCTTCTTCTTCGGACAAAACTGAAATGCGATTGATATCAAGTGCATGTAAATTGGATTCAGCCATCAGCTTGGAAAATACCTGACATTTGATAATATTTGTAGGCTTGATATCTAGGTCATACTCTAAAATAGCTGCTATCCACTTTCCTCTTCTTCCTTTCGGATCAGTTTGCATTAGGACATCCTTCATTGTTGCATCAGGGACATAGGCTAGAGTGTGTGAATGAAGGATATACACTCAAAATTCCTTAAACGCCTTTATCAGGGCCAAGGCTTGCTTCTCAATGATGTTATATCTAAGGGAAACATCTCTAATGGTACAACTGAAGAAAGAAATGGGTTTTTTGGTCTTATCCTTCTTTTGCATCAAAACAACATCCAAAGTATGTTCGGAGGCAAATGAAAATATGATGAAATCAATGGAATAGTAGGGGCTGATTAAAATAGGAGTTTCTTTCAAGGAAAACTTAACTGAATTAAATGACTCTAGCGCTTCCTTTGACCACCTTACTTCACTATCCTTTTTGAGCATATTAGTCATCTCTCGAAGATGCTCGGCAAGATTTGGGATAAATATTCTCAAGAAGTTCATCTTAACATTAAAGGCTTAGATATCCTTCTTGCTGCGTGGAAAATATATTTGTTGAATAGCCTCAATCCAGGAGGGATCAATACGGATACCATCTTTGGAGATGATATGGCCAAGAATCTTGCCCTCCTCCATGGAAAAAAGACTCTTTTTGGGATTGAGTGAAATCCCAAATTTCCTGCACTTCTAAAATATAATTCTCAAATGATATAGATGCTCATCATCAGAATGGGAGAAAACAGTCAAATTATCAAGGTATACTACTAGGAAAACATCATTTTCATTTGCAAAGGCAATATCCATCTCCCATTGAAAAGTGGCTCTTGCATTCTTGAGCCCAAATGGAATTTTGGCATACTTGAATGTGCCCCAAGGTGTTGTGAAAGTAGTTTTTCCTTGGTAATCCTTATGCACTAAGATTTGATTATATCCTGAATATCCATCAAGAAGTGACATTCAAGAGGACCCAACCACTCTTTCTAGGATATGGTCCATATTAGGAAGGGGATAGTTATCTTTTAAAGACACCTTATTAAAGATTCTGAAATCAATACAAAGACGAATTTCTCTCATTTTATTTCTCACCGGAACAAGATTTGACATCCATTCAAAAAAATATAATGGGAACAATGATAATGGCTTTAAAAAAAAAATTTACCTCTTTCTCTATTAATCACAACAATTTTGGGTTAATTCTTCTCAACTTTTGTCTGAAGGGCTTTTGATCAGGCTTGACTGGAATTGTATGTTGAATGATATTTCTTTCATATACTTTCAGATCTACATATTCCCAAGCAAATACATCAAAAAATTAAGATAACAAATATATGTATTTATCTTTCATCTCTAGAGATAATGACTTGGACAACTTAACCATTTTGGGATTGTCTATTGTTCCAATATTCACATCTTCGACACCTTTCTCGGTAGGAACCATGGTCGGATTTGTGGCAACATCATCTTGATCGAACAACTCCTCCAAAGGTACAAGGCCCCTTGGAATGTTATTATCTTTCAATTGTAACACATCAACTTGAGTAGCCTCGATCACTTGATCATCTTTATAATATACTTCATCAATATAAGAATTATCAAACTCACCTTCCATCTGCAGAAAATTATTCACCTATTTTTCATCCCATAACGCTTGCCAATACCTCAAGTTGTCAGGAACAGTTGTTCGGTGTTTGATATGAATTTCAAACTTCCTATTAGAGAATATGATAATCTTAAAGTTACTTGCTTCTGTAGCGAGCTAATCTGCCATAAGATTCTGACTTCTTGGTACAACCAAAAATGTATATTCAGGAAACATTTTGAGAATATCAAGTACATCATTTTGATATGATCTCATCCTTGGATGCTTGGCATGGTATTCCCCTTTTACTTGCTTAATTACAAGCTTAGAGTCGCCATAAACATAAATTCTCTTTGCCCCTAAAATTTTCATAATTTTGAGGTCAGTGATAAATTCCTCATACTCAGCTTCATTATTGGAACAATCGAAAGCCAGCTAATAGGAACACAATCTCACATTTTTTTGGAATTTTACCTGATTGATTAATTGGACTACGGATCCAAATTCCAAAGCCTGCCCCATCTTTCCCTAAGGCATCGTTGAAATCCATGGTCCAAAGATCATTCTCATCATCAAGAAGTTGGAATTATGCAGTCTGATTTGTTTCTTCCTTTTGGGCCACTCTTTCAACCTGTTCAGTTCTTTTTCTGAATTGTTTGATATCTACTTTGAAGTACTAGGATGATTGCCTTGTCCTTCATCCAAAACTGCTCAGATACTATTTGAAATTTTTGGAATTTACTCTACTTCTATAATATGACTATCTAAATCATCAAAACCACTATCATTAAACAAAATAAAGGACTCAAGATTATTATGTACATAATTGATAGGGTGATTGTTTGGTTTCTCTTTACTGGTGATCATGTACTTCGCTTTTGTCTCTCAGTACAACTTCCTTAGTTGCCAAAAAACCGAGACGGTGGCATAAGATAAATCCAATTGCAGAGTACCTCTTAACCTTGATCCCCATGACCTTGACAACAAAATGCCATACCGTGGAGGTATATCAGCTACTACCACATCCATTAATACATTTTTAGCAGGAATTTGCTCAAGTGAAACTACCAAGTCTTTTATAAGACCGAGACAGCGTACTCTACTAGAATCAAAAGAGTAAAGATCATGGTAAGGTTGGGTTATGTCCAAGCCCAATTTTTCCATTATTGCCTTTGGCATCAAGTTATGAGAAGATTTGGAATCAAGCATGGAATTATGAAGGATACACTGATGAACTCTCAAACTAAGATAAAATGGGGGAACTTCACTATCTTCTAGTTGACCATCTATAGCAGGATCAAAAAGGAGCTTAAGTTGATCATCTTCAACATTAACCATATCTGAAAAAGGGTCTACTTTCATAATTTTAGAAACATGATATTTGTATTGGTTATTTTTCACAAGCTTGGTCAAGGGGATAGAAAATTTCAACTTAGAGATTTTATTTTCTAAGCTAAACAGATTGGATTGTTTATCTACCACTTTTACAATAGTGTCCCTCTTGTCGGGCTAGTCCTTTATTGAAAATTCCTTCCTTTGGCCTTCTTTCTCTTTTTTTGGTGTACTTGTAGATGCCTGGTTGTTCTTGCTCTGATTTGTAGCTACAGGCTCATTTCCCTTGTTTTGACCAGCTTGGGGATTTTTCTTTGACAGAGTATATTTTTGCTAAGTTGTCCTCTTCTGAATAGGAGTGACATGAACTTATCAGTTTCTCAATGAATATTTTCTATGTCGTGAGATGAGAGCATTAAGATAACCTCGCAGATAATAATCGGATTGAACCTCCAAATCATAGTCATTTTCAAGCATGTAGTCCTCATATTTCGGAAAATCTTTTTTCTCAATGTATTCTTCATCCTCTGTAAGGAAAATAGGTTGTCCATCTTCTGTGAATAAATGATTCTCTTCCATAATCTCTTCTTCCTCTTCAACCCCTTGAGCATAATTATGTTGCAAAGGAGTGTGGATCTGATGTTGTGCTGGCTGCTCTGGAGCTCTTTCTTCCCTCTATTTAATACTAAATTGAGGTTGTTGCTGCTGAACTCGGAAATTAGGATTTTGAACCTGAGTTTCTGGTTTATTTTTAGTGATAGACATTCTATCCACCATTATCTCCACATTCCTGATCAGAGTATCCAGTTTGGCATCAAAGAATGTGGATGGTTCTTCCTTGATTGTCACCTTTCTTTCACCTTTAGTCTTTGACTTTTTTATTGTCAAATTTTCTTCAACACTAACTACATTTTTCTGCATCTCTTCAAGTGTTGGAGGAATTCTTTATCGGCGCTGGTATGCCATATCCGGATCAAAATAATTTGGATAGTGCAAGAGAGCCAAAGCTGGAGGAGGCTTGATATCATTTGGGATTGAGTTATACACCCTGTTAAAGTGAGCAGTAAAATCCTGAACATACTCATTAGGATTTCTTTTTAAGTTTTCATAATCGGAAAAAATCTGAAGTGGATTATTTTTCACTTCATATCTAGCTATAAATTCATCAATTAAGTGCTCCAGGTTTCCTATGGTATTGGAAGTCAAATAAACATCCCCGAAGAAGCTTTGGGCAATGATTCTCATTTTTGCATCATCAGCATCAATCTCTTCTAAGTCAATGAAATCAATGACTTTCACTAGGTGTTGTCTGGCACTAATCTCTGAGGTTTCATTGAAGAGAGGAATTATTTGACTATAGCCCTGTGGTAAGGGTGCAAGTTGACTAGGTAAAATTAGAGGTACAAATCTCGCCATGAACCCTACTAAGTGTGGTGCAGGAGTAACAATGGCAGGGTTAGACCGAGAAGGTTTATGAAGAGGAAATGATGTGGAAAAGATGGAAGAATAGGCAACAACTAATTGAGATGGTGTTGGAGTAAACAAAAACTCTTGTTTATGCTGGATGATAGCTTTTTCAAATGTATATTGGAGCTGGTTAGCTAATTTTTCAAGTCTATCAAACTGACCCTAGACTTTCCTATCAAAATGTGACTCATATTTTGATTCTTTAGATAATGTGTTATCTTCAACCTTTAGGGAATCAAATACTATTTCAGATAATGATTTAACTTCAGACAACCTCAAGGGATCAAACACTATTTCAGACAAGGAAGTTTCTGACTTTGATCTAAATAGAGATAATTCAAATTTTAGAATGAATGGAATATATTCAAGGCATAATGTTTTTGCAGGTAATGATGTAGACCTTACCAATGAAGATGGACCTGACTGAATCTATGAGTTCTGAGATCTTTTCTTTTTGATGAGTTTCTCTGGATCTTCAACTGGAGAAGATGGATGTGCATCAGGATTCGATCTTGTGTATATTTTCGAAGCCATAATTTTCTTTGTTTTCTACACCTTGGTTCTCTGTAACTTCGAATCATCCTTCACGAATACTAGGGCCTATCACCCACAGACCTAGAATTCAATGAAAATTAATAGTACACCTAGGGAATATTTGACACTTCATTCCCTGACAATGGCGCCATAATGTTAGCACTCCACCAGTTCTTCGAAGGCTGAAAAGGAGACCAGCAAAGGTAACCACATACCACTTTGACCTAGTAGCTAGCCCTACCAAGCTGACAGGGCTCTCTCAATGTGATCACAACCAATTATTTACTGTGACATGAAATATATTAGGCTAGATATGATATGCTCATGTAGGTTTTGAGAAATTTAGGGTTTGATTTTGGATCAGGGATGAAACCAAGTAGCTAGTTCTATCGATCAAAAGGCTTACAACTGCAAAAATATAAAGGAGCAATGTAGAAATGAATATATGATGGCTTTAGCGTTTTTTAGGTATAGTGGTGAGTTTTAAAAGGAGATGGATTTAATGAGCATGTTCATTCATGAATTCATTAAACTAGAAGCATAAAACACAAGATGACATTTCCATATAAACATAGCTAAATCAATAGAATTATGCCTATGAACTGTAAGGAAAAGCCATTGAAGATATAAGATATTAAATAGGATCTATAAATCATTCAATAAAGACTATAACAGAGAAGATACATGATCATAAACTCACTACACATGAATTCCTAGATAATAGTTGCAACTGCATCCTTTGATTTCTGAAAATAAGAGTGAAAGTACAAGCTACAAGATTACAATCCACTAATGTCCAACCAGTCAAATGACTCTAAAAATGATAGATATAGACAAAAATAACATCTCCCCTCTCTCATGGATCGAATCCATCAGTTATGGAGCTGATTACATGATAAGCTCAACAAAACCCTAATCCCTAGTGGAGGTTAACCAATTCACCTCATCATAGGAAAGTAGATACATCTGACCAAAATTACATTAACAAGCATGTATCTAACCTAATTTACCATTTACCAGCTCAATTACATCTCATTACATCTTCATTTCATCAATTACATCAATAAAAAGTCAAACTAGGTCAAAATTTAAGTGAAAATTGCCTTCTGGAGAAAGCATAGCGAAATCAGGAGAAAGCATAGCGAGCTCAGCAAAATTAACTTTTGGAGGCCTTCTAGGTGTCCAAATCAGGATCTGAAGGTACCATTGGAAATATTTGGATGTATGCTACATGATAGGCTCATCAAACACTGAAAAAGGTGGCTTCTAGCCCTCCAAATCTTCATTCTCCAATACTACTCAGAAAGCGTAGCGAAGGCTCCAAAAAAAGGGCAGAAAGGTGTTTTTTAGCATGTTTTTGGGCATTTTGACCCCCTATAAGTGGCTAATGTGGCCAAATCGTTGACTAAAATTGACGTACTCGTCAAGAGGAATCCAAAAATTTTGATTTTATCTCCAATGGACCCCCCAAAAAAAGCGTAGCGTGGCCCACGCTACGCTTTTGTTAGTATGACTAGTTTTTCAAATTTCCAATTTTGACCAAAATTTCTCAAAAAATAAAATTTGCCCCTAAACTCCTCAAAATTGGTCCATAGGTGCCTCATGAAGTATCTTATGCCACTAGGGAAGCATCAACAAGAATATCCAATATATCCTTCTCATTTTGACTTTTTAGGATTTCCTTCAGTTTGGCTTGTAGTTGTTTGTCTTTGGCATTGCAAATTTGATTTATTGCATAGTAATGGTCAGCCATGTGTTTTTGCATCTTGTTATCCCTGTTGGCCTTGTGAAGGAGCTCCTCCAAGTGAATTCTGACTTTCTCAAGCTAAAACTCCTTGTTTTCATTAATCTCATTGGTTATCCTTTCTTCAAAAATCAGCTCTTCATCTAGTGTATTTTTCTTTCTTTCCTTTTGCAATGCTCTTTTGAGACCCATGGTCCTTGGTATTTTTCTTGTCACCTGCTCTTCATGCTTATCTGACTCTTTAGTGTCAATCACTGCTTTTCCCTTTACATCATGCATACTAGCCTCAAACTGACTTTTCTCTAAAGACAATTATTTTGCCTTCAGCTGATGGTTTTCTTGCTCTAGGAAGGATATGATGAAATTATCCCTTGCCAATTTTTCTTTGAGCTCTTTGATCCAAGCATCTTTTTCCTTCATGATCCTCTCTAGGTTTTCATGCTCTTCACTAGCCTCCAAATCTACTAGGTCAAATTCATGCTCCTCATCATGCATGGATGTCTCATGCTATGAATGTAATCCCTGCTTTGTTGATGTGGGCTTGGCCCCTTCCTCAATCTGAGCAGAAAACACAAGCCTTCTGCCTCTCTGGTAGGTATTAGTGAACCCAATCTTCCTCCTCACTGAAATGGAGCTAGGTGAGCTAAGCTCCACATGTTTAGAAGGTGTTGAAGGTGTTGATGGTGTTGATGGAGAATGAGGGCTAACATTAGGGGAATTTAGAGATCTAAAATGGGCCTCCTAAGAAAAATGTGCAACAAAAATAAAATTTATAAGAACCAATACAATTCAAGATGATGATTTCAACCATGGGGGATGATTCACCATTTTTTAAGTAAAAGGGTAAAAAGATTAAAAAATAATAAAATAATAAAACTACCTTTTCAACTCGTATTTTCAACGTATCTCCAAAATTTTTTACTCAAATTTAGAGTGGGAGTACTCATTGGATGAAAAATTTAATTCCTCATCTAAGGAATACCCATGTTGCATACTTTCAATGGACCCTGCTACACGAAAAATGAGAAATACATAAAAAACGTGATTACAATCACATTTTTCATGTATTTCTTATTTTTCGTGTAGCAGGACCCATAGAAAGTGTGCAACATGGGTACTCCTTGGATGAGTAATTAAATTTTGCATCCAATGAGTAATCTCGCTCGAAATTTGAGTAAAAAATTTGGGAGATAAGTTGAAAAAATAGTTTTTTCTTATTTCCCTCTAAAATTTGATGATGTAATCAAATCTTGTTTTATTATTTCCACGATTATTTTATAATTTCCTTAGGAGGCCCATTTTAGACCTAAAAATTCCCCTAATGTAGATTGGCTACTAGAAGACAAAAGGACATCCGCCTGCATGAAAGTGTCCCAAGTGATGCTCTTTTGCTCAAGCTAGTGTAAAACAATGATCTTGATCAAGGCATGGTGAAAGAGGTTGCTTTCAAAACTACTTTTCTTATGTTGGAACTTTTCTACCATCTTTGCCAAACTTCTGTAGAGATAATAGGGAACATTAAGTGGCTTTACCCCTGTAAATTGCATGAGTTGTCTGACATGATATACATACAGTCTATAAAATCTTCCCTCGCAGGTGAAGTACTTCATGATGATCTTCATGAGTGGTGTGTAATTCTCAAGGAGGTGTCCAACAAGAAAAATATTCTTCATGTGTCGTTGATGATGTCTTCTGAGATAGGGCTGATAATTTTGAAGGGTTGTATCTTTGGTTTTAAACCATTTTTCACCATGATTGGGCATGTCTATGGCCTCAGCTACTATATCGGTTGATATATTGAAAGCAACCCCTGCAATTGTCACTTTGTCCCTTTTGAGTTGATTGGCAAGAAACTTAGTCAATGTGGCATTGTATTTGACTTTCTCAACTAGTTGACAAAAATGAAGACACCCTACTCCTTGAAAGTAGTGCTTGGACAGTGGTGTAGACATCATTTCAAAAGTGGTTAAGGGCTCATGTCTTATCACCTGACCTCCTTTTTTATAAGTTTTTGTCTCCTCCATTTGCTTGTTTGCAAGGGGGAAAACCCTAATAGGGAAAAACAGGGGAAGGGATAAAAGGGATAGGATGAAGAGGTTAGGGAAGGGAGATGAGAGTGGAAAAATTTAGGGAGATGGGTAGGGGTCTTAGGGAAATTTAGGGAGTGAAATGGAGTGAAATGGGCAAGGGAAATGAGCTATGAAATTTAAACACAATCCTAGCTAGGAAAACTACCCAAATTGGCAGAATTGGGCTAGGGTTTAGGGTTTGGGGCTTGGGAAATGGAAATGAGGGGATGTGACGGCTGTGGGGGATGGTTTAGAGTGTGAGGGAGGTAAAAAATTCAAGAGGAAAGTTAATTTACCTTGCAAACTATGAAAAGATGACTAGCCACTAAAACGCATCATGGAGGGAAATAGAGGGTTCTCACACTAAAACCATGAAATTAAGTTGCATGGAGGGGTTTACTGAGGTGATACTTACTTTTCCCCTAATGATAAACACATTTAAAACCTTTAAAAGCCTTGAGAAATTTATTTTATTCCTCCAAACCTTGGGAAGAAAGCATAGTGTGGAGGGAAGAAAGTGCAGTGTGGCTGCTTTTAGCACCAAATTTGGAGTGTTTTTGGCTTGAACTTGCTGAATTTTCACTTGGTGATGGATGAGAGCTCTTCTTCAATGATTTGAATGAAAAAATGAGCATGTGTTGGTCTTTTATAGCTTGTGGTGATCACTTTTCTTCATGGTAGAAGGATGGCCTACTACATGTCCTTTCACTTTTGCTTTGTAAACTTGTAACTTTGACACTTTGTATGCAACTTTTGGAACACGATGAATTTATTACATATCAAAACATAAATTACATTTGAAATAAAACTTTATTGAACAAAATTACCTATTACTACTCCAATTTCTGGATTTTATGCATGGAATGACATATTTGGTGACCTTGAAACCCTAATGACCTAATGGAGACACCGAACTGAATGAAATCATGATGATGATGACTGGAATGATAATGATGACCTTTGAATGATGGTACACTCAGCTGAGTGATGACGAGGACCAACATGTAAAATTTTGAAAGGAGTGGAAATAGTCCTAGACCTACTACCCAGTGACCAATTTTTTACTTGAATACCTAATGAAATGACAAAAATTTGACTATGAGACCCTAAAAAAACATGATAAGAGCTCATTTGATCACTGGTGATAGGTTGTATAGACTGACACTAACACACCTAATATAGGGTCGTGGAAAGAATATAACACACCCAAGATTCTCCCACTTTTTGTTTTCTTTTCCACATAGGGGGTGTGCCATGAGAGCTTAGTCATTGGTTCAGATTTGTAATTCCCATTGATTCTCTACACCAAGAAAACTTATCAGTGCTCACAAACTTTGTCAATGCATCTGCAACATTCTTCAAAGTGTCCACCTTTACTAGAAACACTTTTTTGTCCTCAACCATATCCCTCACAAAGTGATACTAAACATCAATGTGCTTTGTCTTTAAATGATAAGCATGATTCTTTACCAATAAAATTACACTTTGGTTGTCACAGTCTATCCTTATAACTCGTTGTACCAACCCCATACTTGAACTCAATCTCTGCAACCAAACTGCTTCCTTTCTTGCATGAATGGTTGCCATGTATTCATCCTCTATAGTTGAAAGAGTCACTACACACTATATTTTTCTCATCCAAGTGACTTCTCCTCCAAATAGGTTAAATGTATACCCACTTGTAGATCTTCTCTGATCTAGATCTCTAGCCCAGTATGCATCAACAAAGCCACGGATGTCCAAAAATATGTCCAATCCCGGTCTTCCTTGGTAGCACAAACCATAATCACTAGTGCCACGCAAATATCTGAAACCCGCTTCATTGTTGTCCAATGCTCCTTCCCTGGTATTTACATAAACTTGCTAAATACTCCCACTGCATGTGCAATGCCTGGTCTAGTACAGACCATTGCATACATCAGGCTACCCACTACACTTGCATATGGAACACAGGTCATTTCCTCTTCCTCTTCTTGTGTCTTCGAACAATGTTCAACAGATAAATTTACACGTACAGGAATAGGAACCTTCACCGATTTACTATCATGCATATTAAACCTCTACAATATTGTGTCGACATACTTCCTCTGGTTTAACCAAAGCTTCCTCTTTTTCATATCTCGTTTAATTTCCATGCCCAAAATATAGTTTGCAGCACCAATATCCTTCATGTCGAATTTGGAGGAGAATTGGATCTTCAAATCCCGGATAATTTCTTTGCCATTTCCAATCAGCAACATATCATCCACATACAAGACCAAATAAACAACATGGTCACCAATTAATTTAAAATACACACATTGATCCGCTTTGCTTCTGGTGAAGCCATGTCCTCATATATATGTGTCAAATTTTTGATACAACATCCTTGGTGACTGTTTTAACCCATACAAAGACTTTTTTAATCTACACACCAGTTCTTTTGTACCCTTCACCGCAAATCCTTCAAGTTGCGTGATGTAGATCTCTTCTTTCAAATCCTCATGAAGAAACGTTGTCTTCATATCCATCTATTCTACCTCAAAATAAAATGCAGCAGCAACAGATAAAAGTAATATAATAGAATCTACCTTGGAAACAAGAGAAAATATCACCAAAATCAATTCCTGACACCTGGGAATAACCTTTTGCTACCAACCGAGCTTTGTATTTCTCCACCTTAACTTCTGCATTCATCTTCTTCTTAAACACCCATTTTATTCCAATGGGTTTCCTTCCAGCCGACAACTCCACTAGATCCCAATTGTTATAACCCTATTTTCCACTCCATTATAGTGAGAGAAGCCCAATATCAACTTACCTCATTTGTTTGGCTAAATGCATCCCTTTTGACCTTTTTTTCTACTTATGTGAGATTTATCCCATAATAAAAGGGTGAAATTACATAATTGATAAATTTCTCATAATTATTTTTCCAAAATATTTTAAATATGAGATAATAATTATTTCATAATTAAAATATTTTGGAAAAATAATATGTAATTTCACCCTTTTATCATGGGATAAATCTCACATAAGCAAAAGAAAAGGTCAAAAGGGATGAATTTTAGCCAAACAACTAAGGTAAGTTGATATTGGGCTTCTCTCACTATAATGGAGTGGAAAATAGGGTTATAACACCAAGCCTCATTTTTGTGCTAGGATTCCATTTCATCGACCATGGTGTCCTTCCAGAGTTTACCATCCTTTGAATCCATTTCCTCCCTGACAGTTCTAGGACCATCGTCAGTGATAGATAAAGAAAAATTTGAATAGAAATTAGATGGACTATACCTTTCTGGTTGCCTTCTTTCCCGAACTAATCTTCTCATAGCTGGAGTTTGTGGCTCTTCCTCTTCTGAATCTTCTTCTACTGTAGAGTCTGATTCATACTCCTTTAGCTCAAACTCTATCTTCTTAGGTTCCTTTGGTATGACTTCATGTTTAACAACATCTTTCACCTCTCTAAACACCACATCTCGACTGTACACAACCTTCCTTGTTTCCGGGTTCCAAAGCTTGTAACCTTTTAAACCATCCTTATACCCAATAAAGATGCACCTTTCAGATTTACTATCCAACTTGGTCCTTTTCTCCTTTGGAACATGTACATATGCATCACATCCAAATACCCTTAGATGTGAAAGAGAGGGTTTCTTACCAGTCCATACCTCATGTGGAGTCTTATCCTCCAACGCTAATGAAGGTGATTTGTTAACTAAGTAACATGTAGTCTCCACTGCCTCTGCCTAGAATTCTTGTCCTGACCCGACACCATTGAGCATGCTTATTTCCTTTTCCACCAACGTCCTGTTCATTGTTTCCGCAACTCTGTTTTGTTGAGGTGTGTATGGAGTAGTCTTCTGTAGTGCTATACCACACTTCTTACAGAACTCTTCAAATTACTTCTTGTAAAACTTGCCACCATTATCTGTCCTCAATAACTTTCTCTTTTTCTATATTTGGTTCTGCACCAGAGCCCTAAATTCTTTAAATTTGTCAAAGACTTCATATTTCTTCCTGAAGAAATATATCCATGTATTCCTTGATAATTCTGTTGAGAATGCAGCAAGATGATGGAGCTTAGTGAAATGAAGTCGCCTTCACTAAGTGGGCCCGCGCTAAATTTCGCGCAAAGTCTATTTTTAGACTATGTCTATTTTTAGACATACGGAGCATAATTTGGGAATTCCAGTTGGATATTCTTGAAGTATGCGACATGTCGGTAAAAATAGATGAGACCCTTATTTTTAGGACCCAGGCTATTTTTAGACTGTATCTCCTAAAATATGGAAGTCAAATATTATTTACCCTTAATAATATTTTGACTATAAACAGCAGTTTACTCTCTTGGAGCACTTCAGTTCGAGTCATGGAGGTGGCTCATGCAATTGACAGAGGAATCACGTGGTTCCTAGGGTTTGATGGCATCTTGCATGGTTGACTTCAGTTAGACTTCAGTGGCAGAAGTTTTGGAGGAGTTAATTCGGACAAGTAGTGGAGTTGTGTTCGCTGTTTTAGCTTGAACTAGTTGGGATTAGTTAACTAATCAACTAGATATGAGTGGAGTAAATTAAATAATATTTAATTTACTAAATATTAACTCATTATTCAACTCAAGAACACTTCAGTTCACTACAGTGCATGATCAGTTCAGTGGAGACCAGTGGAAGAGGTAGATGAAAGGGGTGAGTAAAGCTATCGCCTGGTAGATTTGTTTTGCATGAGATTTGCATTACACTTGGAGGAATTGTCCATGACAATTACGCAATCAAGGGAAGGGGATTCGAACCTTGAACCTCTTCATATTATGTGCCATGATTGCGCAACAGAGGCAAGGCACCGCGGGGAGTTTTGAACCTCGCACTTGTTCAAAACTCGAGTCGATTGCAGTAACTTCATGAGAGAGTACCGAGTACTTGTGAGGAGTATTGTACTTGTTTGGTTACTTGATTTCTCCATTATAATATACACAATAGCTGCGGGGTTTTCAGCTATAGGCTTTCCCCATACATACTGAGTTAATGTGTGATTGAATTGATGTGAGATTGCTTCTGTTATTTCCGCATGTGACAATTAATTGTAGAAGAAGGTTATGTGTTATGTATGCAATTCGAAATTGATATATGACCAGGTTAATCTTCAGTGAATAAGTGATTTATTCAGCTAATTTCTACAAATTCGTCTATAAATGACACATAGTACACAGACTTACCCATTGATCGAACTTAAACAGGTCTAAACACATCATTGTTCACAAGTTGTAATATCCCTTTTTCCCTATTAGCACCAGAGGGGAAACTCACCCGATTCTGCTTCCCATATACACAATGTTCACAAAAATCAAATTCCAGAGAGAAATTAGACATACCTTCTACCATACCATTACAATGAAGTATTCAAACGCCTTTCTCTCCCATATGTCTAAGCCTTTGATGCCACAACATGGTATTTTCTCCAGAGACCACAAGGTTTTCCACTCCACTTTCAGTAACCAAAGAACTATTGCGCCCATCAATAGTAGTGTTATCCAAAATATTTTACAGAGTTCCAATCTAAACTCCCCGCATCATAACAAATTCTCTCCAAACCATCTTGCGGGTATCCTTCTCGAGCATTTTTTTTACACTTGCATCATCCATCTTTCTCAAAGAAATCAGATTTCTGGCCAATGCAAGAATATGCAGAACACCGGGAAGTGTTCTAATCCTTCCACCTTGCAACTTCAGCTTGACTTTTCTGCGTCCGACGATTCTAGCCTTCTTTTCATCCCCTAGGAAGACATCACCACCATAATATTTCTCATACTCGCAGAACCACTCCCTATGGGCAGTGAAGTGAAAGGATGCACCTGAGTCAATCAACCATTCCTCATGATCTACATGTGTACTTAAAGGAGAAGCCAAGTACACATCCATGCCTTCATCTATGGTGGTTTTCTCCTCTACAAAAAAATCATCATTAGATCCCTTTCCTTTCTTAAGAGATTTATATCTACAACATTTTTTGAAGTGCCCTTCCTTTCCACATTTCTAGCACACCTTTACATGTTTCCCTAAATATTTGTATCTCCCTCTAGATTTAGATCTCCCACTCGAGGACTTATTTTTGTTTTTGTTTTGGTACTGTCCTCATAAATATAAGGCATCTCCATTCCAACCCTCCATATTTTTCCGTCTCATTTCCTCCGAAAACAAGGATGAGACAATTTCGTCAAAATTCAAGGTAGTTGTATTGCTACCTATCGCAACAACCATAGTATCCCATGAATCTAGTAAAGAACACAAAAAACTGATGCACTTATCTTCATCTGAAATTTTAATATCAACAGATAACAACTAGATTACCACAATATGAAAGGAATTTAGATGCTCTATCACCGAGTATCCATCCTATTGAAAAGTCAACAAGAAATGTGTGTCTAATTTAATTTTCCCTTAATTAAATTGGACAATAAAATGTAGTCTTATCTCATAATCACTTGTAATAGTTAACTGAGTGTGATAAACTCGGTTAGCTCATAAATTTCTAGTTGAGGATGGTTGGTGAGGCATACAAAGTGATTATATTAGTTATTGAGTCCAAGTTGCAGTTAGTGCATTAGTTTAATGCATGAGAAATCAGTTAACTCAATTAATTGAGTCAAAATCAGTTTAACTAGTTGTAACTGATTGTTGCACTAGTGAGAGGTCAAGTGAATTAAATCATATTTAATTCACATGCAGTGATTTTTCATGTAATTGATGATTTATTATTAATAGTTGCATGCATGTCAATTATGATGAAGACCCAGTTGAGACAAAGGTTAAAGGGATGTTAACTAGCAGTTGCATTATTAGTAAGTTGCCCGCATGCAGTAAAACACCCATAGGATTTCCCATGAGCATTGCGTAGTTTTGGAACGCTAAAATTCCTAAATAATAGGGATTTCATTCCACATGAATTTCGCAAGCAAGGCAGGCTTAACAGAGGCTGAAAATTGGCTAAGTGTTGGTTGATTTTGTCCGGATCAGTGTGAGACAGTTGTGAGAGTGCATGAGACTCTTGTGAGAAGAGTGCATTGTAATTGTTTCATGATTCCTTGGTGAATATACAATAAAATATAGAGGGTATTTGAGTAGTAAGCTTTCCCCAGGAAAATATATGTGTTTTGGATTGATTTTCTTCTTTCTTTACTTGTTGTGATTGGTGATCGTGTTTATTTTCTACAATTGATTTATAGAAGGATTCAGTATCTTGCTTTATCATATCGCATGATCGGATTGAATCCATTGGTATACATATTATTTGTATAATTTCTACATGGTATTAGAGCATAGTAAATCACTATAGTGGAGAAGAAATTGAGTTTGTGCTTAATAGCATTCAAATTTGCAGAAATATTCTTTAGTGTGATACGTGGATCAAGATGGCTTTCAATGGCTTCAGATTGGAATATGCACTTGAGGGAATTTCTAATTATATTGCGTGGAAAGATAGGATGGAGGAAGTTCTGGAGGACAACAGGTTGAAATAATTCATTGATAATGACATTCCCAAACCCACAGGAGAAAATGGCGCTCTTCTTGATGCTTGGCAAAATAAGGTTGCAAAGGCGAGGATGATATTATTAGAGGGAGTACGAAACCACATTGTCTTTAGTCTCCATGGAAAAGCGACTCCATATGCAATGTGGAAGGCTTTGATAGATCTGTTTCAGAGTAGCAGTGACCACAGAAAATTGGCACTGAAGGACAAGCTCATGAAAATCAAAATGGAGAAAGGAGACACTATTCTGAAATATTTAACCAAGTTCGTCCAATGTCAAGATGAGCTTGGGAGTTTCAGAATTACTGTAGCGGGTGATGACTTGGTGAGCCTAGCTCTTTCAGGCCTTCCCAAGAGTTGGCATATTTATTACAACTCTGTCAATGGGAGGGAGAAGCTACCAGATTGGGAGTGACTTTGGTCGGATTTGGTACAAGAAGAATTTAGGCAGAATACGAGGGATGAATCCTCATCTAAGACAGATGATGAGGAAAATTTCACCTTGGCTAGTTAGGCAAAGAAGGGGAAGGGAAATAAATACTCTTCCAAATCTGATACTAGAAAAGAAGGCAAGAAGCGTGACATGTCCAGAGTGAAATTTTTTCACTGTCACGAGCATGGACATCATAACACTAATTGTCTACAAAAGAAGAAGAAAAATAAGGCTTCGGGATCTGCAACTAGTGAGGCTTTGGCCTCGCAATTTGAGTTTTACTTCTCACTCATCGCATGCATGGTGTCTAGTGTGATGGGATCAGTTTGGTACTTGGATAGTGGTGCATATTTCCACATGACGGGAGACAAATAACTTTTTAGTAGCTTGGAGGAGAAGGATCTCTAGATGCATATTGAAATGGGTCATGACGAGAGGTAAAATGCTACTGGGATTGGTATAGTTACCTTCCAGAGATAGTCAGGTAAACCCTTCTTATTGAAAGATGTAATGCATGTACCAAGCTTGAAAAAGAATTTAGTTTTATTTACAATGTTGGAGGATAGAGGTTATGATGTGGTTTTTAGTGAAGGGAAAGCATTCCTTTTTCACAAAGCCACAGGACAAGTCAAGAAGATTTGTATTGGTGTGAAGAATATCTAAAAAAATGATGTAGACGGTTGCGCAGCATTGATGGGTAAAGCAGACAAAGTGGTGGGCCGAAATGAGGGTGAGTTATGGCACAGGAGATTGGGCCATCTACACCACAGAGCTTTGAAGGTCATGCAACAGATTTCTACGGGGCTTAAAAAGGGTGCTCTTACGCAGATAGACACATGCAAGGGATGTACCATGGGGAAGTATGCAAAGGCCACTTTTCACGAGAAGGATAACCTAGCAGCAGGAATCCTTGAGAGAGTTCACTCAGATGTCTATGGACCATTCTCTACAGCTTCGACATCAAAGAACAGGTATTATGTGATTTTTTTTTATGATTTTTCTAGAAAGTGTTGGATATACTTCATGCAAAAGAAATATGAGACGTTCTCAAAATTTTGTGAGTTTAAAGCACTGGCGAAGAAAGATACAGGGAAGCATGTGAAGGCTCTGAGGAGCGAAAATGGTGGTGAGTACATCTCCAATGAATTCAAGAACTTTTGTAGCAAAGAAAGAAATCAGAGAGAGTTGATTGCGCCTCATAACCCACAACAGAATGGGGTCACAGAAAGAAAGAACAGAACAATTTTGGGTGCGGCACGAGTGGTGTTGCATGATCAGGGCCTACCATTTCATATGTGGGCAGAGGCATGCAACACAGCGGTATTTGTGCAAAATCGTAGTCCTCATCAGATACTTGGCATCAGTGCACAAGAGGAGGATTTTTCTAGTAAGAAACCTGATGTTTCATATTTTAAATTTTTGGCTCATCTGTTTATTTCCATGTGATCGAAGATTCAAGAAAGAAGCTAGAACCAAGAGCTGAGATTGGGATATTTGTGGGGTGCACGGATACTCCCCACAACTATCGTGTGTATTTTCCAAACAATAGGATGACTATTGTGAGACGGGATATAAAATTTGATGAGGAGAAAGCCATGTGATTGTCCCTTGAGAGGGAGCTTGATTTTCTTGCAGATGAGGAATTATTGGTTCGAAAGGATGAACCTCGAGGAAGAAACCACTCCTGCAGAGCCATCCAACAGAAATGGTAGAAGGTGCACCACAGAAGCTGACAAATTGAGACTTGATGTGGCAGAACATGTAGGAGCACCTACTTTACTGCGCAGACAGAGTCAGTCTCCAGACAGGTTTATTGGATAGATGGCTCTTATGAGCAAGTGTATTGTGACAGAACCATCCTCCTTTGAGGAAGCAGTGCAGTAACCAATTTGGGTTGACACCATGGTTGAGGAGTATGACTCCATCGTCAATAACAGTGCATGGGAAGTTGTCCCAAGACCAGTCAAAAAATCGGTGGTTGGATCGAGATGGATCTATAAGGTGAAGCAAGCAGCAAATGGGAGCGTGGAGAAGTACAAGGCTATATTTGTAGCCTGGGGATTATCACAAGTTGAGGGGATTGACTATGAGGATAATTTTTCACCGGTTTCGAGGTACTCCTTAATTAGATCTATCCTTGCACTCTCAGCGCAGATGGGGTGTCAGATTCATCAGATGGATGTGAATATTGTGTTTCTTAATATATTTATTGAGGAATAAATGTACATAGAGCAGCCAGAAGGTTTTGAGAACTTTGACAGTGAGTCGCATGTGTGCGGACTCAAGAGAGAATTTTATGGGCTGAAGCAAGCACCTCGTGCTTGGTACACCATGATTGAAAGCTATTTCACCGGGTTGGGCTTCACTAAAAGTGAAGCAGATGCGAACCTGTACCAGAGTGTGGTTGATGGTAATCTTTTGATTATTTTACTTTATGTTTATGATATTATTTTGACAAGTGATGAGCAGCTCATAATTTCTTGAAAAGAGGATCTTGCAACAGAGTTTGAGATGAAGGACATGGGATTCCTTCACTCTTTCCTTTGTTTCGAGATATGGCAGCAGGATGGGGAGCTATTTGTTTCTCAAGGAAAGTATGCCAAAGAGATTCTGAGAAAGTTCCACATGGAGAGTTGTAAACCCATGGAGACAAGTTCCACATGGAGAGTTGTAAACCCATGGAGACTCCTCTTGTAGGAAACTGGAGGAAGGAGGATGCTACTTCAGGTGAGGTAGTGGATGCTACTGTTTATAGGCAGCTTGTGGGTTCACTCATGTACTTGGTGAACACCAGACCAGAAATTTGCTACACAGTTAACCAACTGATTCAAGCTATGGTTAAGCTGACCAAGCTCTTTTGGAAGGCGGGGAAGAATCTATTGAGATATCTTAGGGGCACTGTAGAGTATGGATTATGGTACAGACAGACAGAGGGAGTGAAGCTTCAAGGCTTAACCAATGCAGATTGGGCAGGTAGTCCATCAGACAAAAAGAGCACATCAGGAAGGATCTTCAACATAGGATCGAAAATAGTTTCTTGGTACAATAGGAAGCAGAGTTTTGTAGCACTCAGTTCAGCCAAGACATAGTACATGGCAACCATTTAGGTTGCATGTGAGGCCATATGGATGAGGAAGATTCTTTTTGTTTGTTTAGTCATCAGATGAATCCCACAATGATACATTGTGATAATCAGAGTTACATAAAACTCTCAATTAATCATGTATTCCATGATAGGTCCAAGCATATAGACATCTGGTACCACCATCTCAGAGATTGTGTTCAGAGACACATTATGTTACTTCAGTACATTCCCAGAGAGGATCAGGATGCAGATATTCTAACGAAGGCGCTCACCAAGAGAAAATTCGAATACCATAGAGGCAGGCCCGGGGTAGTTGATAATGCCTTTCTTGTTGAGAGAGAGTGTTGAAAATTCAACAAGAAATGTGTGTCTAATTTAATTTTCCCTTAATTAAATTGGAAAATAAAATGTAATCATATCTCATAATCACTTGTAATAGTTAACTAAGTGTGATAAACTCAATTAGCTCATGAATTTTTAGTTGAGGGTGGTTGGTGAGGCATGCAGAGTGATTCTATTAGTTATTGAGTCCAAGTTTCAATTAGTGCATTATTTTAATGCATGAGAAATCATTTAACTCAATTAATTGAGTTAAAATCAGTTTAACTAGTTGTAACTGATTGTTGCACTAGTGAGAGGTCAAGTGAATTAAATCAGATTTAATTCACATGCTGTGATCTGTCATGCAACTGATGATTTACTATTAATAGTTGCATGCAAGTCATACCTTATGAAGAACCAGCTGAGAAAAAGGTTAAAGGTATGTTAACTATCAATTGTATTATTAGTAAGTTTTCTGCATGCAGTAAAACACCCATAGGATTTCCCATGAGCATTGCGCAGTTTTGGAAGGCTGAAATTCCTAAAGAATAGGGATTTCATTCCACATGAATTGCGCAAGCAATTCAAGCTGAGCAGAGGTTGAAAATTGGCTAAGTGTTGGTTGATTTTGTCTGGATCAGTGTGAGACAGTTGTGAGAGTGCAGGAGACTCTTGTGAGAAGAGTGCATTGTAATTGTTTCATGAATATACAATAGAAGATAGAGGGGTTTTGAGCAGTAAGCTTTCCCTGGGAAAATATTTGTGTTGTGGATTGATTTTCTTCTTTCTTTACTTGTTGTGATTGGAAATCATGTTTAATTTTTGCAATTTATTTGTATAAGGATTCAGTATCTTTCTTTATAATATCGCATGATCGGATTGAATCCATTGATATACATATTGTTTGTATAATTTATACACGTCCTTCATTCTCATGCTATACATCTTTTTCCATAGGATATTTTTGTTCACCAAAGACTTAGATTGGTACAAAGTCCCTAACTTGTCCCACAAATCCTGTATCGTAGCTTCCCCAAATACATTCAACAATACCAAATCTGAGATACACAACCATATTGTGATCTTTGCTTTCCAATCCAACTTCACCCAGTCTTCATCTGACATTGTCGTGGGTTTAGTACCCATATTTACAACAATCCAATGATATTTATCCACTAGCAGATCCTCCATCTTGAGATTCCACAAATCAAAACTCTGACCATTAAATTTATCGTTCTCTATCTGTCCATTGATCACCATCTTTTTTCACCTCAAGAATCGATCTCGCAGATCTCCCACTGAACAGGTTCTACCATAGGCCCGAGAAAAAACCCCTTAGCAGCAAAGGCGTCCCCTTGAAGCCGAAACAACTTTGATACCAAATGTAGGTTTTAACCCTGTTTATAAATTACCTACAAAAAAATTCTTAAAAACAGGAAATAAACAATGGCGAGAACATAAACATGAAACAAATATACACAGATATTTTCCCCTGGATCCCAAAATCAGGACTGTCATCTTTATTTTTCATTATATTCCTTTCAATGTTTCAATAAATATATATACATGCTGAAGCATTCATAAACCCCAATCTATTAACCCTGGATTAGAACATAACAGTAGTTCCCTTGACCGGATCTACAAAATACCATTGACAGAAAACAATCATGCCCAAAACCATGTGCAAAACCCATGCACAAAACCATAGGTAGGTTCTCCCACCTAATATAGGGTCTAGAAAAAATAAATAATATATATATATTCAGGCTGCTTCCCCAGACCCCATGTAGGGGGCTACCACCCCCTACAAACCCCCTGACAGGGGGGGTTGCCACCCCTACTGCACCCGGCATAACAAACATGGTGGGATATCACTACCTCGCGTGTGTGACTAGTCGTGGAAAGAATATAACATGCACCCAACATGATCTAGATGGTTGTGTATGCCTCTCAATAATGAAAGAGGAATGGCACAGATTCAGGGGGGAGCCTGTTGTAATATTTTATCAGTTAATTATTGGCCTTCTGGTTTAGATATTATTTTAGTGTAGACTGTTAGTGATGCCTATATAATGCATACGAATGATGACTAGTTCATAAGTTGTTGCAAAATTTTATTGTTGCAATGGTTCTTTGATGGATTTGTTGATTGGTGAGAGAGACATGATCAGATCTGACAGTGAATAGTTGGCACAAGCTCAAGGGGATCATCTATTATGCTTCTAATAGTACATTGTTTGCATTATATTTTCTTCAGCAATGCTTGCTAAATGATGGTGTTTATGATGAATTGATGGTTTACTCACTTCTTGTTTACATTAATGAGAAGATATATGTTGCTTGAGTTAAATATGTTGTTTCATGATGTTGTTTCTCAGTTCTATGTCTTTTGATGCTAAAATTAATTGGTGATGCTTGGAGACACTGCATTCTTGGTCAGAGGTTGATGATATTGGAGCTACAGTTTCTTATATTAAATATTGATGATGAGGATGTTCATATTGTTGACCATGTTGCTACTATCAGAGGTTTATGTTGTAGATTCCTATATGGTGTATGTGTTGAAATGGCACCCCAAGGGGGCTTCTGATTTAATTTTCCCTTAATTAAATTGCAAGATAAATTGTAATTTCATCTCATTGCATCTTATATTAGTTAACTAAGTCAGAATGACTGAATTAGCTTAGAAAATTTGAGTCGAGGGTCAAAGAGGAGGAATGTATAGGATTTTTCTATTTCTAGAGGGTCCAGTTATAGTTATTTCTGAGTTGTAATTAGTTAACTCAAGAAATTGAGTTAAAATCTATTTAACTAGTTCTAACTGAGAGATGAGATAGTGAGAGGTCCAGTGAATAAAATATGATTTAATTCACAAGTAGTGATCAATCAGTTAATTGATAATTCACTATAAATAGTTGTTGCATGTCAGTTCTATGGAAGGATCAGTTGAGACTAAATTTAAAGGGATGATAACTATCAGTTGTATAATTATAAAATTGTACAGGTCAGTTATAGAGTCATGTGGAAGCCTATGATGCATTACGCAATCAGTTGCAAGGAATTTCCTATTTAATCGGGTGATAATTCCTCCAAGAATGTGTGAGAAAGGTTGGCTGAGAAGAGGCTGAGAATTGGTTAAGTACTTGACTCATTTTTCCTAGATCAAAGTGAGACAGTTGGCAGAGTGCAAGAATTTCTCAATGAGAGAAATATTGTATTGTTTCATGGTCTTAACTCTATACAATATACAGATAGTGGGGTTTTAGCCAGTGTGCTTTCCCCAAATACATCTTCTGTTGTGTGATCGGTTTTTTATTTCTCTTACTTGTCATGTGATTGTGTGATCGTGTTTTTTTTCCGCAAAATTCTAGAAGGATTCAGTATTTTTTTTAGTACATTACAAGATCAAATTGAATCTTGTTGTTAGATTTTTTACATGGTATCATAGCACCATGAATCACAATAGAAGAGAAGAACAAAGTTTGTTTTGAATAGGTTTGAATTTTCATATTTATTCTTCAGGACTCAACAATAGATCAAGATGTCTTTCAATGGCTTGAGACTCGAATATGCTCTTGAGGAAAATTTGAATTATATAGCATGGAAGGACATGATGAGGTAGTGCTCGAGGAAAACGGACTGAAGGCATTCATTGAACTAATATCCCTCAGCCTGCAACAAAAAATTCTCAACAACTTGATGCATGGAAGAAGAATGTAGCAAAGATAAGAAGGATCTTGTTAGAGGGAGTTTGAGATCATATTGTCTCGAGTCTCCATGGGAAGGCGACTCCATATGCTATGTGGAAGGCCTTGACAGATCTATTTCAGAATAGAAGCGACCACAGGAAGTTGGCGCTGAAAGACAAGCTCAGGAAGATCAAAATGGAGAAGGGCGACACGATCCAAAAATTACTTTATGAAGTTCACTACTGTCCAGATGAGCTTCGAAGTGTTGGGATAAATATTTCCTCTTATGGTTTGGTGATCCTAGCTCTTCTAGGCCTTCCCAAGAGCTGGCATACCTACCAGGTCTCTATGAATGGGAAGAAGAAACTACCAGATTGGGAGCGACAATGGTCTGATTTGGTACAAGAAGAAATTCGGCGGAGCACCAGAGACGGATCCTCATCAAAGACTAATGATGAGGAGAGTTGTGCCTTGGCTGAAAAGGCGAAGAAAGGAACAGTGAAGGTGTCCCATTCCAAATCTGAGTCTGGCAAGGCAAGAAAGAAGCGAGACTTGTCAAAGGTAAAATGTTTCAACTATCATGAGCATGGACGCTATGCCATAAATTTTCCACAAAATATGACCAATAAGGAGGCCTTAGGAGGAGCAGCAGGTGAAGCACTTGCTTCACCGTTCGAGTTGGATTTCACTCTCATCGCATGCATGGTGTCATTGGTGATGGATTCTGTGTGGTACTTGGATAGTGGATCTTCATTCCATATGACCAACAACAAATAATTCCTCAGTAGCTTGGAGGAGAAGGATCTCCAGATGCACATCGAGATGGGTGACGACAGGAGGTATAGTGCTACTAGTGTAGGTACAATTACCTTTCAGAGGGAGTCAGGTAATCCACTCACATTAAAAGATTTCATGTATGTTCCTGGTTTAAATAAGAATTTGGTTTATGTTGCTATGTTGGAAGATCGTCGTTATGATGTGATCTTCAGTGAAGGAAAGGCGCTCCTACTTCACAAAGCCAGGGGACGGGTGAAAAAGATTGGGGTTTGAGTAAATAAGCTCTACAAACTAGATGTAGAATATTGTGCAGCATTGAGCACGAAAGAAAAAAAGGTGGAGAGTCGATACATCGGTGAGTTATGGCAGGGGAGGTTGGGCCATCTACACCACAGCGCTTTGAAGATCATGCAGAATATTTCTACAAAAATTCCAAAGGGTGCACTTACAGAGAGAGATACATGCAAAGGGTATACATTGGGGAAGTATACCAAAGCCACCTTTTACGATAAGGAAAATCAAGCCAAGGCGATCCTTGATATAGTTCACTCATACATGTGTGGACCATTCTCAACAGCTTCCACAACGAATCACATGTATTATGTGATTTTTTTATGATTTTTCAAGAAAGTGTTGGATTTTATTCATGCAAAAGAAAGATCAAACATTCTCCAAGTTTTGTGAGTTCAATTCACTTGTCGAGAAAGATACAGGGAAGAAGGTGAAGGCTCTGAGGAGCGAAAATGGTGAAGAATACATCTCTAATGAACTCAAGAAATTATGTGCCTCAGAAGGAATTCAAAGATAATTGATTGCACCTCATAACCCACAGCAGAATGGGGTTGCAGAAAGAAAGACCATATCTATTGTGGGAGAAGCACGAGCTATGTTGCATGATCAGGGCCTACCGTTGCATCTGTGGGCGGAAGTATGCAATACAACAGTATTTGTGCAAAACAAGAGTCCTCATTGGATACTTGGAATGAGTACACCAGAAGAGGATTTTTCATGTAAGATACTAGATGTGTTGTATTTTAAAATTTTTGCTTCATTTGCTTATTGCCATGTGACCAAATATGGTAGGAAGAATCTAGAGCCAATAGCAGAGTTGGAGATATTTTTTGGGTACACAGATACACCTCACAACTATAGGGTGTACTTTCCAGCACACACAATGGAAGTGGTAAGAATAGATGTGAAATTCGATGAAGAGAAAGCCATGTGAACTTCCCTCGAGAGGGAGCTTGTGTTGCATGCAGGTGAGGAGCTCCTGGCTACAAAGGATGAACCTCAGGATGTGGAGCAGCCACAAGCAGAGGAACACAGAGTGGTAGAAACCACTCATGCAGATCCATCCACCAGATATAGAAGGAAGCACACCAGAGTCGGTGACAAATTATTGTTGGATGTGAGAGAGAATGTGGGAGCACCCACATCACAATGCATGCAGAGAAGGTCCTTAGAGCGATACACTAGATACATGGCTCTTATGAGCGAAGGTATTGAGATAGAACCATCCTCTTTTGAGGAAGCAGTGCAACAGATAGTGTGGGTTGATGTCATGGTTGAGGAGTATGACTCCATTATCAGAAATAGTGCATGGGAAGTTGTCCCAAGACAAGTGGGGAAGTCAGTTGTAGGATCCAGGTGGGTCTACAAGGTGAAGCAGGCAATAGATGGGAGTGTGGAGAAGCACAAGGCTATATTTTTGACCAAAGGGTTCTCTCAGGTGGAGGGGATTAACTATGATGAGAATCGTGCACCAGTCGCAAGGTACTCATCTATTATATCCATGCTTGCACTTAGCGTAGATGGGATGGTAGATACATCAGATGGATGTAAAGACGACCTTTCTCAATGGATTTATTGAGGAAGAGATGTACATTGAGTAGTTAGAAGGTTTTGAGACCTTAGACAAGGAGTCACATGTGTGCAGACTCAAGAGAGCATTATATAGGCTGAAGCAAGCACCTTGTGCTTGGTACACCATGATCGACATCTATTTCACTGGGTTGGGTTCCATCAAGAGTGAAGCGGATGCAAACCTATATCATATTGTGGTTGATTATTGTACTTTATGTCGATGATTTGATATTGATAGGTGATGAGCAGGTCATCAAGTCTTGCAAAGAGGATCTTGCAAGAGAATTTGAGATGAAGGACATAGGGCTCTTGCACTATTTCCTTGGATTGGAAATATGGAAAAGAGATTGGGAGTTATTTGTATCTCATGGAAAGTATGCCAAGGAGATTCTGAGGAAGTTCCACATGGAAGGAAGCAAACCCATGGAGACTCCTCTAACAGGAAACTGGAGCAATGAGGATGCTACTTCTAATGAAGTAGTGGATGCTAGTGTTTTCAGGCAGCATTTGGGTTCACTCATGTATTTGGTGAACGCACGTCCAGACATATGCTATGCATTTAACCATCTTAGTCAAGCTATGGTTAATCCTACCAAGCTCTTTTGGAAGGCAAGAAATCATGTGTTGAGATACCTCAGAGGCACTATAGAGTATGGATTATGGTACAGAAGGACAGAGGGAGTGAAGCTTCAAGGCTTCACTAATGTAGATTGGACAGGGAGTCTATCCGACAGGAATATCACATCAAGAGGAATCTTTAGCATAGGATTAGCAACAGTTTCTTGGTACATCAGGAAACATAGATTATTTGCACTCATTTCAGTATAGGCAGAGTGCATGGCGGCCAGTGAGGCAGCATGCGAGGCCATTTGGATGAGGAAGATACGTGTTGGTTTGTTTGGTCGACAGACGGATCTGACGGTGATACATTGTGATAACCAAAGTTGCACCGAAATCTTGGTTAATCCAGTATTCCATGGAGGTCCAAGCATATTGATATCTGGTATCACCATCTCAGATATTGTGTTTAGGTGTGGATTATGTCATTAGAGTACAATCCCACTGAGGAGTAGGATGCAGACATCTTGATGAAGGCACTGGAAAGAAAAAAAATCGAATTCCACAGAGGCAGGATTGGGGTAGAAAATAATCCCTTTCTTATTGAGAGGGAGTGTTGAAATGGCACCCCAAGGGGGCTTCTAATTTCCCTTAATTAAATTGGAAGAGAAATTGTAATTTCATCTCATAAAAACTTGTATTAGATAGCTAAGTCAGAAAAATTGAGTTAGCTTAGGAGATTAGAGTTGAGGGTCAAAGAGGAGGCATGTAGAGGATTTTTCTATTTTTAGAGGGTCCAGTTATAGTTATTTGTGAGTTGTAATTAGTTAACTCAAGAAATTGCGTTAAAATCGGTTTAACTAGTTATAATTGAGAGATGAGATAGTGAGAGGTCCAGTGAATTAAATCTGATTTAATTCACAAGTAGTGATCAACCAGTTAACTAATAATTCACTATAAATAGTTGTTGCATGTCAGTTCTAAGGAAGGCCTAGTTGAGACTGAGGTTAAATGGATGATAACTATCAGTTGTATAATTAGAAAATTGTACATGTGAGTTATAGAGTCATGTGGAATACTATGATGCATTGCACAATCAATTCCAAGTAATTTCCTATTTAATAAAGTGACAATTCCTCCAAGAATGCGTGAGCAAGGCTAGCTTAGCAGAGACTAAGAATTGGTTAAATACTTGACTGATTTTGCCTATGCAAGAGTGAGACAGCTGGCAGAGTACATGAATTTCTCAATGAGAGAAAAGCATTGTATTATTTCATGTTCTTGACTTTATACAATATACAGATAGCGAGGTTTTAGGCAGTATGCTTTCCCCAGATCCATCTTTTTTTGTGTGATCGATTGTTTATTTATCTTACTTGTTATGTGATTGTATGATCGTGTTTTTTTTCCGTAAAATTGTACAAGGATTCATTATTTTGTTAGTACATTACATGATCAGATTGCTGATAACAATCATAGTCTTGCTACCTCACTATTGAGGTCTCTGGTTTTGATTATAAATGTCATATTTGTCTCTTGCTGTAAAGGTCGTGTAAAGACCCATGTTGTAAATTATTGTAAAATTCAGTCATGTATGGACTATTGGGGCCAAGTCATTTAGGTATGTAATCCCATTTATTTTGGGCAATTGATGTAATGTTGTGTCAAAAATGTAACCTCGTTAGGTTGGGTGATTGATGTATTGGTTCAGAGATAAGGTCATATTTGGTTAAGTCAAAGAGTCATATAATTCATTGAATATCTTCAAGAAAATTCAGCATATGCCCAGGGGGAGCATGGTCAGTATGCAATTTTCATATTCAGCATATCATACATACAGTGATCCTCACCACAAAAGCTAAGAGAAGCCTTCATTCAGCATTAGTCAACCCTTTTCCCTTGATGTCAAAGGGGGAGAGAAGCTTGGTGTTTGGAGTAGAATGCTTGGTGAGAAGTGTTGGAAGAGAAGATTGGTGTTTAGCTTGGTGTTTTTATAGATCTATTTGCAGGTGTTCACAGGTGGTGACCAAACACCAAAGTGGTTTCCATAAAATCCAAAAGGGGATATTGTTGGAATTATGGCTAATTTGTTTTCCTTGATGGAAACCTACTTGATAAATATGTCAACATTGTGATAACATGATGTTTATACATAGTGATACAGATGCTACAGTTGGTATGAACAGAGAAACGACAGCTCAATAACAATTGGATGGTAAAGACAAAGTTTTAGAAAGTATATGTGGGTCATGTGAAGCAAATTTGCGTTCATACACAGGTATTGTGAAGAAAAGTCGCGTACATAATCCGCACCATGGTAATTATATTACCAGGGGTCTTTATCATGGTATTGGTTCGTACTAATGGGTTTGTTAATGGTTATTTGATCATGTCAAAGAATACCAATGGAATTACTAAGGGATTGGTATAAGGTATTGGCTAAGGCTAAATCTATATAAAGAGATGGATATCAAGGTGTTGAGGGGGCAAGTAATGAATTGTTCATAAATGATTTTATTTGAAACACGTGTGCACCAAAAAGCATGGAGGAGGCTCAGATATGATAGAACTGAAAGTATAGATAAAACTAACGATAATACTTGCTTGATCTATTTATGCTTGCAATGGTATATCTGTAGCTATAATGATGAATTGATCCATATGTAGTGATGCGTGTCAAGATCTTGGTTTGAAAAATGTTGTGCAGTGAAAGTATGATTCAATGATTTCAGATCTGTACATTGGTTTGTCTCAGGTTAGTCACGTACATACGCACATTTGCTTCAGGGTAGTCATGTATATATTCTACGAAAGGATTTCAGTATGTTCAGAATATGTACGTGGGTGTTATCCATGGGTGTCGTGTACATACGTTGATATGTTGTATGGAAGTCGTGTATATTCTCTAGGGTTTCGCAGTATGCCTTGTTGATAGCATTTGATCAGTTTTGTTATGTTTATTGTTGTCTGTCGAAGATGTCTCTATCTTGATAATATATGTTTGACAGTACTGGTTGGGTTGAGTTGGTTATGGAATGGAATGTTGATTAGTGATGTTGTTATTGTGCTCTGATCTATGATTGACTCAATATTTGATGCAATGGTTGTTTCATTATTACAGTGATTCGGATTCAGCTATCAGTATATTGAGATTTGTACGAAGGTCTTCTTCAGAGGAATCGTGTCTACACGTGGGTGTGCTTCTGAGAAGTTGTGTATATATTCTGACATGTCTTTGATTAGGTTTTGCAGTGACAACAATTTGTTTCTATGATGAACATAATATGATTTGGTATATTTATGAGTAGTTATGCATTGATATGTATTGGTTTGATATATTTGCATTAGTTTTTTGATATTCAGTAATTGGTTTGTTGGTAATGCAGTAATTCAATTGGTTTTAGAATTATTATTTGGTATTGGGCTTAATGATGGAAGTGGGTCCAGTCTAAAAATATGATGAAAGGTGGCCTACAGGTTTGATGGTTTGAGTTAGGTGGATCCAGTATGAAATATTATGAAACATGATCCACAGAGGTGTTAATGGTTGGAGCTTTCAGTGAGGGAGTCGAAGCTTCCTTCCAGTAGTAGCTGGTAAATTTGTTCAGGGGGTAGGAGCTCTCTTCCAGTGGGTGCCGGTAAATGAGATCAGGGGGTTGGAGTTCCCTTCCAGTGGGTGTTTGACAACGAGAGAAGGTTGTAGCCTTCCTCAGGCGGGTGTTTGTGTACTCGTTAGAGTCTCCACTAGTACAATATTGTAAGAAGTTTTCTTAATAATAAAAGAAGACGACAAAGACGACGACAACGGTGGTTTTCTCGCACATTGGGTTTCCACCTAAAAAATTTGGAGTCCTCATGTGTTGATGTGTTTCTTGTGTGATGGTTTTTTATGCTCTTATTGTTCATGGTTAATGTTCAATTAATGAATAATGAAGTAATGATGAACTAGTTAAAGATGAACAGATGATGGAATATATGAAAAGTTAGTTAATTGGATATACGATGTTTACCTTTACCAAAGTCGCGTACATATGCAGGTTGCATGAATAATAGTAGCGTATGGATATTAGGATAAGAAATGAAAATTTGAAGTGAGTTTAAAAATATTGATTCACCCCACGTCCCCGCAGTATTTTTCCCAACAATCTTCCCAAATCGTCGACTCTGCAGGTATATCATTTAGTTGTATGACCCTAGTATGTGGTGACTGGTATGATGGTTGGAGCTTTTAGTGAGGGAGTCGAAGCTTCCTTCCAGTAGTAGCTGGTAAATTTTTTCAGGGGGTAGGAGCTCCCTTCCGGTGGGTGCCGGTAAATGAGATCAGGGGCTTGGAGCTCCCTTCCAATGGGTGTTGGATAATGAGAGAATGTTGTAGCCTTCTGCAGGTGGGTGTATGTGTACTAGTTAGAGTCTGCACTAGTATAATATTGTAAGAATTTTTCTTAATAATAAAAGAAGACGACAAAGACGATGACAGCGGTGGTTTTTTCCCACATTGGGTTTCCACCTAAAAATCCTAGTGTCCTCGTGTGTTGATGTGTTGCTTATGTGTAATGGTTTATTATGATATTATTGTTCATGGTTAATGTTCAATTAATGAATAATGAAGTAATGATGCACTAGTTAAAGATGAATAGATGATGAAATTTATGAAAAGTTAGTTAATTGGATATACGATGTTTACCTTTACTAAAGTCGTGTACATGCGCAGGTTGCATGAGTAACAGTAGCGTATGGAAATCAAAATATGAAAAGAAAATTTGAAGTGAGTTTAAAAATATTGATTCACCCCCCACCTACCCCCCCCCCCCCCCCTCAGTATTGTTCCCAACAATCCTCCCAAATCGTCGACTTTGGGGGTATATCATTTAGTTGTCTAACCCTAGTATATGGTGTATGGTACTCCAACATGTTTTCAATTTGGTTTTGATAGAATTATGGGTTTGGCCTCCCCAAGTTTATTTTGCATAGTCGCCACATCTCATTCCCACTTGAAAATCCAATTTCAAAAGGAATTATACCTCCAAAGGTATTTATGGTCATTCACCCTATTTATGGTTGACGATGCCCTTATAACGTTTTTCCTTCATACTCAATCCAGTTTCTACGTTCCCAAAATATTACCTCTCCATTATTTTCGTCTCTGAGTTTGAATAATAGTCACACCAACTATGTCTAGTTACACCAATTGTTTCAACCAAGTTTGGTCATCCCAACCAAGTATGTTTATACCAATTGCCTTCATGGCTCCCCTGTTACACCTACCCGGTCGCCAAGGTGGTGTCACAGGAGCATCCACCTCTCATCGTCGGCATCTATTCGGTTGGAACTCAGTGTCTTATCACTTCGACTTTGTTCCCCCTAAAGTTAGGAATGAGATCCTTCACTTGGACTCCAAGGAATTTCGAAATCGTACATAGTTTTCTCATTCTGAAATCAGTGGCAGGACCTTCAGGTTGACTCCGGATCCTGGAAAATTTTGCAAAAGGAGACTTCAATTTCTTCACTCAATGGCTTTGCACCATCAACTAGAAACCTTGCTTCACATGGTCATCAGCGACAATCAAGTCGACCACTACCAGTTTTTTGCAGGACAAGAGGAGATCAAACAGACCCTTCGGGGCATCAAATATAATTCAAACGATATCGACACCAGATTAACACGAGTGGAACGCTACATGGTTGATCTGAAATAGGATTGAATATTCGCCGAAGTAGAACTGACTGTTAACTTAGATTACTTAGTGTGGTTGATTGAAGGAAATAAATTTGATTTCACAACTTAATCCAAAACTTAAGAAACACAATTAAATATGAATTTGTAGCAAAGAAAATAGATAGAAGACAACAAACCTTGATTATGGAGTTCGTCCCTAATGGACTACGTCTTCAGGTCCACTTTCAAGATGGTCGTCCGCTTGATTAGAAATTGATCCATGGAAGTATTTTCATCAAGAATCACCAGATTGAACATGCTCACAGGCACCTCTGGTCACTGACAAAATAAATTTCTCCCTCCTAGCTTTCTAACGACTATCTCGACGCTAAATTCTGCCTCCGGACGACCAATATACACTGAAAAGAAAAACGCCTCCTCTCTTACAGAATTCTGAATACACACTCCAAAATCACTCTCTCTTTCCATGGAGGAATGGTTTAGTTTTATAAGGTTCAGGCCAGGTTCGAGGTCAAACCACCTGGGCCAAATATGGTATATGGTTTTGGAATTAAAGTGATGAATCTCTCGGTGCAATTGACATATTACACATAGAATTTTAGTTAAATTGTGGTCTAATTAAAACCGCGCATTAATAAACAAACAACCCACGATAGACTTTGTATTAAAAATAATACGACGGTATGGGAAAAAGGTGTAACAACCTGGTGGTGCGACTCCATGTGACAGTTTGTAGACTAGTGGTCTAGTGGCTGGCTACCACCTCGGTGATTAGTTCCGGCGACTTTGGCACACGTCCATGTGACAACTCTAACATTCAACCTCTGACGGTTTTCTCTGCGGTCTTATTCCCAAACTCCTAGTTGTTATCTACATTCAAACCTATTCATATGTCCTGCGGTCAACTTCGTCTGACGACTAACTCTTCCCCCGCGCGGTTAGACTAATATAATATGGTTTATACATATGGTTTATAACCATATCTTTCAACCACCAAAAGGGTTTTTCACTATGCTTTATATATCACATAGGTTTTAAACTTTTTGGTATGCACTATCACCATAGGTTTTCCACTTGCTACATATCACCACTTTACACATATACATAATCACCATGAACCATTTAAAATTCAAAACTTGCATCATAGGTAAAATGAAGATTCTCTTTCATCTGAAACCACTAGAGTACTAGAAGACTTTGCTGGATCATGGTGTTGTCTTCGACATGCGACTGGACTTCCTTGTCGATCTTGAACTGATGCAAGATCCTCCTCAATCAATCCTCTCCACTTGAGATATTTTGGACCACCAAAAGTTTGATTTAAGCAGACATGAGGTGAGGATACATCTCCCTCACTCTTCCAAACTCCATCCACATCACCTTGCTTAGATTCATGCCTTTAAGTCCCACTCGAAGATATTCAACATCTCCATGCCTTGAAGTGCAAACCTTCCTATCCAAGATGGCATCTTCCTGTAACTCATTCATATACTCAAGTGCAGAATCATCAATTGTAGGGATATTTTTATCTTCCTCTGGATCAATGATCATCGGAGGTTCATACAACTTCATATTTTCTACATTTACAACTGAATAAATGCGCCTGTAAGGAGGTAATTCTAACCGGAATGCATTATTTCTAATATTTTCCACAATATTGAAAGGACCATACCTGATGGGTTTCAGTTTCTTACCTTCCCCTTTCAGTCTATCTTTACTGATAAACAACCATACTAGATCACTGACCTAAAAATGATGATCCATTCGATGCTTGTTGTGGCGCATTTTGTACTTGCCCTGACTCTTCTATAACTGATCTTGCACTGCTTCATGTACTAGTTGTATCCATTGAATGAACTTAACTTCTTTATTTGAATTGTCGTGTCCATCCACTTTATCTTCTTCACCAAACATGAAATCCAATGGTGACTTTAAAAGATACTCGAAACATGTTTCAAATGGCGATCGCTTAGTCGAAGAATGTAAGGCTCGATTGTAAGCATGCTACAGTAAGGTAAAGATTCATCCCACAACTTAGGATGTTTGTTGCAGTAACATTTTAGAATATGTATCATTGTCTTGTTTACCACTTATGTCTGCCTGTCAGTCTATGGATGAAAAGTTGAGCTCTTTTTTAGTTTTGTGTCCATGAGTCCCCACAAAGTGGACCAAAACTCTCCTACAAAGCGAGTGTCCCGATCGGAAATGATGGAAGTAGGTAATCCAAAATGAACCCATACATGGTGAAATAACATATGTGCAATATGTTCAGCAGTCGCTTGCTTTTTACATGGAACAAGAATGCACATTTTTTTGAAACGATCAACCACGACATACATGTAATCATGCCCTCTCTTGGATATAGGAAAGTCCTCCAACAAAGTCCATGGATATGTTGTCCCAGAGTCATGAAGGAACTGGAAGTGGCATATACAAGCCAATCTTTCGATTGCTTGGTTTGCTTGTCGAACACATAACACATCCTTTAATGTACTTAACAATTGTTTCATACATGGGAGGTCAGTAGCAATACCTTTAAATTTGCGCCATTGTCTTGCTTACGCCAAAATGTCCTGAAATGCGAGCAGAATGTGCTTCCCAAATAAAATGCGTCCTTTCTGTATGTGGTATGCACAACTTAACCTGATGATATAAAAAAATTTCATGAACATGAAAATTGACTTCTTCCAGCTTAGTACAATGAGTTAGCGATTCATAAATATCTTTGAAATCAGCATCTATACTATATTGTTCTAAAGAACTTTCATGTTTTAAAGAACTATTCTGCAGCATTACTGAAGCGTTCAAAGATGGTCTAGACAACATATCAGCTACTTTGTTTGTTACACCTTTCTCGTACTTAATTACTATGTGAAATTGTTGAAGAAATCCCATCCATCTATAATGGCGAGATTGTTGCAACTTAGTCTAAGACTGAAGGTACTGAAACGGCTGGTGATCTGTGTGAATCATTGTTTCCTTACCCATTAGATAGTGTTTCCGTTTCTTTACACTTTCAACCAAAGTAAACAGTTCTTTATCATATATCGGATAATTTGCTACTACTTTAGAAAAAAAAATTGAATGAAAACAAATAGTTTTCCCTTTTTTAAGTAAGACTGCCCGCATTGCATAACCACTAGCATTTGTTTCAATTTCAAATGGTTGTTGAAGATATGGTAAAGCTAAGATTGGTGTTGTGACAATTTTTTTCTTAAGTGAGTCAAAAGCTTGTTGTTGTTTCCCTCCCCACTGAAAGGAAACTCTAGAGCCTGTTAAAGCAAGTAATGGTGATGCAATCAAAGAAAACTGAGAAATGAATTTCCTCCAATATTGAACTGCACCTAAGAAACTCCTAACTTCAATCACATTCTGTGGTCTTGGCCACTTAACAATCATATCGATTTTAGCTGGATCGATTTTCAACTAACCACCTCCAACTATGTAACCAAGATACACCAATGAATTTTTCCCAAATTCACATTTGGAGAGTTTAAGATACAGTTTATTCCTTTGCAACACTTCAAAGACCTGTTTAACATGCCTAACATGCTCTTCCATACTGGAACTGCATATCAGGATATCATCTAAGTAGATTATGACAAATTTATCAATGTAAGGCTGAAATACATCATTCATAACCCTCATGAAATTCATTGGAGCATTACATAAACCAAACGGCATAACTAACCACTCAAATAGCCCCTACCTAGTCTTAAATGCAGTTTTCCAGATTTCATTTTCTGCAATGCGAATTTGATGATTTCCACTATGCAAATCCAACTTTGTGAAATAGACAGCATTTTTCAACTGGTCAAGTAAATCATCTATACTTAGAAGAGGATACTTGTTCTTTATAGTGATTTTGTTTAAGGCCCTAAAGTCGACACACATTTTCCATGTCCCATATTTCTTAGGAACCAAAATTATTGGTGAACCTAATGGAGATGAACTAGGTCGAATAAAACCTTTCTCAACCATCTCTTGGATTTGCTTCTTTATTTCTTCGTTTTCTATGATTGACAGGCGATACATTCCCACATTAGGAAGAGGGTAATCAGACAACAATTGTATCTCATGTTGTATTTCCCGTTTAGGAGGTAGATGTTTTGGTTCTTTAAATAAACTTTGAAAATAATCTACCACTTTGACCAAATTATCTTTAAACTGAGATTCACAACCTGGAAAAGCATCATGTTGATCCTTATGTTGTTCTTTTACAATCCTGAGTACATATATTTCACTTGAACTTATTAGCCTCTTCATTCGATTAGCAATAACTAAATCCAAGTGTGTTTATGTATTCGATCCCATCTTTCTTAAGGTGATATACATGCTCTTTCCTATGAAACACAACATCACGATCATATAGGTAAGGACTTCCTAGCAGTACTCCACATATGTCTAATGGAATCACATCTAAATCCACTTCATCAATGTAATTAGCTATGATGGCAAATTTTAAACAACCCTGCTTTGTGACATTAATCTGAGACTTTTCCTTTAGCCAACCTAATGGGTATGGTCTTGGATGATTCTGTGTCTCCAAATCTTTTCCTTTAGCCAACCTAATGGGTATGGTCTTGGATGATTATGTGTCTCCAAATCCAATTCCTTAACTAATTCTTCAGATATTAAATTTGCCTGTGATCCACAGTCAAATAATGTGTCTATTTTTGTGTGCTTAGAAGTTACCCTTATGTGAAATAATTCAACTCTTTTATCCTCATCCAGATGATTTATGTTTGAAGAAGATGCAGAAGTACTAGAACTTGAACTAGCGTCAGAACTTTTACCTATCGAAACCATTGCAGTTATTTTCCTTTCATCACCTGAGTCAGAGCCCAAATCTTATTGGATTTTTGTATTAGCCTTCTTTTCACCTTTCTTTTTCTGGGACTTCTTTGGTCTGAGTTTTGGGTAAAGTTTCCAACATCCTGTCTTTGGAATCCTTGATTTCCAATTGTTTGGATACTTTCTTTGAAAACTTGAACGGTCTGCCACATGATTCAATATGTATGGCTTGAACAACACACTTCATCAAAGTCAATGGGATTAAACATCAATAACGTATGTTGTAAATAAGAATGTAAATTTCCAATGTACTTTAATAAAGTTTCACGTGTATCCAATGGAATACCAAGCGTCAAATATTTCTTCCTAAACTCCTGAGTAAACTCATGAACATTCTTCCCTTTACCTTGCCTCAAATGCTGACAATCTATAATAGCCTGTTGCATGTATCCTAAAGGATAGAATTGTTGAGAGCTTTAAGAAACTTAGACCATGAAGAGATGACTTTACCTTTCCGCTTTAAATCTACTTGATTTTTACTTTCCCACTAGATTAAAGTTGTTCCCCCCATTCTAAGTGTAGCTAACTGAATTTTTGTTCTTTCATCAAAAATGTTCTTAATTCTACAATACGCTTATAATTACTTAATCCAGTTATCTAACTTTTCAAGATTCATTTCGCCATCATAAATAGGTAGTTCAAATTTTACATCAAGTTTCAAAAGAGATGATTTATGAGGTTTCTTTTCTATTTCAGAATCTGAACTGGAAGAAGAAGAAGAAGAAGATGATGATGATGATGATGATGATGATGAAGACGATGGAGTAGAAGGAGTTTTACCAACTTTCCCTTTCCCTTTTCCTTCTTCGTCACTTTCGAAGATGAAGTTGCATCTCTTGCCTTCTTATCTTCAAAGAGTTCTCCCAACATCTGTTGCATGTTCAAAAACATTTGTTGAAACTGCTCCTCGCCCATGACCTTCACTTCAGGAGTTTCACCTGTATTGGATCCTCCCATTGTCGATCGTTGAACGATTTTTCGTTTTCCAACTTCTGGGTCTATCTCCTCAAGCGTTCCTTCTCCACGTCGCAACCTGGACCTGGTTAACATTCATTGGAAAAAATCCTACAAAACGCAACTTGCTCTGATACCAAAATATGATCTGAAATAGGATTGAATATTCGTCGAAGTAGAACTGACTATTAACTTAGATTACTTGGCGTGGTTCATTGAAGGAAAGCAATTCAATTTCACGAATTAATCCCGAACTTAAGAAACATAATTAAACATGAATTTGCAGCAAATAAAAGATATAGAAGACAGCAAACATTGATTATGAAGTTCGTCCCTGATGGACTACGTCTCCGGGTCCATTTTCAATATGGGCACCCGTTTGATTAGAAATTGATCCAAGGAAGTATTTATATCAAGAATCACCACACTGAACATGATCGCAGGCACCTCTAGTCACTGACAAAAGAAATTTCTCCCTCCTAGATTTCTAACAATTGTCTCGGCGCCAAATTCCGCCTTTGGGCGACCAGGATACACTGAAAAGAAAAACACCTCCTCTCTTACATAATTCTAAATATAAAATCCAAAAGCACTCACTCTTTCCATGGAGCAACGGTTTAGTTTTATAAGGTTCAGGCTAGGTTCGAGGTCGAACCACCCAGGCCAAAGATGGTATATGGTTTTGGAATTAAAGTGATGAAGCTCTCGGTGCAATTGACATATTACACATAGCATTTTAGTTACATGGTGGTCTAATTAAAATTGTGCATTAATAAACAAACAACCCACTTTAGACTTTGTATTAAAAATAATCCGACGGTCTGGGCAAACGGTGTAACAACCCGACAGTGCGACCCCATGTGACAGGTTGTAGACCGGTGGTCTAGTGGCTGGCTACTACCTCGGTGATTAGCTCTAGCAGCTTCGGCACACGTCCATGTGACAACTCTAACATTCAAACTCTGACGGTTTGCTCTGCGGTCTTATTCCCAAACTGCTGGTTGTTATCTGCATTTAAACCTGTTCATATGTCCTGCGGTCAACTCCGCCCGACTGCTAACTCCTCCCCTGCGCGGTTAGACTCATATAATATGGTTCATGCATATGGTTTATAACCATAGCTTTCAACCACTAAAAGGGTTTTTCACTATGCTTTATATATCACAGAGGTTTTAAACTTTTTGGTATGCGTTATCACCATAGGTTTTCCACTTGCTACATATCACCACTTTACACATATACATAATCACCATGAACCATTTAAAATTCAAAACCTACACCATAGGTAAAATGATGATTCTCTTTCATCTGAAACCACTGGAGTACTGGAAGACTTTGTTGGATCCTAGTGTTGTCTTCGACATGCGACTGGACTTCCTTGTCAATCTTGAACTGATGCAAGATCCTCCTAGATCAATGGTGTCTAATTCAAACTCTGAATCAAACTCGCAACTCACACACCAGTTTTTATCAATACACCGGCAGAGGATTCACCCCAAGGCAACCATCAATGCTCTCTCTCCAGCCATTATTTTAGACTAATAGTCTCTTATGGCGCCCGACTCCTCATTTTTGCATATGCTATGCCTACTTCTCCTATGTTTTTATGGCTCTCAATATGACTTAGTATGTTATATGTGAACATTGTTTTGTTTGATTGTCCAACACACACAAACACATGTAATTACCTATGGGCTAGATAGTTTGAATGTTAGTAATATTTTCTTGTTTCTTTTTTTTTTAGCTTAACCTAAGATCATGAGAACATGTTTTGTCCAGTCTACTTGTCTATGGGATCCCAAAGATTTTTTGGGAAACAAAAGCTATCAATATAACATCAATTGTTTTATAAATGGCTCATATTTTTTAATATATTCGTCCATGCTTCATTTGATATACAATATAAACTTTAAATTATATTAAAATATATTTTTATTATAATAATATACACTACTCATATATAATATAAGTTATTGAACACAATGCTCATATGTTTGAATATATTCGTCCATGCTTCATTTGATATTGGATTTAGAGGAATCTTGTCTACATTTTATTAACAATATTATCATTTTTCTCTCATATGGAAGAAAATCCTAGTTGGAAAAATTCATGTGAAATTTTAAAGGGTTAATAGCGAACATTGATATACACTTTTTAATGCTTGATCAAATTTGTGATATATAATTTTATCTTATCATTAAAATTGTATTTTTTTTTTTTAAATATAATACAATCCATTTAATATATAAAAATGTATTATTTAAGTATAAATTAATATAAAAGAAACACACACACACACATATATAGGCAATTGAGTTTATCTTGGGTGATTGGGAGGAATAGTTGTTATGTTCCCCACTCGTTCAATTCTCGGAAGTGATATGATGAACTTTGTTGTAATAGATCTAAACCTTGTTTAGTATGATCAATCCCTTGAGGATCCAAACATGCATACTCGTGAACTCGAATACAAAGATATTTCCTATGGAAAAGTTATTTGGGAAACATAACTTGTATGTGTAGTATAATGGCAACTAGATATTTCACAAAAGCAGAAGTGGTTGTTTGTTTGTCCATTATCCATCTTGTTATTAGCATTTCCTATCCATCTACAAATACTTATTGTAAGAAAACATAGTTACCATGTATCATAGGAAAATATCTTTTCGGAGAGGGTCTTATACTACATCCATGTCTCACTTTCTTTGAAAATTGCCCCGATAGATGTCCAAATTTAATGATGTATTAAAAAACATATTGAGAAACTTTTTGTCTAGGAAAACATTATGTGATCCCCCACTTCCCTTGAATATCTAAATGGAGGGCAGCTCAACCACTAGCCACAACAGTAGTTGGTAACCCTAAAGGTCTATATATCATATTTAAACATGTTACAAGTGGCCTAGCTATAAGCAACATGCCCTAAGTGGGATGGTTCAAGCAATTGAGCTACACATTTGATAGATGGTTCAACCAATTGAACTACATTTTAGAGCTAATATATTAAAAACAAGTCGTATATATAGTTTAGATGGTATCGATCATCATCCAATCATAAATGTTTGCACTGACTTAGATACTAGTTTAAATTGATCTTAATCATGAATCTAGCAAGAGCCGAGAGGAATCAAATCTCTTAAAGTGCAAACCTTTTCTAGAATGCAAAACTTGAATAAAATGTTTGCACTTCGACAGATTTGATCCCTCTGGAAACTTGACATATATATAAACCACATCTAATTTTTCATTATTTAAGTTACATTGCATAAAATATTGAGACTACTTATATATATATATATATAACCCTAGTTTCATTTGTTTAAATAATGTATATATAGTTTTTTAACTACTTTTTTTTAACTTTATATATTATTTATCTATAAAGTTATATAAGATTATGTTTTTTTAATATGGATATCTAAATATTTTGTTTATGATTGAGAGAGTAAAATATTTTTACTACTTTTCCTCAATAGATTATTGATGTTTTATAATACTATTAATTAAACAAACCAAATACATATTCATTTTTGTTTTTTTATTAAATCATACTAAAATATTTTATTTATGGTTTCATTTTTTTTTTTTTTATTAAATAATACTAAAATATTTTTTAGTATGGCCACTATGTTGGAGTTAATGCTTACATTTCATATTTGAGAAGTTGGTTTGTGATGGTTGAGAAATTCTCTCAACCTCTCTGTTTAATTTAGGAATAAGTTGGATCTCAGAAACTCTATTTAATAGAGTAATCTGAATGTAAATCTGTGTGTGTGAGTGTGTTTACACATACACCATTTGTGCATAATATATGATTGTGTTTCTATAAGTGTGTGATTTTCGCTATTTCTATCATGGTATCGGAGCTTCAGGTCGAAGCTGAGAGGGAGAGAACCTGTGTTGTGTGTAGAATTTGAAGTGAAACTAGTGGCGTGAGACAAGCTGCGAGCTACTAGGATCAGTTTGTTGTGTTAGCTGATTTGCAGCGTATATATTTAGGTGTGCCCGCTGCATTTCGAACGAGCGCACCAGTCAATGAGTATCGATAGTTGTGAACAGAATTTTTTTTTGTCTTGAACGTCGCTTTCTTCCCCTGCGATGGCCTCCTGAAAAGTCGTTGCAGGCATGTACATCATTGCCAGAGTTGCATTCATAGATGGAATGAGTCGCTTCGTTTTTTTTTACCTACAGACAGGTTACGGCGACATTAGCTATAGCTCCTTTCGCTTATCATTTCGAAAGAAAGGAACACCCGCCTTTCACTTGGCTCATCTTATTCCAAATTTTCTTGCTTGCAAGTGGAAACACCATCGCTCAAAATTGTTATTTTCAAGGATTGTATTACACCTCATCTACGTTCGATTCAGCAGCACTCAATCTAGTACCCATTTTTCACATTGGCAATGGCAACAATCCTAAGACTAGAGAAAGTTAATATCAAAAGATTAACTGGACAATCAAAGATTGGGAGCATCGTTATCTGGTCTGCATGGCTTTGTCTTTAGGCTCATGTTCTGAAGAGTTATCTGATTCAGTTATCATTAACAACGCTCTTGTGACTTATTGTAGCATTACAATCTGGTGTAATTTTTGTTATCTTCGAGCATAAGAAATCTAATGTCTAGGCTATAGGGTGGGATATTTAGCTTCTGACCGTTTCGTATACGAGAATATTATGTTCAGCATTCGGCAAGCTTTTGCAAGCCTGGTGTATTAGCAAAAGGGGCCTGTATTCGTAACAATTTTCAATCCAGTAGGCACGATTCTCACGAAAATTTTGGAGTTTATTATTCTCCGTGTGTGCCTTCGAGTGGGAAGGTAAGTAATAAGGTAAGCAGATCTACAACCACAATTTGAAGCTCGGTCACTACTATAAGAAATGCCGCATTGGATCAGCCGGGACGTGACGTTGTGGGATGTGAGAAGTAAATTGTTGGTATGAGAAAGGTGTTATTTTAAAAAATGATTCTAGATACATTTTGTATTTAGACGGTTTCCCTAGATAATTGGCAAGTACAGTGGTTAGCACCCATGTATTTCGGTGGATGGGAGCTCGTCCATAGAATGACTAGGAGTTTAGTGATTGCAATCAATTGTTTTCGAAGAGATCAAGTGGCAGTAAGGCTCAATATGGATGGTTGTCCAGATAGCATGGCAGTTGCGGAGCTAGGGAAGGATCCCTCGTTAGTGTTAGACACGGAAGTGGTTTCCTAATGAGGTTATGCGACAGATTGGGATGTTGTCCAGTAATTGACTTCGGGAGGTCCTTGATTTGGGAGTTCAGGAAGCGAACTCAGGAATACAACTTGCCAACTACACCTTTTCGAAGGTTATGAGGCAACTTGATGGAGCATCTACTAATAAGCTTGATTATTTTGTTATTTATGAGTGAATTCAATAAATTAATGTAATGTAATCATTAAGGGGGGATGTTGGAGTTAATGCTTACATTCCATATTTGAGAAGTTGGTTTGTGATGGTTGAGAAATTCTCTCAACCTCTCTGTCTAATTTAGGAATAAGTTGGATCTCAGGAACTCTATTTAATAGAGTAATCTGAATGTAAATATGTGTGTGAGTGTGTTTACACATACACCATTTGTGCATAATATATGATTGTGTTTCTGTAAGTGTGTGATTTTCGCTATTTCTATCACACTAAGAGTAAGATTATTGATGTTTTATCCACTTTATTTATTTATTTATTATTTTAATTAAAATATATATATATATATATATATATATAAGACACAAGTCAACTCCAAATTAAGCACCACCCACAAAATTAAACATCTCCCTCAAAATTAAACATCTCCCTCATATTGGGTTGTAGAATGAGCCTGTCTCAATAACAATTAGAAAAATTAATTTTTTTTTAAATGTAGTTCTACTAATTAAGATAATTAAAATATTGAAAAGATTTCTCCAAATATAATTTAGATGATATTCAACATCATCTAAGAGTTTAACCCCACGCATAACCATCAACAAAAGGCGCACATAGGGGCTAATATTTCTTGGAGATCTAAAATTATTATTGCTCGATTAAGGACTAATTCTCATCAACTCCGTTGTGAAACAGGGCGCTAGAAAAGGCCAAAAGAAATGTGGGAGAAAAGAGTATGTATTTTTTGCTCTTCCGAAAAAATGGAAACAGAAAAACATTTCATTTTAGAATGTGAGGCCTTCAAAGACAGCAGGGAAAACTATGCAGGTATTCTGGCAGCTAGTTCTTGGGATAATCTATTCAGCAAAGAGTTTGTCGACAAGCTGGGAGCGGTTATTGTAAAACTTCACAGGAAAAGGGCCGAATACAAGAACTAAATAGAGAAGCAATCTGTCCCATAGGCTATTTTTAGCCTCATGGACATTAAAAATATTTTCCTTCTTTCTTTCTATTCCATCAATTATTTTTTTGAACTAGAGATCACAGTTCGAAGCATTGTTGGTGGTGCCATTTTTTTGCCTTATTAAATTATTATTAGTGCATTTACAAAAAGAGCTACAAACTCGTAAAATTTTCAGATTGAAAGACAATAACATCATCCTCTCTATGGCCTTAAAAACTCCAATGATATCAGATTCATGTAGTTTTAACAAACACACTCTAAATTTTGTTCCAATCAACGCACAGAGAAGCCAAAATATGCGTTTCAGATCTGAAACATGCTCCAATTTCAATAAATTGTCATTTATATTTTCAGAAGACATCTGTTTTCCTTCATTGTCAGCAGGTAACTTCCATTCCTGCACATGGCGTTTTCCCATTTTCGATGGTTCATGTTGGTAAGATGCATCAAACAGAAAAGCTTAGCATGGAGTCAATATACTTATCAAGCATCAGAGATTCACCATCGTTACAATTAAGAGAATACGTAAATAATAATATCTTAATGTGAAATGCAACTCTAAAACAACAGGAATAGAATATCTTCTCTGGAGTGTATACTTGAAATAGATATAACCAATGGTAGATACATTAAAATCAAACGAAAAATAAGGTGTATGGTCTCATCTTCTTGATTTTCCCTCTTACGGCACTGACACACAGGAACGAGTCTTGTAGACTTGATATCATCAGTAATCATAGACATCTTAATAAAACGAGTAGTTCATGAAATGAGTAAGCTAGATAGGAAAAAATAAAAACGCTGGTTTAAACATGCATATATAATGAATGGTGCAGCTGATACACTTCTATGATACACGTGTCTTTTCAGGCTGGCTGACAGAAGATAAAAAAATCTGAACCGTCGAGAGTACTTAGATATGTAATAATACAAATTAGTTTCCACAGTTCTGTGAACATAAAGAGAATTCACGAGTCATCTAAGGCGTATAGAAAATTGAGTGGACAGGATAGCTTGTTTTAGCCTAACATTAATGTGTAGAGGATGAATAAAACAGAAAGCCTAAAGTTCAATTTTACCAGTTACATCATGTTTATAGTTCTTCAAGTAATGGAATCATATCACTAACTTATGCCATTCCCTTCTACTCACAGGTCTTTAAGACCTTCTGAAGATTCCCTTCATTGGGGCATCGGTACAAAAGTACTCATCCCAAGTAAGAAGTTCTACAGTCATGGATAATAGTTGACGTCAACATTAATCATGGAAAGGTTTCACAAGACGTTTGAACACTTTAGCATCCACTTATTAAGTGCCAGCAGTGGTTGTCAAAGAAGTTCCACATCATGTCTGTCAAGCATATACAGTTAGTATTGGTTTAGTTAGACCAGCCAACAGAAAAGCCCAACCAACTCCTGCCAAATAGAAGGCTAGAAAGCTACCGCCAAGTTGTAGCTTGCTTGTATCCAACTTGGTATCCTTCCCAACCCCCTTCAGATTCTTTCCTCTTTGATGATGACCCTGAAGCTGCAACCGGTTGAAACACTCTCATCGGCTCTTCTGACAGGATATGGCTGTTGCCTGGTAAAAAAAACTGTCTTATGTTTCCTCCCACTTCCCTGCCTTCGGCTTCATTGGACACTCCACCTGAATTTAAATCAAGATTTGGCCTCATTATTCCGTTGGTGTTGCTTGTCCCTACTCCACTAGCAACACCCATCAAATAAGGTGGTTTTGTAAAAGATGAGATATTGGCAGGACCCAATATTTGTGGTGAAATTGGAGCCCCAAGGGAATCTACCATGTAAGGAACATGACCAGAAGTAAACACTGCTGAACTGATAGGAAAAGAGGATCCAAGTGCTAGTCCATTATAGGGAAAAGATAATTGCGGAGGGGAATATGTTAAAGCAGGGGGCACAGATAACATCCTTCCCATGTTGCCAAGAGGAGAAACTGATGATGGTCCAGAAACCAGAAAAGACTGCGCTGCATTTGGAAAATCTTTTCTGGCGTTGCTCTGAGAAATATCCCACGGTGCAGCCAAACTAGAAAGATGTGCAGGTGGAAGTTTGGTGAAGTCAGAATCTATTTTGGGTCCCAAAATAGAAACTAACGGGTCATCCAATCTTGAGGGATTATTACTGGATTTCATATTGTACTTGTATCCTGTTTGTTGGGAATCATAAGCAGAAGCAGAGGCATCTTCAAAAGAAATATTGTCATTCAAGTCAAAGTCTCGCATTGCAGGCCTCGAAGATGATGTTGGAGAAGGACTGCGATCTGGCTTTTGCAGTGCGCCTGATCTCTCCACATCCCTCCAATCAGATGGTAAAGCTGGGCCACTGTCATCACTTTCACCAAGGCGATTAAGGTCCCAATTCAACCTTTCGGCTCTTCTACTTGAACTGACTTCTACTGATGAGTCACCCGAAGGAAGACTAGTTGATGCTGGTACATTCCTTTCTCCACCAATTCCTCCTGAGAACAAATCCATGGCCACATTACCATCATCGTCTGCCACATTCAGATCAATCTCAATTAAACGTCGTCCTGGTTTCAGGGGAGAATTGTTCTCCTCGGCAGATTGTGTTCTGCCTCTTTCAGGGGTCCGACGGGGCTCAGCTGGTCGGAAGGCACTAGTTGCTGCAGATCCCCTCCAACCAAGTTCTCCTTTGAAGTGCAAAGGAGATGTGGGAAGGGTGACAGGCCCTTTGGAAGCAGCTACCACTGGAATAGGAGTAGAAACAGTCGCATTATTGCAGTTGGAGGCAGATGCAGTTGCAACAACAGGAGGATGGATTAGCTCCCCAAGGCTTTCACCCTCTTCTGTTGGGATGTCCTCATTTAAATCAATAATGCATCTTTTTAGTGTCTGCTTATGGTCATCAGCATCCGCTGTTTTTGTTTGAGCCTCACCTGTAATTGATTCTTGGGAAATTATTGTCATCTTGTAGGATTCTGATTCTTGTGTACAATTTTTCAACTTGAAGCTACAATTATCAATTTCCTCGGATGCATATTTTTCTTGTGAGCTTTGGTTGTCCTTCTCACTCTGTGCTTTAAAATATGTTTCCTCCTTTGAAGAATAACAGGAATTAGTTATATGTTCTTGGGGCTCCTTTTCATTATAAACTTGGGCAAGAAAGAGATCGTTTTCTCCTCCAACAGATTCTGTTGTGTTCAAATGCACAGGTTCCCCTTTAACCTGTTTTTCAGAGGAGCTGCACAGGGGTTCATTATAGCTCTCAACCTCCTGCTCAACTTCCTTGCCAACTTGCCGGGCAATCTCTAAAGCATCATCCTCAACAAACTGGAGATCAATTTCTGCAGACATTCTGACATCCTCTTCTGATTTATTCTGTTCAACTTCAGGCCACCTATTTGAAGCCTTATTTCCTTCATCAATTCCAGTTGAATTTTCCTCCATATTAATCCTTGAAGCTGACTCCCCATATAGGCTTGTCACCATGGCAGTATGTTTTCTATAGTCTCCATCTCCAACACCAATTCTTGTATCCTCCTGGTTTCCAGCAGAGTAACTGGTTCCAGAAGCCTCCTCTGCGGAATTACTGTTTCTTGTCTCACAGCCCTCTACAACCCCACATTCAGATGTTGGCTCTCTTAAACCTTTTCTGTAATCATCAACCGTTTTCAGCTGCATATAGCTCGGCTTATGGTCACTGAAACTACTGTTTATGGATGACATCATGCTTGTATTAATAGAACTTGAATCATTAAGTTGTAATCTCTTTTTTTGGCAACACTCAGTTCTCTTATCCATATCAGCAATCTCAGAAGAAATAAGATACCCATTCATTCCTTTTGGGGAGCCAGAGTCAGGATTCTCATCTGATGCTTTGATAGGCACTTTAAGATCAGCTAATGTACTACATATTTCTTGTCCATGTATTGGTTCAGTTGATGTGACCAAGCCTAGCTGTGATTCCTTTGTAATATGCCTATCCGTTGCCTTAAACATATGAGAAATACCTGTCCACTCACCGGCATGCACCTCTGACTTTTGTCCTCCAAGGTCATCCCCCAACTCCATGGGTTCTGCAGCTTCAGCCATTGTTTCTAGCTCTGAATCCTTTGCTTTTGGGGAAGAATGGATACAAGTGGGTGGAACATCTTCAGCAGAGTGCACAGAAGTTTCTGCTGCATCAAGGCAGCTTTTATTGCTTGAGCTCTCAAGGTAACTTGGCTTAGAAACACCTTCCTCCGTCACAACTCGATTTAGATTCATTGTTCCAACCTCTGTAATCTCTTGACAATCCTGCTTACAAACTGACATTGCCCTATCTTTTGCTTCCCCCGGGGCTAACCAATCTCTATTAACAGGTATACTATTTCGTTGGACTTTGCTTGCAGAAGCCTCTTCATCAGAACACCCTCCACAGTTACCTCCAATTACAGAAGAGTTAGCAGCCTTGGTGCATCTAAAATCAGTTCCTTCCCAAAGCATCCCACCTTCTCCAACATGCACCTGCACAGAGTCATGGGTGGAACCAACTTTAGGTTCGACCAACATTTCCATTTCCACATCTCCTTGTTTTTTCCATATATCAACCACGTTCATTGCCTTTCTCTGAATCTCAATGTTTTTGTGGTTGCAGAGCTGTTTAACTGATTTCCCAATGCTGGATCCCTTTAGAGCTTCCTGATCTATGAGTAGCTTTTCAAGCGCATTTAGCGATGCGCAAATGAACTCTTCCTTTTTGTTTTCACTATCACTTACTTTTCCTTTACAAGCTTCTTGAACCCAATCATTCAGGTATCTAAGTCCACCTACAGCAATGAAATGCTTCAGACAATCACCCTGCTCTGTGGCGGCTATCAAACCTGCAATATTTATCCGCTTTGTAATTTCATCTGAGGACTTATTGCTACAATCATTTTGCAACTGCTGCATAAAATAAACCAGCTCGTCTACCCTGGAAAGGCTATCAAGACCACCTTTTGTGTCAGGTAAGGTAGACACATCTACCCCGTCGACACCACGTTCATACTTCTGAGATTTTGTACTACTATCTTCCAGCTTAGGAGAAGATATCTGTTGATGGCTATCTGCATCTTGCTCTGACCTGTGTCTCTTCTTTCCCTTGCTACCATATGGACGACTCCACTCAGATGAAACAGGTGCAGGCGAGGAAGGCCCCTGTGACTGACCCTCAAGTTGTGTAGGTGATGGCATATCTCCTTTCTATTATGCTCCTTTTTGCTTCTGCAAATCATTAGTTTAATGAGTATTTAAGACTATTATTAATCACAAGAACTGGGAAAAAAATTGTACGCTACAGGCATTCACTGACACCATTTAACTTATCATCCAGGAACAACATTTCCTCCATTTCAAGAAGCTTCTTTTGACTTAATTGGTAAATTATCGTTAGACTTTGACAGTAAAAAATTAGTAATAAAAAATAATGTTCAGAGAGCCCAAAGTAAGAGAACATACAGCATTCTAAAGAGGTACAGAATGTTCACAAGAAAAAACAGCCATATGCAAATACATTTGAAAATACAAAAGCAAAATCTGGCATAACATCAGGCAATTAAAAAGTTGAAAGAAAATTGAGGTTAGGGATTAATATGATTATATAAACATCAAAAGAATCAAAATTAAAGAGAATGTGTCTTGGCTGTCCTCTTTGCAGTAAACATGCTAATACACCATATAAATGTAGTAGGGACACCCAAACATATGGAAAAGTGATGATCCTTTTTGTTTTAAATTCAACAATCTCTTGTGACTCTGATCATGTCCTTGTTCATTAACATTCAAATAAAAATAATAAAATGTAGGAAATGAGGTAATAAAATCCTGATTCATTTTTTGCCAAAGCAGCATATTTCCAAAACACTTTTATACAAAACATTATGGATCAAACACAATAAGTATTTGATCTGCACCAAAATCATATTCTACAAATTGGTCTATTTCACCATCGTATAAAAGGCTAAGGTATATTAATGTCCATTTGTGCAGGGTTAAGGCCACTGTACTTCAGAGTGATTTCATTAAAAACTACATTGTCACAAAACAAGAACAAGTCTCAAACATATCAAATGTCGCATACACTCAGAATGGAACTTATTGTGCATTTCCATACTAAGAGAACAAACTGTTAGGTTAAGAGAACTAGAAAACTCGGATTCCACCAACAGCCATAGTTAAAAGAAAAGCTGTAACAGACCTGAAGATCTTTATAAGCCGTAACAGTTATTTTAAGCAGATAGCCCAGAAAACGGTAACACAGCTTGAGAAAATAATTAAAATATCCATTGATCAATAGCAACCATGAATAGGATTTGCATTATTATTGTGAACATGCCCCTTAGTGATTGAGCATGAACATGGTCCATGACCCTTAAATAGTTCTTATTTAATCATTAACATAACACAAACATTATTTTACTAGATACACTAAATGGAATCCCCACTAGAGATGCTTTGCCCTCAATGCACCACTGGAACTTGGGCTTCCTTTTGTGATAAAAATGTCGCATTATTCTTCATCCAGAATGCAGCAATATCCTTAGCTGAATTTCTGCAATATTGGCCACTTGAGGCATTGCTGGAACATTTTACTTGTTTGTGCCAATAATGTACTATAATTACCTCAAATTTATAAGAAAATTCACCATTCGGTAAACCATTTCTCTTATAATTGTATCCCAGTCAGCAGAAGTTAACTTATCTATAGAAATTCAAAAAAATTTGGCATGACAAACTTGAGACAGTAACGCATGCTGCTTATCCAGTGTATGGACCCAGAAGTTAAAAATTTGCCTGTGAATTTAAATTTAAATTTTGATCTGAGGGGTGGCGGGAGCAGGAGGGGCGATACTTTGCCCCGACGAATATGAAGAGACCAAGTATGCAGAGGGACTAGGCACAACTACAAACAATAAGGCTGAATTCCTAGCATTGTGGAAAGGATTAGATCTCTCCAAGAACGAAGGTATTCAAAAGCTCAAAATTCTTGGGGACTCTATGATAGTAATTAGAATGCTATCTAAGTCTCTTACATCACTTGATCCTTCATTACCTCCTGTAGTGAGAAGAATAATCCTTCTTTTGCAAATTTTTGAAGAATTCTCCTTTTTTCATGTCCTATGACATCTTAATGGAGTGGCTAACGGTTTGGCCACCCGAGGAGCAGAGTTAGGCACAGGAGCATTAGAATTAAACGGAATCGACAAAGGTCACATCCCCATGCCACAATATATGATCATGGACCATAGTTCATCAAAGGTCGGTGGTAGTCAGGAACATCACCTCTGGGAATTTATTTCTCGCATGCACATTGGGCTGGGACTAAGGATTAATGCGAGCACACTTTGAGTCCTTAAACAAATACATGGTAAGCCTGGACGTCCTCCCTTTTTCCCAAGCACGACTCGGCTAGATCGTTAGACAGATGGATGGCATTGAGCCTTTGCGAAGCAAGTTCCCATAGGTTAGTACTAATGTCGAAGGGACAAATTCTATTCTCCCAACAAAGCCATTAATTCAATCACGGAATGTTGGTTTGGATTCTTGCGAAGGACAGATCTAAGATTGTCATGGAGATTAGAGGATATCAGCGTTTAATGGCGATAGTGGAGAGTGATGGAGGGAGTTCGATCGACGGGGGTCTATATATGGCAATCCCTCCAAGTATTTGGCCAACCATTCTCAGTTTCCCTCGGTATTTCTCGTGATTTGTTTTGTTGTTAAGTTGTGTAACGACGACGTCGAAAGGAGTTCAGGCACTGTAGGATGAAGTGGCAAGATGGAAGAGGGTGGCAAAATTTCTCTTCAAATTGTTGATGGGTCTCCTCATCCTTAGGATAGACCTGATAGAAAGCGACAGGGAGGCAAAGGCGGCTCTGGTGGAAGCTAAGTTTGAGACCTTGGAGGCGAGCATAGAAATGAATTTCATTAGGCTTGAGGCAGAACTGAAGTCTCACAGCGCAGAACTTGTCAGCGATGGTCTCTTCGCAGAGGTCAATGATCTTCAAGCAGGGAAAATTGTCCTCGACACCAAGGAGTCACAAGAATTGTCTAGAGAGGGTGCAACAATTGGAGGAACGAGAAAAGGAAACTTTGTCTTCCAGATGGACAAGGGAGAACCTAGACCTTCTAAGCAAGCCAACCTAAATTACAGTTATTTTATGTATTGCAAATACATTTTGTTATTGGGTCAATTTTGTTGATTATATGGAAGATATCAATGTAGAATCTTAGTACTAAAAGCTCGTAGAGGCAACAAGACCCTGCTCTGGATCTATTGGAACATGGAAGCTGTAGAGATCACAAAGTTATGCTTGAGACATTCATAAATTGCATGAACCATGTATCCGTGTCATAAATATAAAAATAATCATTTCTTTAATATATATATATATATATATATATATATATATATATATATATATATATATATATCTTGATTTGTAACATCTAGATGACAAATTTCACTACCAAATATTTTTAGAGGTTCTAAAATCAAAATTTGTTGTTGACAATGTTCCTTTTTGTTCCCAAGTTTCAGAACCCTTTCTTGAATTGATCAATGTTTTCAATGATCCTAAGTGACAGTACTAGGAGCAAAGTCAAAAGTGACTGAAGAAAAAATTTGAGCTCTCCAATCTTTTCCCCTTATTAGTGCGGACCCTCCACCCCAAAATCCCCCTAGGTCTCCCCCAAACAATCATTTTCTACAAGGATCGAGACCAAGATATCTATACTGCCCACATTAACAAGCTTCCCCCCTCCATTGCTGACTTCCTCAAGTCAACATCCATAAGTGTGCTTATCTTTCCGCAACAACTTGGGCAACGCCCCTTAGCTCTTACCCTCACACTACTAGTTCCCCCTCCTACTCCTCTAAGTCCAATGCTAGTCCAATTCCCCCTCCTATTCCTCTTCATGGCATAGAGGAAATATGAACTATGTGTCTCACACCGCCACTCCCCGAAAGCTTTCTGGCATACTATTTTCCTTCATCACTCTAGCTCACCTACCAACATCGACCCTCGGTTCATGTGCACCCACATGTTAGCACCATCTTGGCCACCCTCCCCACCCTCTTACCACATGTTCTGCTACACACACATCAAGTAGGCAGTCTAGAAGATAAACACTAGTAGGGCTACAAATGAAGAGGGGTTTGATGCAAAGCTCTTCAAACATGGCATACAAACACAAACCATTCTTAAATTAGGCTCCAACACAAACATGAATAAACTACACAATTATCATTATCGCACACAAAATTTTAAAAAATATAAGCTATTGCAGTTCATATATAGTTATTTGAGGAACTCGAGAGGAGATATCTTAAGAGTAGAGGATAAGCAAGTTTCAGACCAAGTTATCAGACAATGGATCATATCCTCACCCTAAGGGTCGTCACTAAGAAAGTGAGACACTACTATTCAATAGTCTTTTGTTGCTTTATAAACTTTCAAAGATCTTCGAATAATGTTGCAAGAGAGACAATTCGAACTTTAAGCCTCAACAAAAATTGCCTTAGAAAATGCACGATCAAGCCCTAAATAGAGATGAATTATCCAATGAATAGCCTTATAGATTAGACTACAAAAATTGTTCCAGGATCAGCCCAAAACATAAATCTGCCCTTAGAAAACAGTGAAGATCACTAATGATGATGCCCTAATAGATGGTTGTTTGTGCCATTGAATTCATCCACACAAAAAGACTTGAACAATGTGAATAAGACATTGAAGGATGACCACAGCCTGTGTGTACAAGTTCTTACCTCAGGGCCAAAACTAGGTGTCTTAATCAGTGCTAGCAACATCCCATAATAAAGCCATAAAGAGCCCTAGATCAACCTTTGAATCGCCTTCAACATCTTCTTTAGATCCATCGAAATATCTTCATTGTAACGCCCTGCCTAAGTTTAGCAAAAAAAGGCCTCCACAAACCAACTTGCTTTAAAGAAAATGCCACTGAGATCTACCACAACAAGCCCGAGATGGGCCTCATAAAGCCCTAGAACAAAGTCCAACTGAGGCTCAGAAACAGTGCAAATTAGGTCATTGTACAGGCCGAATAAGCTCACAGGAAACCTAAGTTACCAAAATACGGATACGGATACGGATATGGATCCGGATCCGGATTCGCTAGTTTTTTGAAAATCCAGGATCCGGATACGGCAAGGATACGTAAGTACAAAAAAATTAGATATATTATAAATATATTAAATATAAATATAAAATATAAAAATAAAAATACACTTCATCTAAAGTCCATTAATAGACCATGTCCATAACTTATAAAGTTTAACCAGCCAATCAACTTCAATATATTAATAAAGTACATGGTCTTGGTCATTTAATATTTTAATATAAATGAACTTTAATACATAATGATACATTATCATACAACTTCGCCGAGCTTAAAGCTCTTCACTTGCTTTTGTGTTGGTTGATCCAGTTGAGCATTCGTTCAGTACAGATTTTTGGGGACTCCTTGAACATTGTCAACTGGGGTTCAATAAAGAATTCATGTGCCAAAACTATCTTTTAAATCCAATCCTTGAAGAAATTTGGTCCTTAAAATTTTTTTTTACTTACATATATGTCTGTCACATTTATAGGGCGCAGAACAAGGCAGCAGACCTCCTCTCTAAGGAGGGCTTACAACAGGTTCTGGGCAGCTGGAAAATAAAGGAAACATGCCTAGAGGGCCTGGTTGAGTCGGTCTGTGCCCCTTACCTCTGATTTCATATGTTCTATGGCTCTTTGGCTAGAGTTGTTTTACTGTTTTGCTTTATATCTAGTATATATATCATATCTCCTTAGTTTATTTTGCTTTCTCTAAGAGGCTGCTACTCTTGTTGGCGGGATACTCCTCACTTATAGACATTTTATAACATGTATACACTCTTTTTTATTGTTTTTAGGCCGACCTTGGGTCTTGTTTGAGTTGTTTCCCTCATAAGAGGGAGCTCGAGACTCGAAGGGAGGTGGTTTGGCTAGCCTACTTTTCAGGGTGCTGTCCTCATATGAGGAGCCTTGGAATGTTGGGTTGGCATGGAAAAGGCAGACTAGTTGCTCGGTAGAGCAATAATGCTCAGGCAGAGTTATTTAACTTTTGCATTTACCTTTTGGATTTTGGTTGTATTCAAAACAGCTGGATGGATCTGTTTTTGGTGTCTTGCGTGACACACAATCAGATAGAATGCTTATAGCATGTACTCAGTAAACTTTTTATTCTATAATGGAAAGTTTCGATTTTTTCCGAGGAAAAAAAACTAATGATACATTATCATTTAATATTTTAATATAAATTAATTTTAATAGTATTAAATTAATACATACATTATCATTTAATATAAATGAACTTCAAGAATCAATACATCCATTATCATTTAATATTTTAATATAAATGAAATTAATACATACATAGGATATCTATAAAAAAACACTAACAGAGAAGACAAAATATAAAATAATCTCACAGCAATAAATTATTTAATAATTTAGAATATTATTTGATAATTTAAACGTTAAACTTTAGAATGAAAAACCATTAGCATGGACGCAGATAAAATTAAAATATGACATATGTAAATAGTTTAACAAAGCGGTAAAAAAATAACAATGCGGACAACGATTTTCATGAGTTTTACAAATACAACGCGGTCCCAACACTGATTCAGTGATTTCCTAAGCTCTTCGCCCCGCAGACAAGGTAAACGAGTCACGATAGTAGATACCTTTGTCCTCGTGGAACGTTGAGCGGGTGGAATACGCAAGCATATGCTGAGCGGGTGGTCCTCGACTCCAAGTTGAATGCCTAGCCAGTGAGGAATATATCGTCTGTTGATGAGCCGCCCAGTGATGCACTGAAGTCTGACTGTAACTGTAATGGATGGTGAGAAATAGCTCAGTGATGTGTTGACTGTCACCTGTTCACTGCCTGGAGTCGGGAGTCGGTGATGCTTTAATGGTTAACCAAACCTTTTAACCTTGGTGAAAACCTAAAACGCAAAATTTAAAACCTAAAACTTAACGCGGCAGATGTTTTATAGTTTGGAAGGTTCCGGCAAAAGTACAAGATCCGTTTCGGTTGACTCTGATCCATATTGACATTTATCTGATCCGCCAGCTACCGTATTTCTGTCATATTTATGCGGATCCGGATCAGATCCGCAGATCCAGGGATCTGGCCACCCCCCTTGGCCGGATCGGTAACTTAGCAGGAAACCTCAAGAAAAAAATGCCACAGATGAATTCGAATTTGTTTTTGCCCAATGAAGAAGAAGACACCACAAAAATTAACCTACAAGCTCAAAAAAAACTTCAAGAAACTTCGGCCCTTTGCTGAAGATAGACGTGACTATTCCAATCCTCATAAGATAATTCAAATCACGAGTTTTTATTACATTTGAGAGGAACGGGCCTCCATATTTATACTAGATGGAGGGGCTAAAAAGGAGGGGCCGACATGGCCATAACCACATGAAGCCAACCTATAAAAATTGAAATTTTTGGAGCTAAGGTCCAGCAAGGTTGGTCATGAAAAAGAGAATTTCACTTGTGAGTTCAAGGGCGGCCAAGGCCTGAACAAGCCTAGAAAATTCTGGCCACAACCTAGAACACTAGTGCAATGGTGGAATAGTGTGGTCGCGGCCTGGTTAGGGCTGACCACAGGGTAAACAAAGAAGGTTGAGGGCTATTGAGGGTAGGTCGAGGCCTACAACAGGGTAGTCGAGGCCTAGAAGAGGCCAGAACAACTACACAAAGGTTTGCAATGATGGCCGAGAGAGGACAACAACAAATTCAGGTCTATTAGGTGCCAAGGAGGATAGGACAAGGCCTACACAGTGCTGGAAGGGCCTAGTGGATGGAAAAATAGGCAGACCGAGGGTTGTTGGAGAAGGCCAGGGCCAACAGCAAGGTGATTTGAGGGCTGCCACATCAGCTGGAAGGAATCAACACTGACAAGGTTGATTAAGGGGGGTATTTAAGCCCTAGGACAGCAATTTGACAAGTCTAAACTGCAGTAAGTATTTTGTATTATTTGTGTTTTGTATTTTGGGCAGATGAGAACCTAGAAGAATTGGCCTTAGCCCTAGAATTCAGTAAAGGACCATGATCCGTGGTATGGGAGCCCTAAGCTTTTCTTATTGAATGACTAATAAGGAACATGTTTTGGGCCATAAATATTGTGTACTGTTATTGATCTCATTGTTGTTATATTTCATTGTTCAAAGTTGTTTAAAGTTGTTGGGCATCTTCATGTGTTTATGTTCCTAGCCAAGGCATAGACCAGACGTGGGGCGCATGGATTTCTAACAGTTTCAAAACAAGTACAAGAGGCTAGGAGCATATGCTATTGTTTTCACCCGAAGTCCTTGTGGCAGCTCTTTGACACAGAATATTGGGTGTCCTATAGATAATGGGCAGATTAGCATCATCGATACAGATCGTAGACTCAAAAGCCACTATCTGTATAATGGCTTATTCAAGGTTACACCCTTTCGACAATAAGAGATAACTTAAAGAATCCTTCAATACTAGATTTGACGAGCCTCATATTTTGGATACAAGGTTTATACTCATGTTGCACTAATCTTCATTGTGTTGGGATACTCTATTCAAATCTGTTGCGCCGCCTTATTCAAATCTGTTGCGAAGTGCTACTCAACTCGACAGTAGTGTGCATACACTTGCAAAAGAATGCGACACAGCGCGATTCTCTTCTCAGGGTATCGCATGATGATTTCAGTGACTGTTCGCCTTCCTTATAACGATTGAAGGGAGGGCTCAAGACTTGGCCATCCTTTCTTTCGGTTCACAAAACATATGAACATAGCTGGACATCACATTACCTTTTATCTTTTGGATCTTCTTCTTTGCCATGGAATGCATGTTTTACACCTATGCATTAAATAGAACTGCATATTTTGAGACTGTCAGGAAAGTAAAGGAGAAACTCTGCAATGTTAGTTATGACTACAAGCATTAGTACCAGTTGGGACTTGAAACAACTATCCTGGTTAAGAATTATATGTTGCCAGATGGAAGGGTGATAAAAGCTGGCACCAAATTCACACCAGAGCTCATAGATGTTGAAGGAGATAGCATGGCAGATATGGTGTTTTGCTGTATTCAGGAAATGAACATAGACAATTCTATGTCTCTGTACCAACATATTGTTCTTAGTGGAGGAAATACAAAGTATCCTGGTTGGCCAAGTTGCTTGGAGAAAGAAATATATGATTGCTATCTCCTGGTAGTATTGAAGGGAAACAAAGATGGCCTTAAGAAATCCATTTCAAGGTCAATTGCCTCACAGCCTGAGGCAACAATCCAAGACGCGCCTTAAAGATCATTGCCTAAAGTTGCTAAGCCATTGTCGGTCCTGGGAAATGGTGACTGGACAGAAATTTTAACTTCCCCTGAGCTTACTAGTCATGGAAGCATTTTGGGAAACTCTGATAATGCTGGAAATCGCAATATTACAGGTTGAATTAATGCACTTGCAGTTAAAGAGAACCAAAGGAAGGGCTGATACTCGATATTGAACTTTATATGGAAATTATGATTGCCCTTTCACAGAAGGATGGTAGAAATGCAGATTCTGCTATTCTAGAAAGGCTAGCAGACAAACTCCAGCTTCACAGTTTCAGATTTAACTGTGGAGTCAAGGGCAGTGGAGAAACTTATGAAAGAAAGAGATGGTGAAATCAGTGAGACTGCCAAACATATACTTTGTCTTCTGAAAAAAGATGAAAGACATACGACCAATTATGCATTCAGAGATGGCTTGATTCAGGACACAAAATGTGCCCCAAAACTCAGCAAGTTTTACCCCATCTAACTTTAACACCAAACTATGTTCTTCGAAGTTTGATTGCACAATGGTGTGAAAGCCACGGTGTTGAAATGCCAAGTAAATCAGGCTCTAGTCAATCTGATAGCTCAATGTTTCTTTTGGAAACCAAACAAGTATAGGTATTTTGTTCCAGCAGCTCTATTCTAGACAGATAGATGTGCAAAGAGCTGCTGCAGAAGAGATCCGACTACTTGCAAAAAGAAATGCAGATAACAGGTTTTTAATTGCAGAGGCAGGAGGTATTCCACAGTTAGTGAAACTATTATCTTCAACTGACATGAAGACCCAGGAGCATGCGGTGACTGCCCTTTCAAATTTATCTATTCACAGCAGCAATAAGGGATTTATTGTTCAAACAGGTGCTATCAATCGCATAATACAAGTCCTGAAACATGGTAGCGTGGAAGCAAGAGAAAATGTTGCTGCAACCATTTTCAGCTTGTCTGTTGTGGACGAGAACAAAGTGATAATTGGGGCTTCAGAATCCAATCCCTCCTTTAATTGATCTACTTTGTGATGGAACTGCGAGAGGGAAAAAGGATGTTGCTACTGCTATTTTTAATTTATCAATTTATCAAGGGAACAAATTTAGAGCTGTTTGGGCTTGAGTTGTTTCTCCTCTAATAGCATTGCCTGTTGACCAAAGCATTGGAATGGTTGATGAAGCTCTTGCTATTCTTGCCATACTTGCTACTCATTAGGAGGGTCAGACTGCCATTGGCCAACAATTTGCTATTGATATCCATGTTGAATTGTACCATTCAGGTTCAGCTCATAACAAGGAGAATGTTGTTGTTGTATTGTTGGCTTTGTGTATGATTGTTTCATCTCATTTGTTGGTAGCAATGCAGGTTGGTGTATTTGAATACTTGATTGAACTTGCTCAGAATGGAACTACTAGAGCTAGACGGAAGGCAAGGACAAAGCAAGAAGGCTTGTACCTGCTGATTATAAACAATTGTTGGTTGTTCTCGCTGAGATACTTGCAGAAGTTGTTAAAGAACATGACAGATGTTGAATCAACTAGGGTTTCATCAGGCATTGAAGAGGTTCGGGTTGTTTACCAGACTTGCTCTTCTAGTGATGGCACAAAATGGGGTAGAAAACACAAACAGAAATAGTTACAAAGGGCTTTACTCAAATGAAAGTGTTGACCGACATGATGAAGGTTTCATTATTTCTGGCAGCAGCACAAACTAAGCAATCACACTTCATCTTATTTCTTTTATCATGTTATGAATATTATCTTTTGTCTTGAAAATAGAGAAAATACCAAGAGTCATGTAGTAGTCAATAAAGATACGAAAAGTTATTAAGAATGTGATAAGTCATGGGGTAATTGAAGAGTCGTGGGGAAAGTGAACAGCCGCCTACCCATTTGTATACATATACCCTCATGCCTCTAGCAAAGGGCTTTTAGCACTTGAGACCTTTGGCACTTAGAGAGCTGTGATCACTCTTACTCTTCGTAATTTTGGACTGAGCTGTGGTGAGGCTAGAGACTTACTTTGGGGATGGTATGAGCAGCCCACCTTCCACTATTGACTTTTGATGGACCTGTGGTAAATGTTCATGATATATCAGCATTATCAATGAGAAGCTCTTCATTTTTGGCAGGATTCTCGTGCGTTGTCATGATAGTTGTAATGCCTATCCGATACTTCTATTATGTGTGCATGTTTGCTTTCACACAAGTTATATGTTGATGAACTAATTTGTGGCTTATGGCTCATATGCTTGCTTATGGATCTCTGCTCTTTCATTCCACAAATTACACTAGTTATTAATTGTGAACTATTTCGCAATTAGCTTCTAGTGCACTCTCGTCACTTTTGTATGTCTTCGATGGTTTTAGCTAACTCCTCTTGAGATGTACTTGTCTTATTGCTATGTTGTTACATTCTTGCATCTTGTGCTTCAAGTTTATCATTTGTGGGCTGATTCGTTTTCACTCTTTGTATATTTCACACTCGCCTCACATTAACATCTCTACATTCAAAACCCAAGAGAAAGACACAAACATGGTGGCAGTCAAGCTCACATATTGGATGGGACTCCTATCCCAAACAGTGTGTGGTCTAATTGGGACCTCATATTGGGGAGATCCCCTTACCATTACCATGGCGGTGCATTTTGCCCCGTCAATAGGTACAAAATAGCAAGCTACAATGAACATATTGTGGTCATTGTCTTGCAAATCTAGCCACATGAACTTGTTCATTTTTCCCACTTTGTGTAACTTAGCATTTGGTAAGCTCTCTTTCACAAGGCATGTGATCCCATTGTGCCCCTTGTGATTGTTTGACATAATGTTTCATATAGAGCATACATTGAAACTTTGGATTTCCACTAAACATGAGAGAGAGAAAGATAAGAGAAAATGGATAATATAATTTTAGTAATGTTCAACAAACAACCACAATAAGAAGGTCAATGGGACTAAAATGTACATTTGATGTCAATACATAGGGGGAGTCCAAAAGTGGCTCCCATAGCGACACCAGCAAAGATAGAATAAAATATAAGAAGCTTGCTAAAAGAAGATGTACATAGAAAACAAAAAGGAAGAATGCTAAAGCAAAATGAATCTATGCTCAAAACAAAAGGGAGGATGTCAAGGCTCAGTGATGTTAGATGTTGATGTTGAGTGAGGTGGCCAAGATGCAAGTTCCCCATCAAAGTCATCAATCACTATGACAAAATTAATGCACTATAAGATGATGTCATTTAATAAGTAATCAATGCCAAAAGGATCTAATTGTCGAATCCTAGGAGGAGCAAAAGAGTGAGGAAGCCCATCTCTCCTGACACCCAAGGCCATGGGGAAAAAACTTCAGATGGAAGGCTATCTACTCAACATGATCTGGCGAGGAACACTCTATGTAATAGAAGCCTTAACTCTAGGATCTCCTAGAACTGATCTATTTGCTGGATTAGTGGTGTTTTTTTGAGGTCTAAACCAGCAGCTCTTTAGGGACCTCAAGGAGCCCAATCGACCCCTTAGTTGGGGGGAAGAGGACGGGGAAGTGTTGAGATGAAACCCAAGAACTGAATTGAACTAAATCTTATTAAAACGTCCACATTGCCAAATGGTGTATGGGTTCTAAAGGCTTACATCCAATGTTTATTTCCAAGATACATTAAATAGGCAAGATAAAATGTGTAGTAAATGGCAACATTGTCTATGTCGAGTGCCAAAGGAGAAATAAAATAATAATAATGCCAAAAAATATCCACACCTGCACATTGTATATCATGAGAAAGAGAAAAATAACGTTGACATCACAAATATCCATTATTAATCAAAAATCATACTATTATCTTGAAAGACACACAATGTGAAAACATAATAGTGCTCTTCCAGGGAAAGACCACTAAATTTTGCTTCCTCTTTGGAAAGAATACAACTAGAAGGAAGTGTAGAGCAAATTAAAAAAACATAATATTGAATAGCTTGCAAGTGGTATTTCGTTTGGAATAAAATATTACAATTGTGTAAAAGCTGCTATAAGTCTTAAACATTTGAAGATTTAGAATAAAAGAGCCATTTTCCAAAAGATTTGAAGATTAAGTATAAAAGAGCCCCTTCCCAAAAAGTAACTAATCTTGAAGGGGTGAGGTTTGCCAAATAAATAAATAAATGTGGGATGCAAGCTATCAAAATTAATTGCTATTAGTTAAGATTGAAAAGCGTCCTCCTCCAAGGTGGCAAGGAGGACTTACATCATTGTTCTCTTAACCAATAATGCCATGTTAAAATTGTTGGAAGTTATTTTCTACGACTTTCTTGGAAGTTATTTTCGAGTCATAGAAAAGTTAAGAGGCATAATGAAGGGCTAATTCATAGCAAATTTGGAAATAATAAGGGGTATAGTTGAAACCTATGCATTATTGATCATAGGACTTGATTTTCCCCATAGCCTCAAAGAAGTTTGAGAAGTGCTATGTTATTATAGGATGCTAATTAAGACTTTCAAGTTTCAAACCTTGTCGTTTCTTGTGGAAGATCTTACTCATTGTTTAATTAACCAACACTCCAATTAAAGTTTCCTCAAAAAAACATTCATCTCTTATAAAAATTTACAGAGGTTGCTTGTTATTGGGGAAAAAGATAAAATTAATTGAATTAAAAAACAGACAAAAAAAATTTGAAGGGCTATAGAAATTAAGGGATGATTCAAAATTTGAAATATACAGACTTAGATTCCATTAAGGAAAAAGAATCAAGATTTTCTTAAAATGGTTCCAAAGCATTTGTGACCTATTTATTAAAACTTGAAGGGGCCATTCAAAAAAACATGTTATCATTTGTATTAATCCAATTGAGATTTCCAATAACATTAGTATTCAGTTGACCAACCCATTAGAAATTCCAGAGCCAAGCATATCCAGTAACCTAAATTTAGGTGAAAATTTGTATGAAATATGCAATCTACAATTGATGATTTATGATTATATTTTAACAACCTAGTTTAGTATTCACATGTGTGAACTGTTTTAACATTGAATTTTCCCTAGGCATATCCAATGTTAAAGATCGAGCACATTTGTAAGCATATCCATTGGTTCCAAAGTTTGAGATTAGGTACAGCTTATTTTAGACATCTTCCAGTTTAGGGCAGGGAGACAAAATTTAGGGATATTGCATGATACTTCACTTCTCTTTTTAAAAAGGTTTTTCACGCATGCAATTATATTAGCGTACATGATATATTGATCTCTTCAAGATGAGATCTTTAGCTCTAGGAAATTTTCTATTTTTAGAAGTTGCTTGCATGCAGATATTTGGACTTGCAAATTTTATCTTCTGAAGAAGTGCATTACTATTCTTACAAAGGCAGTGTGCATGTAGGTATACACGATCTGTTTTATACGAATAAGGTTGCTTTTTCTGCAACATTAACATTTCTATCTTTGAACGTATCTACTTATAGGTGTGGCTATTTTTAGCAGGTGCAAGCATGTCAAGTTCAAAAGCAACATTTATATTTGCGAATCGTTTTATGTTTGGACGAGGTTCCTACTATTTCTGTACACAGCTACTATTTTTAGATATGGCTAGAATTTCGATGCATGATGGTGCATGTATGTTTGATAGTTTTTCTTTTCCATTCTCGAAGTTCAAGCTGCATCAGTTCTTCATTTTATTTACTATATTAGAAAAGAGAAACAGAAACTTACTTAGGATTGATCCATTGTGCTATTTTGAGATCTAACTTTTTCTATTTCAGGTCCACTAGGGTGCCACATTCATGAGCCTTCTCTGATGCTTTCTGGTGATATTTTTTGCTGATTCAGATGCTCCAAACCTTCTCCATTGCTTTTTAAGGCCACCTTATATGTACTTATTCCAATAGTGTATGAAATCTATCTTTGGATAGAGAGGGAAACCAACTCAAGAAGATATTTTGGAATAAATGCATCACATTTATGGTGCTTTTCTGAGATCTTATCGTTGGTGCTTTTCCAGGAATTATACATCTTATCTTATCTATGATTCATTCAATCTAGGGCGCTCCACTGAAGACTTTTTCCAGCAGCTGCAAAATTTATTACTGATCATGGTGGATGCCCACCTAGGGTGTTCTACCCACGTCTTTATCTTAGCCACCTCAATGCTAATCCCAGCAACGATGGCTGCTGCATGTCAGGATAGAATGAGACCCTTTTGGGGGGCTTATTTTGACTAGGTTGTAATGCTATCTTGAGCCAAGGAGGGCACTATTATTGTGAGCTTTTCCAGTGATATTTTCAGTAAATCTGGAGGGACTTCCTTAGAAAGATTAAAGCTACATATTTTGATGCTTTTTCTCTTACATTTTCAGCCACACTGGTGTACCTTGTTACCCCCCATATTGTATGTGGTCATATCCAGTTACACAGGCGACAGGACTCAGGACTCAGGACAGATTATGAATAATATCTATTGATCACTTAATAGATACAGCAAGTATTTTATGGACACAAACTTTCCCTAGCATTACCTTCATGGTATATTTTTATACTAACTGGTCAGCGGTTAGGTGTGTGATGTTGAGAGGGAAGTCAAGAGTGCAGAGATTTGTGTTTATAACCCTAGAATTTGGCAGGAGCACCAGCAACAGTTTGATGCATTTCCAATGGATCTGGCACTGGATTCAATGTATGATATGAGCATTCCAGTCAATGACTCTCCACTGAGACATGGTTAGATGAGATAGATCACACACTTTGGCTAGGTGATGATCTCTCCTAGCACATATGGTTGTATTACATTTGGTGATGGTGCATTTTTGGTTATATATTTGTCAGGAGATGCCTAGCTTATTGAATCAGTTTTACTAAGGTTTGTGGCTGATTATTTATGGATTTAGTCATATTATACCCTTGTAGTGTGAGTGCTCATGATATACTCTTCATGATCATTTCTCATTATTGGAGGTATGGGCAATGGTTTTGATGGAGTGCCCCCCTACTTGCACACATTTACACATTATTATTATCATTTTGAGGTGGTGCAACCCCCTTATTCACCACAAATGGCCTTCCTAGCTTGAGTGCTTTGGTTCATTGGCTTATGTTTACATGGGAGATGCACTATGTGATGGAGCATCACAGTACTATGGTTGACCGCTACCCCTAGTGCACACATGTTAAGGCACTCTTCCACATGTATCATTCTTTTATTCATTGATATGGGTTGTCCACCTTGATCTTGGATGGTAGATGGTGCTGTTTTGGCTTGGCATGTGGCTCATGGTGGTATTATATGGTGTGTTGACCTTTTCCTCATTGGATCCATCTCTTGTTACCCATTTGAAGAATTTGGTTATACATAGGAGAGGAGGCACGCCCTTTTTGAGACCACACATACCTCCTAGATTGATATTTTCAAACTTATTCTATGGATTTGGTTGAACTGGTTACCTTGAAGGCCTCACGTGCTACTCTTCTTATTATTGGCCTATTTTGAAGGCACCTTGGAGGAGTTTGAGGGGACAGCCCTCACATTCTATGCTTGTTTCACACATGCGGGTGGTTAGGGAGGCTAGACTCTATTTGTTCCACATATGTTTGGCATATTTGTTACTCATCTAGAGGAACGCTCCTCTATAGGAGAATTTTTTTCATGTATGACTTGGTCTCCGACTTGATTTGAGGAGGCATCTCCTTATTTAGTGATGTATCATTTGGAGATTGGACATGTGGCATTACTTCACCATATTTTATCATCTGTTTGACTTGTCCTCTCTAGTTTGTTGGAGGATACTATTATTTTATGTTTTTCCTAGAATAGACCTAGGGTTTGCTAAAAGAATATTATTATTCTATTGTGGAATTTGTTAAGCCAAAAACTCCACATATTTGAAGCTCCTCCAGTTGTAATTGTTGTTGATAGTGCTCATGATCTTGGAGAATATTTACCCTTGTCTTTTGCTAAAGCATTTGTGGGATGAATGGCACTATCTTGTTGATGTGCGGTGATTTCTTTGGTATGCATTTCTTGGATTCTATTGCAGACTTGAGATTGTCAAAGCTAGTTCAAGGAGCCAAGGAGGAGCAAGAATAATACATTGATTGATACTAGGTGTGATAGTTCCTACTCCCTCATTTCTTTGCTATTTTATTATGAAAATGAAACTATTTGCATCTGATATCATGTGAGTTATTGCATTAGCTAATTTTTCTAGTAAAAGAACACTCTTGAACTTGTCTTGAATGTGGGTCCTTGAAAAACCCTTTTTCTTTGCAAATTCAATTATGATTTCCAGCTAACTTAGGGCTGCCATCGTATGCAATTTGCAGCTTAGTTTGCCTCTAAAAATTTGTTCAAGCAGACCTCCAAGAGGTCCATTTGACCCATAGCCCAATCTGAAAAATAAGGCACTAATCATCCCCTTTCAAACACTTGAAAAAAACAATAACTATATTTCTATTTTGCAATATGAAAATTAAATGCAGTTAGCATATTTTAGATTGCTCTTCACATCTAACAAACCCTAGTTTATTATCCTAAACCTAGACTTGATTTTTCTGCATGCAAATTTATAATTTCCAGCGATATTTTTCATACCAGATTTCTTCATTAGTCTAAAGAATATTGCTGTTTTATACACTTTTATTAGGCTAAATAGTTGCACATGCAAATTGGAACCCTCTTGGTCAAAATCAAACCCTAAACCATATTTTCCCTAAATCCTTTCAACCCCTTGTGCTTCATAGTTCATACTCCATTGGACTCAGATTGCGTTAGGGTTTCCCCCTTTGAGATAGAAGAGGGCCAGACTAAAGAAAGAAAGATAAGGCTACCAAGGCAACAACGAGTAGCTTATTTAAGCCAACATTTGGGTCTCACATTTATGTTTAGGAGCATTCACATCAAAAGAGAACCTGAGTGGTAACTGTTGCTGCAAAATTTAGCAGGCCCAGTGCAAAGCCTCATTGGGCGTGGCCAAACCTTATGGCAATGAGAGAAAGGGTTGCCACTGTGACCTCAGCAACCATTCTCATACTCTTTAGTGGAATTAAACTACAAGAGAGGCTTTCCTTAGGTCACCTAAAGATATTATAATACTATAACTTAAGGTGATGTATAAGAGGTCTACGATATGGCCCAGAGTATCAGAAAAACCTAGATGTTCTATACTAGGGTTCAAAAACTCTATGCCTAGACCAAAGATAAGGCTGCTATAAGTTAGGGTTTGATTGATATGCAATAATAAAGTTCACAAACTCATTTAGAAGCCAAAAAAATGCCTTCCAATGATAATCAACAAAGGAACAGAGGCCTTCCAATAGAGACTACTGTTAGGGTAGGAAATTGTTTTTTATCATTGAACTATCTGCATAAACAGCAAATGAGGAATGATGTTATTCCTAAATAAGGAAGATTAACCATGCACTACACTAGATGTTTCATTTATATGGTTTGTAGATGCAATTCCTAGTTTATAAGCCACAAACATCCAACAAAAATCCACTTTTATGCAGAAATTTTCCATAAAAACCTTAGACATCTAGGAAAAGTTATGGATGATCAACACACCAAAGATTAGTGCCTTATCCTACAAGGGTTTAGTGGAGTCCTCTAGGGCTAAAATTCCATAGAAAGGTTTTGATTGAGTTAGGGGGAAATGACTAGGGAATCCACTTTTAAAACCCTAACTATTTTCCTTGTGAGGGGAGAAATTAAATATAAGGAATGCACAATTAAAGTTTCCTTAGGGTTTCCTTATAGAAGGATTTTGCATACTATAACAAAGCAATATTTCACCAAAGAATTAGCATTTAGTCATAGCACAAAATAGAAATCCTACTTCACACATACAATATGCAAAATATAGGAGATAAAGCACTAAACTTACACAAATCTCCAAGAAACACTTTTTTCAATTCTAGGAAAACATCTCCACACAAAAATCCATCTCCAAGAGAAAGTCACACCATATAAAGATCACATTTTTCCCAAGCATTGAAAAGGACTAATTCCGCACTCGTTTAGAGAGAAGAGTAAATGTTTGATGATGAAAAATGAAATGAGGAGAGTCTTTATTTATATGAGACTTGTCTCCCACATTTCTGCAATAATACAAGTAAAAAGCCCCAATTACAAATTTACTTTCGAGTGTTCCACAAGAGAGAGGTTACAAGCCAACCTCATAGCTCAAAACATAACAAAAGATGCCAAAAAAGCCCACACATGAGGGAGAAAATGTGTCCTCCACTATGACATCATCCTCCTTATGAGCTTTAAATGCCACAAGTAAGCATCAAGTGGGCTAATGAGTGCTCCATACTTTAGGAGTAGCTCCATGTCCATGGGAGTGTCACCATGGTGCCCAACATCACCCTCTAAAGGGAAAGAGGTAGCGTGGTGTGAAAATTTCTTGATTGCAATTACTGGAAATTTATCTCCTAACTGTTTAGCAGTTTATTTGTTATTACGACAAATATTGATAAACTCACAATTGCAATCTTCACCAAAAATAAATTACGCAGCAGAAAATAAATTGGAAGCTAAGAAAATAATGCACACACACAATAGAATAGACGCCAATATTTTGGACTAAGAAGTACCCAGAAAAACCCCGAAGGGAAAACCGGTACAGCAGATGAGGGTTTATTTTAATATTATGCAGCAGTAAAAATTTGAGTACAATATCTGGATGCTCAACTAGAAATCCTCCAACAAATAATCTAGTCAAAATAATTAGGAGAAAAATTCTCCCTCTGCAAAATAACTCATCCTCCCTTTGGCCTACTAGCACAGCCTCTCTCGTTGCTCGCATTGTTGGCCTGGGCAAGTCGTATGGCCCAAGCCCTTGAATCAGCCTCAAATTGGGTCGTCTAGCCTCCTCCTGCCTCTAAAAAAATCGCTCTACCTTCCTGAAGATCTTTCTGGCCTCCAGCAACTAAAACAAACCCTTTCTGGCACTTCCCTTTGCTGAACTGGCTAACTCACACCACCTCGACGGCTTTCTCTGCAGAAGATTTCAGCCTCCCTTTTCTTGCCTCTCTGGCACTGCAAAATTGTTGGGAAACTCCTCTGGAATTGTCTCTACTGCTGCCTCTCTCCAATGCTCTCCCTCTAGTACGAACTCCTCCCCCGTTGAATCGTTGTGCACTAGGTAGCTCGATAGACTCTTGCTCTCACAAATGTGAGACTATATCTATCTCCATCCCATCGACTTGCTCTTATAATCTCTCGTTGGAGCTTCAACGGCCATGATCAGATCCTCATCAATGGCTAAGATCATCTTAGACTCGATCTATGTGAGTCTCTAGAGAATTCTCGATCACCCTTAATTAATTCCCATTAATTAATCAATATTCCTAAGTTAGACTTGGCCAATTTTTCTTTAAAAATTGATCAATTAATTTAATTAAGATGTTTTGCAAGCTTATCTCACAAAACCTTTTCTTTTCTAGGTTTTGGAGATCTCATGTTCCTTAGTCTCTTACACACAAACTGAGACTAGAACACATGCCTAATGCTACCAAAATCTAACACTCCCTCTTAGTGAGGAAGGTGTTCTCTCATAAACATCTCCCTTTTGTAGCTGGACCACGTTGTTGATGTCTGACAACTATAGCAATCTATCATTGTCCATCAAGCTACTGCATATACTTTGATTCATCTGTTAACCTTGCAGTTGAACCACTATGCATATGCATTGTTGTTGACCCTACACTGTGCCTCCCTGCACTATTTTCAACACTGCCTGTGTTGCATCTGATCTCATGTTGTTGTTGTTGCGGCAACTACTGCAACTGAGGACTGATCTACTGTCCCTACAACTGGCTTCTGAAATTGTCCCTTGAGTCTCTCACTACAACTAGCTATGCTTTCTCTACTGAGCATCTGACTGTGCCCCCTCTAGTATCTGATTGCAACTAGCTTTACATTGTCTCTCAAGATCTGACTGTGCCTTACTGACATTTCGATCTCCTTGCTACTGAATATTGTGCCCTCGTAGTCAAGGTAATGATGCAAGAGGAAACATTGGTCTGATGTTGTCCTCTTCGGACACTACCCAATCCTGCAATTTTGAAGCCTCAGGCTCCTCTTCCATCTAGAGATATAGCTGCTATCAATGCAAACTCCTCCAACCTGAAGGTCAACTCATCTATCTCTGTCTAAGTTGCTTGTTGGTACCCCTTCTTGTCCTTCTTCCTTTTCAAACACTAGGTGACGTAGTGACCAAACTCACCACATCCAAAGCATTTGACCTTCGACAAGTCCTTCTTCTTCTTCTCGCCTCTGTTTTAGCTTTGTCAATGAGTGGGACCCTTCTTCGCTTTCCCTTTACTCGCAAGAGCTACGTTCTCCTCTTCCTCCTCAGCTTCTTGTCCTCTATTGCTACTGTTGATATTACCTTCGACGAGATTGAGCCTTAGCTCCTCTTGCGTGAAGTCACACCAATGGCATTCCCAATCTGGTAGTTGATCTCATCTAGTGATCCCCTTAACAAAGGTGCTCCATTCTTTGGAAAATCCATTTATAGTGACCCATACAAGTTCTTTGTCATCAGGCTTGTCACCTACCACTACAAGCTCATCATAGACATTTTGAATTCTGGTGCGATGGGGAGTCACACCTTCACCCTTCAGCATCTTTGTGGTCCTCAACTTCTCCTTGAGAACCATTTTACGATTCTCTAATGGATCCTAGTATAGTTTTACAACGACATCCCACATGTTCTTTGTTGTTGCATTCTTTGCAATATGCAAGACGATATGATCTCAGACTCCATCCAAGACCATCTTGTTTGTCTTGGCCATCTCTTTCTTGAAGTTAGCCAAATGTTGTGCATCTATTGGCTCTACCATGACATTTGTCACGAAATCCTTCAAACCATGCTCATCTAATAGAAACTGCATCCTAGCCTCCCAGAAGCCAAAAATTGAGGCTCTGTCAAGTCTATTATGCTCTTCGAGAGCTGTTGTGGACATCTCTACGAAAACTCAAAAACTGGGAAACAAACTAAAATCTCCTCTCTTTCCTGCAGCTCTGCTTTTGCTACTCGCACTACCTCAGGAAATGTGCAGATGCCTACGCATGTCCTTGCCTGGGCAATATGCTCTACCTTCTAGAAATCCTCCAAAAACTGGCACACGTATTGCTTCTCCCGAAGCTCACAATGGCTTACTAGAAAAACTACTACAACCTACTCCAACTGGAAATTACGGATCTCCTCCTGAAAACTGGAGCCTGGAAACCCTCTCAAAAAATTGGAAATCTCCTTTGTGTGCTTTTCTCTTCCTATCCCTACACACTGCAACTGAAACTATTGAGAAGTGCAGCAAGAAAGTCTCAATTTGACTTTGCGTTAGTCAAATTGAGAAAATTTGAATTTCCACATCAGCAGACAACTTCGATGCAGTTAACTTGTGTGACATGGCTCTTGTCACTCAGTCAGCTTAGTAAATTCGAGTTAGAGGGCTTGGAGTTTAGTTAAGCATGTGTGATTGCTAAATTTTAGTAATCCAGTTCAGTTATATCCAGTTGTGTTCAATTAAACTAGTTCTAATAGTTGGAGGAACTAGTGGAAGGTCAGTCATGCAGTGGGACAGCGATCTAACTCAATGATCATCCAGTTAACTGATCAATCAGCCTAAAATAACTAGTGCATGCAGAGAATTTGAGTTCCCAGTTGTGGTGGAGATTCCAAGGCAGTGTAACAAGAATTTGTAAACTAGTTTGAGTGTACAGGTGTTGCATGCAGTCAGATGATCAAACTTTGGGAATTGAGCAATCAATTGGAACAAAAATCCTAAAAAATAGGGGCTAATTCTCTAGGAATTGCGCAAGGAAATAGGGGCTCAAGCTGAGGTAGAAATTGACTAAGTTCGGGTCAGATCTTCTCAGTGAGCAGAGAGATAGGTTATTCAATTGCAGGTTGTGCTCAGTGCTGGGAAGCAATTGTAATACATCTCTATTCATTAGATTAATGCAAAGAGGCTTGAGGGGTTTTCCCCAGTTGGGTTCCCCTTGAAAAAATATTGTGCATCTGTGTTATTTCTAGTTGCATGTTTGATATTGTTGTTCTAAATTGTGAATTAAATTCCACAGATCAATAGAGTAGAATTGTGTTGCTTGATTTAGATTAAACTTTCTTGAGCAATTCCAATTCTATCACCATAATTTCTACATGGTATCACAGTAGGATTCACATTAGAGCAAGAATTTCAAAGTTGTTCCTCAGGAGGTTCGAATTGGCAACTTCAGAGTAGCAGAATCTCTTCAAAGTTGGGAGAATGGCCTTCAATGGACTGAGATTAGAGTATGCCTTGGAAGGCAACTCGAATTTCATTGCATGGAAGGATCGCATGCAGGCGGTGTTTGATGATAATGGCTTGCTAGAATACATCAAGAGAGATGTTGCAAAACCAACAGAATTTGATGCTCAAAACCTAGCCCAATGGAAGAAAGATGTAGCCAAGGCGAGGAGAATAATCTTAGAGGGAGTGCGAGACCACATTGTCTCAAATTTCCATGGGAAAGAAACTCCTTTCGCAATGTGGAAGGCTCTGATAGAGTTGTTCGAGAATAGCAGTGATCATAGAAAATTGGCCCTCAAAGACAAACTTTGAAATATCAAGATGCAGAAGAATGACACTTCTTAGCTCTTCTAGGCCTTCCCAAAAGTTGGCATAGCTACTAGGACTCGGTGAATGCTTATGGTCTGATTCAATACAAGAAGAGATCGAGCGGAATACCATAGATGAAACCTCATCCAAGGGCGAGGATGAAGAAAATTTGGCATTGGTTGGAAAGGGAAAGAGGGCAAAGGGAAGAAATCTCAAACCAAACCAGAATCCAGCTAAGGGGGCAATAAGAAAGACTTGTCCAAAATAAAATGCTTCAATTGTCATGAATGTGGGCACTATGCTACAAACTGTCCACACAAAAAGTCTAGCAAGAAGAACTCGGGAGCAGCAACAAGTGAGGCATTGGCTTCCCACTTTGACCTAGACTTCACCCTTATCGCATGCATGGCCAGCACAGTGATGGGGAGTGTGTGGTACTTCGACTCAGGTGCCTCGTTCCACGTGACAGGGTGTAGAGAGGTTTTCAATGACTTGGAGGAGAAAGATCTCCAAATGCATATTAAGCTTGGGGACGACGGAAGGTACAATGCTACCAAGAATGGTACAGTAACCTTTAAGAGGAAGAAGGGTTCCCCCCCTTCGCCTCAAAGATGTCATGCTTGTTCCAGGCCTAAAGAAGAATCTCATCTCTATAGCAGTTTTGGAAGACCGTGGATATGATGTGATCTTCAGCAAAGGGAAAGCATTCCTGAGACATATAGCCACTGGACAGGTGAAGCAGATCACGATTTGTGTGAAGAACCTATACAAGTTGGATGTGGAAGATTGCGTTGCATTAAGCAGCAAGGTAGAGAAAGTGCAGAGTCGCGATGTCGGTGAACTTTGCACAGAAGATTGGGCCATTTGCATCATGGCACCCTGAAAATTATGTAGCAAATAACTACTGGCCTCCCTAAAGGAGCACTTGAGCAACAAGATGTCTGCAAAGGTTGTACCTCAGGGAAGTATGTGAAATCCACATTCCATGAATGAGACAGCAAAGCACATCCAGTTCTAGAAAGAGTCCACTCTGATGTTTGTAGACCTTTCTCGACAACCTCCACTGCCATACACAAATATTTTGTTATTTTTATAGATGATTTCTCAAGGAAGTGTTGGATCTTCTTCATGTGGAAGAAGAATGAGACATTCTCAAAGTTTGTAGAATTCAAGGCACTAGTTGAGAAGGAGATCGGCAAAAAGGTGAAGGCTCTTAGGAGCAACAATGGAGGTGAGTATGTTTCGAATTACTTCAAGGAGTTATGTGCGAAAAAAGGCATTCGAAGAGAGTTGACAGCACCCCACAACCCACAGCAGCATGGGGTAGTTGAGAGAAATAACCTAAGCATTGTTGGAGCTACGAGAGTTATGCTACATGACCAGGGCCTACCACTACATTTGCAGGGCAGAGGCATGTAACACAACAGTCTACTTGCAGAACCGGAGTCCTCATCGGATTCTTGGTATGATTACACTGGAGGAGGCCTTCTCAGGGAGAAAGTCAAATGTGTCTCACTTCAGGATTTTTAGAGCCTCTATTTACTGCCATGTCTGCAAAGATTTCGAGGAAGAAGCTTTAACCAACACTAGAGTTGGGAGTTTTTGTGGGGTACACCAAGTTTTATTGGAAGTTTTTGTGGCCAAAGGATTCTCTCAAGTTGAGGGAATTGACTATGAGGAAACCTTTGCTATTGTAGCAAGGTATTCATCCATTAGATCAATTCTTGCACTGGATGCGCAGATGGGGTTGAAGATCCACCATATGGATGTAAAAACAGCATTTCTCATTGGTGTTATTGAGGAGGAGGTGTACAACTATCAACCAAAAGGCTTTGAGACATTTAATCGAGAGTCAACGTTGTACGGTCTCAAACAAGCACCTCGAGCTTGGTACACCAAGATCGACAGTTCTCTCACTAGTTTGGGCTTCACCAAAAGTGAAGCGGATGTGAACCTCGATCATATCTTGGTAGAAGGTAAATTGCTTATCATTGTTTTATATGTTGATGATTAATATTGACTGGTGATGAGTAGTTGATCAGCTCTTGCAAGAAGGATCTTGTAAGGGAATTTGAAATGAAGGACATGGGTCTCATGCACTACTTCCTCGGGTTGGAAATATGGCAAGGTGATGGGGAATTGTTTGTGTCTCAAGGCAAGTATGCTACCAAGTTACTATAGAGAATATGCATGGAGAGTTATAAGCCCATGGAGACATCTCTAGCGACCAACTCGAGGAAAGAGATTGCCACTTCAAATGAAGAGGTGGATGCTACCATTTACCAGCAATTAGTGGGTTCACTGATGTATCTTGTAAACACACAACCAGATATGTGTTATGCAGTCAACCAGCTGAGCCAAGCTATGGTTAGGCCGACCAAATTGTATTGGAAGGCAGCTAAGCATGCTTTACAGTACCTCAAAGGCACTACCCAATATGGATTATGGTTCACACAGACAAAGCGAGTGAAATTGTGTGACTTCACAAGATGCAAATTGGGAAGGGTGTCCATCCGACCGAAAGAGTACATCAAGTGGAATTTTCAGTGTTGGGTCTACAACGGTTTCCTAGTACAACAGGAAGCAAAGATTTGTGGCACTCAGCTCGGCAGAAGCAGAATACATGGTTGCAATTCAAGCAGCATGTGAGGCGATTTGGATGAGAAATATACTTGTGGCACTGTTTGGTCAGATGATGGACCCAACTGTGATCTATTGTGATAATCAGAGTTGCATTAAGCTCTCTGAGAATCTAGTATTTCACGATTGATCCAAGCATATAGATATCTGGTATGACCATTTACAGGACTGTGTAGAGGCGGATAATGTTGCTACAATACATTCCGACAGAGGAATAAAATGTTGACATCTTGACAAAGGCCTTGTCAAGAGGGAAATTTGAGTTCCACAGGTACAAGATAGGGGTGCTTGATGGATCATGGTGCATGTGTCCGAATTATAGGGAGCTCAATAAGCTAACTATTAAAGATAAATTTCCCATTCCTGTGATTGATGAATTATTGGAGGAATTACATGGAGCAATTTATTTTACCAAGTTGAATCTTCATTCAGGATATCATCAAATTAGAATGAAGACTGAAGATATTCCGAAAACAACATTTCGAACTCATGAGGGTCATTATGAATTTTTGGTCATGCCTTTTGGCCTTACCAATGCACCTTCTACATTTGAAGGGCTGATGAATTCCATTTTCAAACCCTTCCTTAGAAAATTTGTGCTAGTATTTTTTGATGACATACTAATCTACAGCAGGTCTTGGAAGGATCATGTTCAACATGTTGACAGGGTGCTCAAACTATTAAAGGAGAAACAATTATATACAAAAACATCGAAATGTTTCTTTGGAGTACAAGAGGTGGAATATCTAGGTCATATTGTATCTCACGAGGGTGTTAAGGTAGACCCTAAAAAATTAAAGCCATTAAGGAATGGAAAGTCCCCACAACCATAAAGCAGTTGTGAGGATTTCTCAAGTTAACAGAGTATTGTCGCAAGTTTGTTAAGAATTATGGGAAATAACAGCACCTCTAACAACATTATTGAAGAAAGATGCATTTTCATGGACTCCTGAAGCAACTAAGGCCTTTGAACATCTTAAAGAGGCAATGTGCCTAGCACCGGTCTTAGCTACACCAGACTTCACAAAAACCTTTATTGTGGAATGTGATGCCTCAGGAAATGGAATTGGTGCAGTTTTAATGCAGCAAGGAAGACCCATTGCTTTTGAAAGTCGTCCAATCAAAGGAAAGTATTTACAGAAACCTATTTATGAGAAGGAAATGTTAGCAATACTATATGCACTAAAGAAATGGTGAACTTACCTAATGGGAAGACACTTCAAGGTAAAAACTGATCATGATAGTCTTAAACACTTTTTGGAACAAAGACTATCTTCAGAAGAGCAGCAAAAATGGGTCACAAAGATGTTGGGTTATGACTTTGAAATAATCTACAAAAAAGGGAAGCTAAATGTTGCTGCAGATGCACTCTCAAGAAAGAATGAAGAGGTGGAAGCATTGCTTTGTGCCATTTCTATTATCCAACCAGATTGGATAACCGAAGCAAGAGATGAATGGAAGAAGGACAAAGATGTATGGACACTCATTCAAAAGTTGCAGCAAGATCCTAGTACATCCGATACATTTAGTTGGAAAAATGATTCCTTATGGTACAAAGATCGCTTATATCTTTGTAAGAATTCCCAACTAAAACAAAAGATTCTTCTGGAATTGCACACTTCTCCTTTAGGAGGACACTCAGATTTTTAAAAACTTACCACAGGGTGAAGAAAGAATTTTTTTGGGATGGCCTTAAATCTGATATTCGAAAGTTTGTGGCGGAATGTTTGGTCTGCCAGCAGAATAAAGTGGAAACAATTAAGACCCCAGGACTTCTACAACCTTTATCCATTCCAAGTCAACGTTGGGAGGAGATTTCAATGGATTTTATCACAGGTTTACCTAAGTCCGAAGGAAAGAGTGTCATCATGGTGGTAGTTGATAGACTTACCAAGTATGCACACCTTTGTGCATTATCTCATCCATTTAAAGCAAGTACAGTTGCTACTACATTTATGGACAGAATTCAAAAGCTACATGGAAGCCCAAGGGTTATTGTGAGCGACAGAGATCCCATTTTTACTGGAAATTTTTGGACGGAGTTATTTTCTTGTTTGGGTACTCAATTAGCTCATAGCTCATCTTATCATCCTCAATCTGATGGTCAAACTGAGATAGTGAATAAATGTTTGGAAGGATATCTTCGTTGTTTGTATCTAATAAGAAAACACAACGGGTCAAGCGGTTACCTCTCGCTGAATGGTGGTATAACACTTCCATACTGCAACAAAAATGACCACATTTATGGCACTTTATGGATATCATCCGTCATCCATCACATCTTCTTTAAGAGAAAATTCTAAGGTTCAAGCAGTGGAAGATCACATCGAGCATCAACAAGAAGTTCTCCAACTCTTAAAGGATAACCTAAATTTGGGACAAAATCGAATGAAACAAGAGGCAAATCAACATCGCAGTGAGAGAAGTTTTGATGTAGGAGATTGGGTATTTTTACGGCTACAAGCATATAAACAAATGTCCCTCAAGCAAGCTAAGAAGAATAATAAATTATCACCAAAGTACTATGGTCCTTACAAGGTGTTGCAAAAGATTGGTACTATGGCATACAAATTGGAGCTTCCTACTTCTTCGCAAGTGCATCCAGTTTTCCATGTTTCGTGCTTAAAGAAGGTTATAGGGGACAAACTTCCAATTCAAACAATATTTCCAGAACTTGATGAGGAAAGAAAAATCATATTGGAACCTGAAGCAGTCACGAAAACAAGAACTCGACAACTACAGAATCGATCAATTTCAGAGTATCTCGTCAAATGGAAGAACTTACCCACTGAAGATTCTACATGGGAGGATGAGAATTTTATACAGAAGCATCCGGAGCTACTCAAGCGTTGAGGACAACACTTTTTTGAAGGAGCGGGGCAAGTTAGGTCCCTATATTACTAATATAGACCCTTATTTTTGTTAGTGCAACCCCCTTATTGTTATTTTTGTACCCCTGTAACCCCAATATTGTTATTATTGTGCCCCTACATTATTATAGTTAGGTTGGCTAGGATTATATTGTGACCCCATGGACTCCTATATATAGAAGAAGGTTTGATCATTTGTATCATCTAAGAATTTTTCATTTATGTAATGTAAAGGAGGTTGCCCCCTCGAAGTGGCTTATTTCTAAGGTGTTGATCTCTCTTTTCTTCCATTTTTGGAGTTGGTTTCATAACAATCACCATAATTTCTACATAAACACTTGTTGCAAAACTTCTGCGATGAGATTTGCTCAATGAATCAACTGATCTACTCACCAAAACCCTCTATCCGGCAAATCCACTGCCTGTTCGAATTCTGCTCTTGGCAAATCGAAATTTTCCTACACTCTGCCTTTGGAAATTGATTTTTGCCCAACAATTTGCACTACCTAACTGGTCTGCGCAAATATAGAGAAATTGTGCTCAGATCTCTCTCTAAAGTTGCACAATCTTGCTCCTCTAGCTTTTGAGCCTCTGATCTGATCTTTAATGCTCTGATACCATGTGAAAATCCCTTGATTGCAATTGTTTGAAATTTATATCCTAACTATTTAGCAGTTTATTTGTTATTACGGCAAATATCGATAAACTCACAATTGCAATCTTCACCAAATTTTTAAAAATGTTGCGAAAAATAAATTGGAAGCTGAGAAAATAATGCACACACACAAGAATAGACACCAATATTTTGGACTAAAAAGTCCACGAAAAATCTAAGTACAATATTATTATGTAGCAGCAAAAATCGAAGTACAATATCTAGATGCCCAACTGGAAATGCTCCAGCAAATAATCTGGCCAAAATAATTAGGAGAAAAATTCTCCTCCTACAAAATAACTCAACCTCCCTCTAGCCTGCTCGCACTGCCTCTCTGGTTGCTCGCACTGCTGGCCTGGACAAGTTATACGACCCCTGAATCAGCCTCAAATTGGGTCGTTTAGCCTCCTCCTACCTCCAGAAAAATTTTCTCTTCCTTCCAAACGATCTTTCCGGCCTCCAACAATTGAAACAAACCCTTCCGGCACTTCGTTCTGTTGGACTAGCTAACTCGCACCACCTGGACGGCTTTCTCTCTAGAAGATTTCGGCCTCCCTTTTCCTATCTCTCTGGCACTAGAAAACTGCTAGGAAACTCCTCCGGAATTCTCTCTGCTGCTCCCTCTCTCTGTTGCTCTCCCTTTGGATCGAACTCTTCCCTCGTTGAATCTCTTATAATCTCTTGTTGGCGCTTCGACAGCCATGATTAGGTCCCCATCAACGGCTAAAGAACATCTTAGACTCGATTTGTGTGAGTCTCTAAAACATTCTCGATCAGCCTTAATTAATTCCCATTAATTAATGAATATTCCTAAGTTAGACTTGGGCATTTTTTTTATTGATCAGTTAATTTAATTAAGGCATTTCGCAAGCTTAACTCGCGAAATATTTTCTGGGTTTTAGAGATCCCATGTTCCTTAATCTCTTAGACACAAATCAAGGCTAGGACAAATGTCTAATGCTACCAAAATCTAACATGTGGCACTCTTTTTTGCAAGCATTACAGCCAAAGAATAATATGCAAGCCCTCCCCTAACATCACAAGGATAACCATCATCATCCGAACTCTGGAACAAATAACGCCCATCAAACAATGTCAAGACCGGCCTGGGGGCATCTTGGGTCCACTAGGAAAATCATCTATGAATCCAAGATCAAGGTTCATAGGCTCAAGTTTCAACATTTGGGGGGTATCTTGAAACGTCAAGTACCATGTGGAATCATCAAGTTGCCCAATACTCTTCTCTGGGTGGGCAACGATGAACGCTACATCAACAAGGTCATATATGATCTCTAGAATATGTAAAATGGCCTCTAGAATGTTGTTGAGAAGTTATAATCATGTCTCAAAAGGCCTATGTTGTTGTGACAATACCACCTAACAAAATCCTCTAAAGATTAGTGAAAATCACCAATCATTAGGAACAACAACCATAAATGTGTCATAGTGGACAATACCTAATGTTGGGGCCACAATAATACTTCACACAAAGCTCACCTTCAAATTTCTAACATGTCCCGTAAACAGGTTACCTCCTTATATTAGGGAAGGTTAGATAGATAACCCTATTAGGTGTTTCCAGCCCCCAAGGGGAAGTGACATGTCCCAAGTTAGCCAATCAATACATAGGTATGTGAGAAAATGGTTGTTGTGGAGTGGGAAAGACTTCAGAGTAAGGTGGCATAGCCAAGTGACCCGTTAATGGAGGTCCAACATCCTAGGGGTATAAGGATGGATGTAAGGAGGGAGAAATCATGGAGCCACAAGTTACCCCTTTCCTCGGCGTACTTTTTCCACCCCTCTGGTGTGCCTTTTACTTATTTATGATTTTCTTTGATTTGGATGCATAGCTTAGCAATCCACGCTTGCTTTTTAAGATTTGCATTTAATACCCCATGAAGATAAGTCAAAAAATCGCTCATTAGGGTTTGGACAATACAAGAGGTCCTTTTGTTGATTTTCTAGTTGCAATATAGAACAATTTCCTTCCAGATAACTATTTCAATGATACAAGTTAACTTCTTAGAGCATTCAAATTATGAAGCAGTTACACTTAATAAAATTTCAACCATTTAAATTCAGTAGAGCAACAAAGATCACAATGAAAGAATGATAATGAGACACCAAAAATTTTCTTGGGGCAAGACCCCACAAGGGGGAAAACCAGGTAATATTTCCATATGAGAAATTGTTCAACCCAATCAATTTGTACATCTCATTCTTCCAGCCAAAATGTCAAGCCATTGACCACATTCAATACCCAGTCAAATCAAGTCAAAGGAGACAGAGAGAGAGAGAGAGTCAACATTTAGCTCAATGGTCAAGACTGGTCATGGGGCCGAATTTCGGCCTCCAATAGTTGGTCAAAGGGCCGAAATTCGGTCTTGTAATTCCACAAAATAAACTCGGTCAAACCACAGAGTTTGACTTGTGGTCAACCCCATTCAACACCCAAAACAACTTCATAAATTCAGTCAACAATTCTAGAATAATTTGGCCTCCAACCTTAGTCGAGAATTTGGTCAAACAACGGCAAAAAGATCAAGTCAACGTTGGTCAACACATAGAACAGAGAAGTCAACTCGCTAGTCAAACAAATCTTCTTCTTCTTCACACGTGTGAATAGATATCTTTTCTGGAACAGGTCCGAATTGTTTTTGTATTGATGCCCAAAGAGGTGAGACGAAATGCCAATATATAGTAGTCCAAAATAGAGGGGTTTTGACCAAGGGTCAAACCCCTTCATGAGGTTGGTCGACCTAAAAAATGTGTCGAGTTGGATAGTTGGAAACCAATATAATTCTCCTTTGAATTTGATGATGAAAATACCGACCGCGATTACAATTTCTCAACACTCCCTCTTAGCCAGGGAGACACTTTTCATTTACTACAACAAATGTACACATTTCATCATAAGGACAGTTTGATAGCATCAAGCTCATCCCACAAGCCAAAACCAATTGCAGCAAAGTTAGAACCCAACTGACCATGGGATCGATCAATATGTTCATGAAGCCAAACACTCCAACCATATGTAATTGTTTCTCAGTCGAGCACAATTACCCAAGAGAATAATCACAGTCAATCTCTCTGACCATCTCACGAGTCTCTCAGTCAAACCCAATGACCTATGAGAGTACTCAGGGTCAATCTCCCTAACCATAAACAAAGGTCTCTTAGTCAAGCCCAACGACCTAAGGGAGGAATCCATATCTTGATATCAAACTCCCCAACTGTATAGTCTCTCAGCCAAACTCCATGGCCTACGGGAGGAATCCTAATTTCGATGTCAAAAGAGCCAATCTCCCCAACCATATGGTCTCTCAGTCAAACACAATGACCTAAGGGAGCACTCCAAGCCTCAAAACTAACCTCCCCAACCATAATGGTTTCTTAGTCAAACTCGATGACCCAAGGGAGTAACAAGAACAATCTTCCCAACCATAAACCATGGTTTTTCAGCTAAGCCCAAGAAAGATTGTTAGTCTCATGATGTTATACAATCAATGCTCTCTCTCCAAGAGGGATTCTTAGCAACTTCAATCTTATCTCATAAGCAAGCAAACTTCATCTGGGACAATGGCTTTATCAGCAACCTGCTCATTAGCATAAATATATTCAAGCGACACAGCTCCTCTTTGGACAACATCTAAGATATAATGAAAAATCAGATTCTCAGAAAGCTTCATACAGCGTTGATTGTCACAATATATTATGGTCGATTCTAGCACCTGATCAAAACAATCCAACAAACAACTTTCGAAGCCAAACTGCTTCTTAATAGACTGAACAAGCAGTTATATACTCAGCTTCAACCGTGCTAAGTGCAACAAAGGTATGCATCATTCTCATGATGTCATTGTAGAACCCAGGCTAAAATAGCATCCAGAAGTGCTCTTCCTATCTTCAGTGCATCCAGCCCAATTAGAATCTGTAAATCTATATAGCAAATTGTTCAACGAGCCAATCAATAGGATCAACCAAGTCTAAATCAAAGTCTTGCAACTTCTTCAAATTTGTCATCATGGGAGTGTTTATGGACTCGTCGTTCATCATGCCAAAATTTTGAAGGATCTCAACAAGGATTTCACCTATCTTTTTCCACACTTCTAATCCCAGGTAGTAATGTATTAGACCCAAATCCCTCACTTCAAATTCAGAAATCAACTCCCTCTTACACTAGGGAATGAGATCCTTAGCCCCTATCAGAAATAGATCATCAACATATAGTAGTAAAATCAAGGACTCATCTTCAACAACTTTGTTGTACAAATTTGATCAGCGTCGCTCTATGAGAAACCAAGACTCAACAGCCTAGCCCGTGTTGCCTAACAACGGGAGCAAATGATTCTTCATAATCTTCTCCCTCTTACTGAGGTAATCATTTACTTTATACTTCTAGCCATCTCCATCTTTGAAGTCACAACTGACTTCTTTTCAACACATACTTCAATCTAGCTTATTTTTCTTCTCCCTCCGAGTCCAAAATTCATCTAATACAATATCTCTCAACATGAGTCTTCTTGTCACAAGCTTTACTTTGTTCTTCCATTCTTTTAATTTATTGCCACAACCTTGGTAGCCTTCATTATGTACCTGGAATCCTCTATACGAGACCATGGAAGAATAAGTATAAACAAGCAAGATATGCAACAACAAGAGACTAATAGTACAAATAAAAATAATGGTAATAATCAAGAGAGATAAAATTCGTATCTTTTGAGAACATATCGACTTCCTCTTGATCTTAGCCTTCTTGCATCCAACATGCAAATCAACCTCATCCACATTATCATCTAATGTCATTCCTTCCTTGCAGAAGCAAACGTCCAACTCTAGGGTTTTGTACATAACGCTATGCATTTCTTATCCAAGTCAAGTTGCTTGCTAGGGTTACAACCCCTAGATATCCAAATGCCTAATATTTCATAACCAAGACTCACAGTCTTCCTAGACTCCCAATGTCCTTGATGATGATTCTTGACCATTCCAAATTTAGTTTCGCAAACTTATTGTAGCAGCAACTTCATTTAATATATTATATCATCTAGGTCTAAGCGTAGCATCCATATACCGATTGACCAATTATATTTGATCAATTTATCCTTTCAACTCAAGTATCCTAAACACATCAAGAGGATTTTGATTCTCACATTTGAAGATGGGTTCGGCCTCTTTTTCACTATAAACTTTCCTCATATTCAAAGGGGACATCAACTGTCAGACCTATAGCATATTGGATTCTTCCACAATAGCACAACATATGACATCAATTCTCTAAGAATTTGGTAACAACATGTTCATCCAATATCTTTGGACTGCTACAATATCAGATCTAAAAAATGACTTTGATCTTGAAGAGGGACTCAGCCTCTTTTCCATTGTAATCAGGATTTCTTCAAAGGTATAATTAGTGGCAAAGATACCTTTCTTCCTTCTTTCAAAAACATAGTATCCATAGTTATGAATGTTGAAAACGCAGCAAGAAAGTCTCAATTTTGATTTTGCCTTAATTAAAATTGAGGAAATTCGAAATTCCACATCAGCAAACAACTTGGAGGAGTTAACTAAGGCGACATGGCTCGTGTCACTTAGTTAAGAACACATAATTCGAGTAAATGAGTTCAAGTTCAGTTTGCTTGTGTTCATTCTTAAAAAATACGAGTCTAGCTCAGTTAAATCGAGTTAAGGGCATGAAGTTCAATTGTATGTAGTGATTCCTAAATTTTAGGAGCCTAGGTTGAGTTAATTATAGTTGTAATCAATTAAACTAGTTCTAATTGTTAATAGAACTAGTTAGTGGTTAGTTAAGTCTGGGACATCATTCTAACTCAAAGATCATCTAGTTAACTAATCAATCAGCTAATAATTGGCTCCTGCATGCAAAGAATACGAGTTGCCCAGTTGTGGTGGAGTTTCCAAGGCAGTGAACCACCAGTTGTAAACTAGTTGAGTGTACAGATGTTGCATGACGTCAAGTGGACCATACTTGGGAATTGCGCGATGAATTAGAGGAATTTCCTATTTAATAGGGGCCCAATTCCTCAAGGAACAATGCAAGGAAGTAGTGGTTCAAGCAGAGGCAGAAATTGGGTAAGTATGGGTCAGAGCTTCTGAGTGTGCAGAGAGATAGGTTATGCACTTGCAGCTTGTGCTCAGTTGAGCAAAGCAATTGTAATACATCTTTATCCTTCTGATTAATGCAAGCAGGCATTGGGGTTTTTAGCAGATTGCTTTCCCCAGATAAAAATACTTGTTGCACGTGTATGATTTCTTATTGCGTGTCTAAAATTTTTGTTTTAATTGTGAATTACTTCCTGCGGGATAGTAGAGTAGATTTGAGTCTTGTGATTTAGTAAATTTCATAATTTCTACAATGAAATAGATTCCATTCTTCTAGACATGAAATGCAGAGATATATCTAGCTTGTGAACATACTTCAACATCATAAAACTTCAATCTTACTATACATGAGAATGGCTAATATTGTTTCTCCTATGATAAAATTTGTATGCCACACACTAATAATATCAAAGATGATTTAGTAAGGTGCATGGACTCCTTAAAGATTCCTCACAATCCCATGAGTGACTTGTTAATTTGGCAGCTTAGGGACAAATTCCCTTCAATGGACAATCTTCCTCATCCAGAGTAGCCTCAAACTACCCTTGGAAGAATTTAATTCAATTAAGGAAAAATTAATTTTTAAAGTGAAAACCCATAATGACACAAAAATCCAGGTAGGCCTAGAAGACAAATTAGCCCTCCTCCAACGCCTATAAATACAAGCCAAGGCACCTCATTTGGAGACATCATCATCAAGCACCTCTCTCTTCTTTTATTGGTTCATACATCTGAAATATTTCAGGGTTCTCTTCACATGTGAGAAGGAGGAATTCCTTCTTTTTTGTTGACCGAGTTATATTTATGTTTGGGAGACTTTGACCAATGTTGACCAGCTTTGGACCTGTTTTAGGAAGTCAAATTTATTGGCACAAAGACTGAGGAATTTGGGCAGTTTGACTTGCATTGACCGAAGGGCTTTGTCCTGTGTTGACTGCAGAAAAGTTGGAGCTTTGACCAAAGTTTTTCTCTCTCTTTTGACCAAGTAGTATTCTTGGACTGTTTTGGGCTGACTTTGACCAACATTGGAGGTCGAGTACTTTGACTATTGATCGAGCTTTTGGAGGGAAATTTGACTATTCACTGGTGCATTGGTTAACACATTTTTCTGTTGTTGACTTTGACAGAATTGCAGACCTTGACTTTGACCAGATTTGACTAGGAACAAATTTGACTATTGGATCATCATTTGATATTGGTTGATTGACTTTGTTGGATGGTCAAAGGATGACTTTGACTCGTTGATGAATTGGATCGTTGCACTCTCTTTGTTGAACATTTTATGACAATCTAATAAGAAGAAGAATTTGCAAAAAGGGTTTTCCCCCTTGTAGGTGTTAGCACTACGTTTGTATCTTCACAAAGGGTCCAAATGTTTTGAGAATCAGTTGACAACTTCATTTAGAAAGAGTCAAGGTTTAAGTGTTGGACTATATTAAAATTTTATGTGAAAGGATGGCATAAGGGCTAGAAACATATCAAAGAGGTTTATTATGTCATGCCTAATGTTTTACCTAAGTTTTGCAGACAATCGAATGAAGTATATCGAAAACAGGTGGCGCTACAAAATATTTTCGTAGCGCCTATAGGAAATATAAAGTTAAAAGGTTTTTAACCGCCCTTTGAAGCATTTCAAGCACCCAAACCATTTTTTAAGTAATTTAACTCATGTTAAAACCTAATGTGACATTTGGTGGACTTTCCAAGCATTAGAGAAGGTTTTAAAGTTAAACTCAAAAAGCTGCATTTTTTTGTAAAAAGGCCATTTCCAGCATACCCAGGAAACTAGTTTGCAGCAGACATAGGAGTTTTTAGCATTTTTTACAGCTGGCAGATTTCATCAACTCCCTTGATGGAAGCATAGCTGGGGTTAGGGACATGCAATTTCAAGTGAGAAAAGTTGCAAAGGGAACAACTTTACCAACTAAAGGAGAAAAGTGATTTAAGAAGAAATGGCAATACTCTGTTTTTTCTTGTTTTAGTCGCCATGCTCAAACAGAGATTCCAAGCAGGTGGTGATGAATTTTAAAAAACCAAATGAGGTTTTTGTTGGGAACATGCTGAGTTAAAAAAACCTCTTTCAGATTTTACCCAGTCATCATGGTTTGGAAAATACAAAGAAACCTTTGAAGCCTATTTTACCAGATTTTGTAATTATGTTTTTTCCTCTTTTAGCCATTGTTTTCAAAGAAGTTTCCAAATATATGGAGATGAATTTCGGAAAACCAAAAGATGTTTTTGAAGAGCAGATCAAATAACAAAAACCTCCATCAGTTTTCTAACAGCTATCATGGTTTGAGAGATTCGGATGTATCTTTGAGGCCTATTTTTCCACATTTTTTGAAATTTCGTTTCCTTTAGAAATGCCAAGTCAACAACAGAAGGCCACCTCATCAAATTCGACCTGGGATCAGACTAAAGATGGGTGAAGAGGTTTTTCAAATCCATTTCTTTTGGATCTTGAGGATTATCGTAATTAATAATTTCCATAAATTGTGGATCTGAAAACTATGTAGTATGTTAAACTCAACTATGGTGAAAACACACAAATAGGAAAGAATAGACAAGATAAGCATGAGTTGCATTATTATTCACAAAGATGCATATATATAATACGTTGGAGTGACCCTTGGTTTCACATTCCAAGTGGTCTCTTGGAATCCTTTTGTCCATTTTCCTTCTACACCTACCCATAGAGGATTAGGTGTCCAACATCCCCCCCCCCCTCCCCTCTTAATCCGACGGGGTATGTGTGAGTCCAAGAAGAGAGTTGTAATACAAATCTGCAAAGTATGCATGGCAGCACTTAGGCTGAATGAGCTATCTGAAATGTTGGCATAAAGAGGTGGTTTAAGGATGACCACCAACACTGGAACGCTTAGTGCACTGGAACGCTTAGTGCAGTTTCCGGAACTCTTCCAAATCTGGCAAGAAGCTGAGGTCTTCTGCTAGAGGAAGTGCTCCTCATATTTTGAAGAGGGAGACCTTCAACCTAGAAGAAGGGAGGTCTACAACCTGCGATGCTTTAAGGATGACCACCAACTCTGGAATCCTTGATGCATTTCCTGGAACTCTTCCAAAACTGGCAAGAAGCTAAAGTTTTCTGCTAGAGGAAGTGTCCTGAATTCTTTGAAGAGGAAGAATATCAACCTCGCATAGATGGTTTAAGGCTGACCACCAACCAAAGGCATGCTCATGGGCGTCTGTGTCTTTGGCTACAACTATAAATTTGGAATGACAGGTTGTGGCTCAGGCTCGCTTGAACTTCTGTCTCTGGCTACAACTCGGAATCTGGAATGAGAGGTTGTGGCTCAGGCTCGCTTGATGTGGCTTCGAAGCTTGTAGATGACCACCATTTTCCCCCCTGTCAGATACAAGGTGAGATGATGGCGAAAACTCAACTGCAAGACCTTTTAATATTCTAGAAGAAATTATGTCATATGACTGAAACATCTTCTTGGTTGTTGATGCCCATTGCCAAGAAGTGATCCATCCAAGATGAATCTTTGTTCTTACAGGATGCTTGTTAAGCATCTATGTGAAGAATGGGTGTGCCGACCACAGTGCTTGCATGGGTGAAGATCGAAACAGTGATCTTTCATATGGCCAACTCGATCAGTGTTGGCATTTTTCAATCTGTTGTTGTTGCTGTGGAAGAGGAGTAAAATCTAGAACAGTTGTAGGTGAGCTATCATGAGGAAATCCGGGACTCTGAAATTTTATGGGCTTAGAGTAGTCCGGAATATGAAAGGACAACTCCTTGTCATATCCAAGACCAGTTCTATGTTTGTTGTGGACAAGCTCTTCCCAAGGTCTGATGATGGGCTTGGGAGGTGAAGCATGAGCTTCTGCATCTACATACACATCTACTCTTGTACTGGGCTTAGTGATCTAAACAGTTTCTTGTTGCTGATGAGAGTTTGTCGCAATGTTCTAAACAAGAACAAGTTCAGAATGACAACTCTTTTGTTGAAGCTCATCTCGCTGAAGCTCTGACTCAAGCTACAAAAATTCAATCTTTTCGAGTGCATCATGTCAACAAGTTCTAATATCAGATAGACAATTCTTGCTTATTTTCATTGTATCATAATCAGTGGAATGTATTAGAGTTTTAAGGAACTCTAATACCTCAGTAATTCTCACCATTTTCTCTATCAAATAAGACTTCTCTATGAACAAAAGTTTCCCACAACAAGCTTAATACAGAAGGGAAGTGTTCTAGTATACTTTTTGTCTTTGAACTTTTGAATAACATGCGCTGCTCACCAAATCCAAGTACGTTACTCCAAAGCTCATATGTTGCGCCACTCATGCACAAAACACTTTAATACATGCAAAAGGGAAATGTCCCAATTTAAAACTAGCCAAACCAGGCACTATCAGTAACTCTTCACCAATCCCTCTTTTTTTTATGATATCTATTCCATATATCAAAGATATATTCATACCAAATTATGATGGGCCAGACAACTTTTCCAATAACCTAATGGGACAATACTTGTACTATGATTTTTGGTCCAGTATTCAACCCGACAGAAAGGCATCTGACTACCATACTTGTAGACCGTGAAAGGTCTTGCTCTCAAAATTTTGAAGCTTCAATAAGGACGATAATGCAAAATTTTCTGATCTACATAAGGCAATTTCACTTTTGCTTCTTTATGGCCTTACATGTGCATGAACATGATTTTACAACCATACATTTAATATACACTCATTCCATTACCATTATGAATAAATTTCTAGTTGTCGTTGATAATGTGCTGCATTAAATCCGCTATATGATATCTTTGAACTTTGGATGTCACAACGATCTCTCAGATTGAGGATGGAGAATGCATTGGAGTGGACAGAGGGCAGAGGATGTGAGGTTGGAGGGAGCCGAACAGGCGAAGTATGCGTGAGGAGAAGGAGAGCAGTGAGGGGGGAGGGGGAAGCGAGCGGGGATGGGAGAGGGGTGTGTTGCATGGATGTGGCAGCGTGGGAGAGAGGGAGGGGGAGCGGGTGGAGGTGAGTGTTGCGCGGAGGTGGCAGCGTGGGAGGTGAGTGTAGAGAGGAGGGGAGGGGGAGGGCGCGTGGGCTGTATGGAGCAGAGGGAGGTGGTTGGTGGGAGGTGAAAGGTCGTCGGGGGAGTGGGGACGTGAGGGAGGGGGAGGAGTAGCGTAGGTGAGGGTGAGCGAGGAGGGTAGCATAGGTGAGGGGGAGATGCAGGAGTGGAAGGTGGAGGGGGAGCTTGGGAGACGTGAGTATTATGGCCGAGCGATGCTTCTCTTGTGCATTGCGTATGAGTGCCGAGGGGAGGTGGTGAACGGAATGAAGGCCCAACAGAGGAGAGCAGCAACGGAGAGGGACCGAAGTGTGAAAGCGATACGAAGGTGTCGAATGTGCCAACTGGTGGCTGAGTATGAGGAGCCGAAGGCTGGGTTTACCACAGCGCCAACATAGAACTGAAGACTTCTTAATGAAATATAAACCAATTCAACCAACATATCAAATTTCACGCTTGCACCATTCAAAAACAAACTAAACTTTAGGCTCACCACTGTACCGATACAACGTAGTGCTCCAGATAGCACAACAACCAGTAGTCTCTACTAGCTAGTCTCTTAAAACAATGAAAACAACCCTAGAAAATCCAATGAGGAAGAAGAAGGCCACTCATCTTGGCTCTGATACCATGTTAAACTCAACTACAGTGAAAACACACAAATAGGAAAGAATAGACAAGATAAGCATGAGTTGCATTATTATTCACAAAGATGCATATATACAATACATTGGATTGACCCTTGGTTTCACATTCCAAGTGGTCTCTTGGACTCCTTTTGTCCATTCGCCTTCTACACCTACCCATAGAAGATTAGGTGTCCAACATAGTATTTCTATAAATTAAATGTTAAAGTAGGACCAAGGGTTGGTTTTTGATGAAAAAATAGTTATTGTATGTGTGTTAAGAGAATTATTAAATTACAGTTTTCCAAAATCAAGAAAATTTTGATCAGTGACATAAAGATTCATGTGATAGTATCTCTTAGTTTCTATTTTCTACGTGTTTCAGTGTTTCCTTCTTCATAATATCATTTGAATGTAATGTCTCCTGATATTTGAATGAGAATAAATGTTACAAAATCCATCCTTGCTTTTGATGCTCTGTCTCATAGATTCAAATATTTGCATTCAAATAGATTCAAAAATTCTAAACCTACTTTAGGATTCATTTCATATGCCCTACTATAGTGGGTTGTTCTTTTATTTTCTTCTTTCCGCTACAACGATGACAAATGTCTAGGATGTGCCATCTACCTTGCCTTTGTCAATCCTGATCAGACAGTCGGCATCTTGGTAAATTGCCTTAAACACTAGCTTGTTGACTCCACTACACAATGGACTATCTCCCTCATGCCCAACCAAACCCTACTCCAATACAACTCAACTGAAGATCTAGCCACGGTGAATGTACAATCAATTACTAATTTAATAATTAGACTGTCAGAGAGAGCCCTTTCTGGATTCAAGGGGCTAGCCTTCAATCTGTAAGATTGGTTTGAATGGCTACCTTGGGAATTTCTCTCCTATAGCTAAGAGAACATTTCTGAGTGATAACAGTGGGGTTTTCCCCTGGTCTTTGAACAAATTCTTGTGTCTCTTGTCATTGCTTCTGTTTGTCTCTTATTGTACATTGCATTTATTGTTCTATCTACAATTGTTATTTATTACTTAAAGATTGAATTGATTGCTAATTGAAGTTAATAATTGGGCTAAAGTGATTGTAACAGCATATAACAGTGGAAAATTAACATAACTAACTCGTTCCAACAAGGTAATGACTTAAGGCTCATGTCAACAAATTGCAATATTTGTAACTTCAACATTCTACCTATATGTCTTAAGTCAACAGTCTAATTTGAGATACCGCACACCTTTCAATGGAGTAATACAAGACATAGCAGTCTTAGCACCTTTGTCACTTTATACACAGGTTAATGAAATCAACCTATATCATACTTGAATACATCATACCATTCATCATTAGATGTATGCACAACAGTCCCTAACAATTCCATATGATTTTGTAAAGTAGGATATCAACATAGAATTTTAAACATACTTGTTCTAAAGTGATGCAAGTCTATAGACCCATATTTTGTCCTTCCTGACAGAGCTCCTTATTAAGATGATAAGAGATCAACTACTCAAAACAAGAGTTATACATACCTCACATTCTAGAGGGCATCAAGCTTCAAATTAGCTCTCAGATATCTATCTATGAAAACTTTTCAAGCTGGGAGCCAAGCAATATGCTTCAATCTTGACAATTAGTTAATGCTACTTGAGATAAAAAGATGTCTAGTGCCTTCCCCAAACTTCAGTGCACTTCTTCAGAACTTTCAAGAATGTTGTCAAGAGAAACATGATTTCAAAAGTATTATTGTTAATAGATGCATACCATGACTTTGGGCTTTGCCTCCATTCTATGGACAAGGAGGACTTCAAACTCCCTTTTTATTGTTCCTTTCAAATACCACAAGCTTGGCTTCTTAAGGAAGACTTATTTAAACTAGTTTAGTCTACTCCACCTCTACTAGTCTCATACTTATATTTGAAGACCTTCATCACTTCTTTTGAGCATAGTGCCCTCACAGAACTTTCAACTTCGCTTTTGGCTCATCTCTTCATGCTATCTCTTCAATAATTGATGGCTTATCTCATACAGAGGTATGTGGTTGCTTCCTTCATAAGCTTGGCACTTTGAGTAACTTTGAGTTCTTCAATATTTCATCAATATTGTCATAAAAGATCTCTTTCAGAGATTCATAAGTCTCATATAGGAACCATATACAATAGGCTATTCATCCGATTTTTGGATTCCTGGAACTTTTCTAAGTCTTCTTCAACAAGCCTTGAGGCCTTCCTTGTCCTTCTACGATTATGAGATTTTCGGTCCTAAAGCATTCCTGTAGAAATTTCTGTTTTCCCACCCCGGTTTTCAGTTTCACCTTATTACTCCAAAATAGTTAAATGCCCTTTCCCACATCCATACATTTAACAAGCTGGAAAATAAATTTTGCTAAAAACACAAATTCTGGAAAAATTACAGAATGCTGGAAAATGCGGAAATAAAAATCAGCACACATAAAACAGTCATTCACACATTTTGACACATATATTTTTGGTCAACATGACCCTGGAAAAACCCCCTACAACTCTTGGGGAAAACCAGTTCGAAAGCTCCTTCTTATTTCTAGAAAATGCTTTTTACAGTGAGAGAAATATTCAGCAAAAAAAATCAACAAACAGACTTTACAACTTATCTCGTTTTCTGTGCTTAACCACTGCCTCGGAAAATGTGCAAACAGCAAAAACAGAACAGAAATAAATGATGTACGTCCTCCTCGATTTTCGTGCCCATAAATCTACAATAAATGCAGCTGTATGGCCTCCTCAAAATCTGTGCAAACAACAATAAATGCTACTGTCCAAAATCTCGATTTTCGTGCCAAAAACACAACAGAACTTTGCTGTACGGAACAACCCTCCGTTGCCTCGATTTTTGTGCCCAATCTTGTTGTACGGTCTTACTGTACGGCCTCCTTTTCTAGAAAACCGTGCCCAAAAATTCTGCCTTTCACTGTGTTAACTCAGCTGTATGGTCTTGCTGAAATGATGCCTTGGAAAGTGTGCCAAGTTGCTGCCTCCTTCTCCTCGCTACCCAGAAATCTCCCTTGCTCTCTTGCTCTCCTTCTCTCAATCTGTTCATGAAAGAATGAATGATATTTTCCTCCTTTTCCTCCTTTAACCTAACCCTAAGTGACTTTTGGGGAATCCCTAAATCCAATGGCTGAAATAGATTGAGATCTAGGGCTGAGATTAAATGCTTATTTAAATCTCACTTTCTATTTTTTAATTCACCCCACTTTAATAAAGACCCACTTAGTCATTTATTTCCAAAGTCACTTTTCCTTTCTAATTTTACATTGACTTTATTAAAGTCACTTTAAAACTAGACTTTAGTAACTTTATCACTTAAAGTCACTTTTAAATTAGATTTGACTTTATAACTTTATAAAGTCACTTTAGTAACTTTATCACTTAAAGTCACTTTAAAATTAGATTTGACTTTATAAAAATTATATAGTCACTTTAGGAGAAAAATTAAATTCTTTTGGACACTTTTCCCTAGGCCAAAGATCAAAGCCTTAGGGAACCACCTGTCCTCCGGTACCAAATTTCAACACTCCCTCTTACCGAGGAAGGTGTTCCTCACCACACCCATTTTGTCTCTGAAGTAGACATGCTTGCCCCGTGGTAAGGCTTTGGTAAGAATATCTGCAACCTGCTCATCAGTGGGAATATACTCAAGCTTCACAGCTCCTTTCTGAACATAGTCTCTCATGAAATGATATTTGATCCCGATATGCTTTGACCCACACAAATAATGATTCTCCGTGAGCTAATGCAACTCGATTATCACAGAATCCACTCATATTCAACTAACAATTGGGCTGAGTGCCAAACAACATCTTGCGAAGCCGATGGTGGAGTGTAAAAAATCTCGTAAACTTGATAAATATATATTATTAATGATGATAGATGAAAAATGATTACAATGAGGGATCGCCTAGGCTTTAAATATAGCCTCAAGGTGTCCCTTGGCGAAGAGGCATGATCTTTGATCATGCCCTTTCACTAATAAAACCTAATATAACTATATCTAACTAATAATTAATAAAATATTCATAACATTGCCCCTCTCTTAAAGATGCTTTGTCCTCAAAGCATACGTAATGATGGACAATGTTGACGAACGTCTGGTTTTCTCAAGCGATGAGCTCTTGCGTCCCACATTTTAAAAAGATCGTGAAGCATCTTCTCGAGCTCCATCTGTTGGTGATGTGGATAGTGAAAAGATCTGATATCGACAGAGTTGGATACTGTCTTGACTTCTATTGGATGTTTGATTTTCCTATTGGAAGGCACCTTTATGGGTAGATCTTGGAATAATTTTTCATGTTTCCCAACTATCCCTTGTTCTTCTGGTGATTTTTTGTGATTCCTTTTTAGATTTAGGGGTAAGTTACCAACAATTATCGTTTGATGCAACTTCTTCTCATCATCAAACGCTTCCTTCTTAACAACCATATGTGCTTCATCACCGAAGGCCTCAACAACTTCTGCCGTTATATCAGTGGCTTCGGACGTGTTTGTCGCTTCACATGTTTCGTTCAAGTCTGGGGATAGAACACTTTGTTGTTTACAAACATCTGTATCTTCATGGTGATGTGGGGAATCAGCTTTTTCCTGATGCTCTTCTGAGTTCCCTGAATCTGCGAAATTGTTTTGTTGATTTTGTTCCCTGTGAGGAGATATTGGGGATTGTGTCTGACTTAACTTATCTATTTTATCATTTAGCTTACTGAAGAGTTCTGTCATATTGTTCATGATCGCATTAAATTTCTGCAATATTTTGTTCTCATTGTCCTTAGCCTCCATTTGTTTAAGCCATATTTGCCTTTTTATCTGATCAACCGTCATCATTGATAAGGACATACTGAACACGTATGAGGTGGGAGATATTTTCTGCCAGTTTTTCTTTTCCCTTTTTTTTTTTTTTAATTAATTAATTAATTAAATTAATAATAATAATAATTATTGTTTTTAAATAAATTATATAATTATTATATTTATATAATTATTTATTTGAAAATTATATAATATATAAATAAATTATATAATTATTATATAACAATAATAATTATTTTTATTTTTTTATAACTAATTTTTATATAAATTTAATTTTGAATTTAAAGTTTATATAAAAATTAAGTTATAATCATATATATATATTTATTATATATATGAATATTGATGAACCCGTCGCAAAAAATACACCCATCCGCTTAAAAAAAACGAGACCCTTCTACAGATGAGTGAATACGCTGCCCTCTGAATATGCTGCCCTCTCTGCGTATTTACTATTGAGTGAAAAATAACACTGAATAGGCTGTCGGGCAGTGACACAGTGAGACACGCTATTACGCAATGAGTCAAACTGTCACCGTCGAACCTCTCGAATACGCTCAACGTTGTGAAAATTGGAGTGAACTTGATCGCTAGTGAGTTAGCTTGCAAATCGTTTTTTTTTTAAATGTGCCCGTTCCCTTTGAAAAGACACACCGTTTGTTATAATAAATCGATTTTTTTTTTTTTTATAACTATGCTCAAAAGTCCACCTGTTTCACGATTTACCACACCTGTTCCACGCTCAACGCACCACGTTGACTGTAATAATATACGATTTACCTGTACCAATTGTTCAATGTAATTTATTTATCAGAATAATGTGGATCTCTACCCGCCGTTACACCTGTTATGTGGCCTGTGGTCCGGAACTGCGTTGACGGACTTATATTTTAAATTATAAAACGACGACAGCTTCCGATTAAATTTTATAAATTATATCGGTTGACAGGCGGGGTGGAGGAAGGCCGCAGGGAAGTGATAAGGGTATGGGATTGGGAGATGAGGGCCGCGGTGGAGTGGGGGACGCGTAGGGAATTAAGGAGTGTTATAACCGGAAACAATACTGCCGAGAAAGCCTGATCATTCCCTTCTAACCGAAAACATGTGCTATTTCTGAAGGTTTAGCAGTGTACTTGCAGCAAAAAGAACAGATGGCAGCTGAATTCGTATGAGTAGGAAGTCGACTTAACTTCGATTGAGATTTTTGTTGGTAGCTAGAATGCAGGCAGTTGTGTGCAAGCGGAAGGAAACACCACGCCGGACGGAGATGGGTAGAATTGTGAAGGATGGATGCAGCAGTAGCTCAGTGGAGAAATAGGGAATACCAGTGTGTACGGCCAACCACGATATATATATATATATATATATATATATATATTTTTTTTTTAATAATTTTCTGCTACTCTGACAGACTACATTTAATTATGAAGTCTTGGTTTAATTATCAAAGGTCACAATGTTTGACCTCGTTTCAAAATAATAACACTGTGATCCTTGCTTGCTGAAGTTATGTGAGCCACACTTAGAATTATATTCAAATCGTTAGGCGGATGTAATGAAGGGGGAATTAATTCTTCAGCGTAGGGAATGTAGGGAATGAAGGCAGCGTGGGGGTGAGAGAACAGAGGGGGTTGGGTAAAAAATCTGCAAGGTTATTTTATTTTATTTTTTAAACAAATGTTGTTGTGCACAAACACCTGATTTAAAAAATCTGCAATTCTGGAATTCTGTAATTCCTGGGTGATCACACAGATCTCGAAGAGCGACTGCTCCGATACCAATGGAGTGTAAAAACTCTGGTAAACTTGATAAATATATATTATTAATGATGAAGAAAAGAGATAATTACAATGGGGAATCACCGAGGCTTTAAATATAGCCTCATGGTGTCCCTTGGCGAAGAGGCATGATCTTTGATCATGCCCTTTCAGTTAATAAAACCTAATATAACTATATCTAACTAATAATTAATAAAATATTCATAACAGATGGCCTCACAACTAGCTAGACTGGCTGCCATATACTCTGCTTCCGCTGAACTCAATGCTACTGACTGCTGCTTCCGGCTGTGACACCATCGTCGAACCTGAACCTAAACAAGACTACGAAGGCTCTTCCAATAAGCATTTAACCTGCCCAATCAGAATCAGTGTAACCGGCCAATCTCACTCCATCCCCCTGCCTGTAGTCCAGACCATAATCCACTGTCCCCTGCAAGTATCGCAAAATGTGTTTTGCAGCCACCCAGTGAACCTTCCTAGGACAGGCTCACACATAAAGCCCGACTCATCGTGTTGTGCAAAACAAATATCTGGTCTAGTGTTGACCAAATACATCAAGGAACCAATCAGCTGTCTGTACAATGTGGGATCCACCAACTCGGAATCCGAAGCATGAAGCTTCTTCCAGTTGGTGATCATCGGTGTCGACATGGGTCTACAATCCTTTATGTGGAATCTACCAAGGATGTCCACAATATACTTCCCTTGTGCCAGGAATAAATGCCCCTCCTCCTGCCACACCTCCAAACCCAAAAAGTAATGCATCAAGCCGATGTCCTTCATCTCAAACTCCGCCGCAAGATCTCTCTTGCAGTGCTCTATGAGTCTCTCTGCACTTGTAATGACTAAGTCATCCACATACAACACCAGAATGAGAGGCTCCTCACCTATCACAATATAGTAAAGGTTCGGATCTACCTCACTCTTTGTGAAACCCATCTCCTGCAAGTATGTATCTATCCTGGAGTACCAAGCTCTGGGAGCTTGCTTCAGGCCATAAAGGGCCTTCTTCAATCTGCACACATGGGACTCCTTCCCATGCACCTCAAAGCCCTGTGGCTGCTCAATGTACACCTCCTCCTGTATGAAGCCATTGAAAAATGCGGTCTTCACATCCATCTGGTGGATCTTCCAACCCATCTCTGCTGCTATCGATATAATGGAGCGGATCGAAGTATATCGAGCCACGGGAGCGAAGGTCTCCTCATAATCAACTCCCTCTACCTGGGAGAACCCTCTAGCCACAAGCCTCGCTTTGAATTTCTCAATGCTGCCATCTGCAGCATGCTTTACCTTGTAAAGCCATCTGGAAGTAACCACGGATTTGCCCTCAGGCCTCGGCACCACTTCCCAAACATCATTCTTCATGATAGAAGAATACTCCTCTTGCATGGCCTCTCTCCAGACCTGCTGGCTAGCTGCCTCCTCATAGCTAGAAGGCTCAGAGTCAAGGATGCTGGTAGCCATTGCCATATAGCTACAAAACCTCTCAGGTGGTCTGCTCTCTCTGACCGGCCTCTTAGGCTCAGCAACAGACGTGGCATCTCTCAAGGTGTCCTGAAGCCACTTGGGCTTCCTCTTCCCTGAGTGCACTTCTCCCGCCGGAGAATAAAACTCCTCCTCCTCAACATCAGGAGCCTGAACTCCTGACTGTCTGTCTGCTGTCCTCACTTTGCTGAACTGTAGAAGGCGAGGTGCAGGTGTGGGCTTGTCCATCGGTGGACTCTCAGTGAAGCGCTCTGTGGGTACTCATCTTGCCGTAGCACCACCCCTACGACTCTGCGAGCCACGCCCCTTGACGGACCCTAACATCGTCATAGATGTACCTCGAGATCCTTCTGCTCCCCTACTTGGATCCACATGTTGACTCAATTCTTTGCGAAGTGCAGGCCGATCCCCAGATACTCTAACTCAGTGACCTCCTGAAGCCATTGTCCTCTCGAACTTCACATCAGCGACAACTTTCCTACGTACGGGAATGTAAATGTGAAAGACATGGGAGGTCTCTCACTGTAGCCCACAAAGATACCCTTCTCTGCGGTGGGCTCTAGTTTGGTCCTCTTCTCCTTGGGTATGTAGGAGTATGTAATGCACCCAAAGATACGAAGATGACCAATATCGGGCTTCTTCCCAGAAAAAGCCTCCTCCGGAGTCATGTGCCCCAAGGCACGATGCGGACTCCTGTTCTGCAAATAAACAGCTGTGTTGCAGGCCTCAGCCCACAAAAACAATGGCAACCCCTGATCATGCAACATGGCTTTGGCAGCCCCTCCGATGGATCTGTTCTTCCTCTCCGCAACCCCGTTCTGCTGGGGGTTGTAAGGAACAATGAACTCCCTCCTAATGCCTGCCTCTGCACAATAGTCAACAAAATCTCCAAGGGTGTACTCTCCTCCATTGTCCGACCTCAGGGACTTGATCTTCCGACCTGTCTGTGTCTCCACAAGAGCTCTGAACTCCTGAAACCGCTTGAAGACCTCACTCTTGGTCTTCAAGAAATAAATCCGGGTCCTCCTGGAGTGATCATCAATGAATAACACATAGTACTCATATCCACTCAAGGAAACATGAGACATCCGACCGCTCACATCGGAATGAATCAAATCAAGTATCCCGGTCGCTCTGCTGTCACTGCTGGGAAAAGGGGATTTGGCAAACTTGCCCATCGCACATCCTCTGCAAGTATCAAAGTGATCAGTACTGAAATCTGGCACACCTGTAGTGATCTCCCGCAAAGTCCTCAAGGCTCCATGATACATGGGGCCCATCCTGCGGTGCCAAATCTCACACAGCTCAGAACTGCTAGCTCTGCTGTCAGTGCTACTTCTCAATGCCAAAAGGGACTGAAATGCAAACTTGTACACCTTTGCATGGCGTACACCTATCACTCTACCTGAATCAGCTGGAGTGCCTCTGGGATACATCAACACCTGTCCTCCCCTGAACAGTACCTCATATCCTCTGTCCTCCAAAGCTGAGACGGATATGAGGTTCTTCCTCATCCCTGGCACATAAAGAACATCTGACACTTTCAAGGGAGGTTTAGACTCCCTCTGAAATGTCAATGTTCCCACACTGACTGCTCTAACAACTCTGTCATCACCAAGTACTACCTCTATATCAGTGCCACTCTCTGAAAGCTCTGAGAAGTACTCACGGACTCCTGTCATATGACGTGAAGCCCCACTATCCACATACCAGATACCCGAAGATGCTCCGCTAGTCGAGGGAAATGCATGCTCCCTCTGAACCTCTGTGGCAGGTAATCCTGCACTAGAGGACTCACATGCAATGAACCCAAACTCCCGGTCAAAGCGATCTGCAAAGTCCTCAACCTCTGTTGATGCTGCCATGCTCTGGTTCTTCCCCTTCTTCTTCTTCTTCTCCGGACACACAACTGCATAGTGTCCCATCTTCTGACAATTCCAACACTTCACTTTGGAATAGTCCTTCTGTGAGTTATTCTGTTTACCTTTACCTTTGCCTTTGCCCCCACCATTGCTTGTGGAAGCCTGCTTCTTCCCTTTGCCTTTCTTGCGTCCTGCCAACAGTGCTACATCCTCATCCTGCTCAACTGGCTTGGCTGCCCCAAGCTGACCTTTTCTGATCTCTGTCTGAATGCAATCATCCCAAAACCTCTTCCATGTGGGAAGGGTCTCACGTGCACAAACCCCATCGGCAAAGTTCATCCATGAACTGGGGAGGCCATTCACTGCAATCCGCACCAACTCAGTGGGAGGAATGGCCTCTCCAATCGCTGCCAACTCATCTCTCACATTAGTAATCTTTGTGAGATATCCAGCTGCACTATCAGTCTTACCCATCTTAATGTTCTTCAGCTTCTCCTTCAGGACCATTTTACGGTTCTCATTGGTACTCTGGTAGAGGTTGGTCAATGCTGTCCACATCTCATGAGCATTTCTCTTTCCTCTCACATGAGGAATGCAATGGTCTTTGATTCCGTCTAGAATCAGTCTCTTACCCTTGTTGTTCTTTTTATTATATGCTGCCAACTAAGTAGCATCAGTAGGCACATTTACAGGGTTCTGTGCAGTATGCACCACTATGTCCCAGACTTCCGCCTCCTCAAAGATACTCTGCATTCTCTCCTTCCAAACACTATAATTGGTATGCCCATCCAACCTATCCTCCACCCTCAGTCCCAAAGACATCCTGCTGTCCTAAAACTGAAAAATAGCACTGCTGTAGTAAAGGTAAAAATTCTGTTTGTGAAAAAATCAGCTTGCTGGAATTTTCTGAGTGAAAAATCAGCAGGCGGTATTTTTCTCCTTGCTGTCCCAAACTGCTCTTTCAGCACTCAAGCTCTGATACCATGTAGAAATTTCTGTTTTCCCACCCCGGTTTTCAGTTTCACCTTATTACTCCAAAATAGTTAAATGCCCTTTCCCACATCCATACATTTAACAAGCTGGAAAATAAATTTTGCTAAAAACACAAATTCTGGAAAAATTACAGAATGCTGGAAAATGCAGAAATAAAAATCAGCACACATAAAACAGTCATTCACACATTTTGACACATATTTTTGGTCAACATGACCCTGGAAAAACCCCCTACAACTCTTGGGGAAAACCAGTTCGAAAGCTCCTTCTTATTTCTGGAAAATGCTTTTTACAGTGAGAGAAATATTCAGCAAAAAAAAAAATCAGCAAACAGACTTTACAACTTATCTCGTTTTCCGTGCTTAACCACCGCCTCGGAAAATGTGCAAACAGCAAAAACAGAACAGCAATAAATGTTGTACGTCCTCCTCGATTTTCGTGCCCAGAAATCTGCAATAAATGCAGCTGTAAGGCCTCCTCAAAATCTGTGCAAACAGCAATAAATGCTGCTGTCCAAAATCTCGATTTTCGTGCCAAAAACACAGCAAAACTTTGCTGTACGGAACAGCCCTCTGCTGCCTCGATTTTTGTGCCCAATCTTGTTGTATGGCATGTTGTACGGCCTCCTTTTCTAGAAAACCGTGCCCAAAAATTATGCCTTTCACTGTGCTAACTCAGTTGTACGGTCTTGTTGAAATGCTGCCTTGGAAAGTGTGCCAAGCTGCTGCCTCCTTCTCCTCACTGCCCAGAAATCTCCCTTGCTCTCTTGCTCTCCTTCTCTCAATCTGCTCATGAAAGAATGAATGACCTTTTCCTCCTTTCCTCCTTTAACCTAACCCTAAGTGACTTTTGGGGAATCCCTAAATCCAATGGCTGAAATAGATTGAGATCTAGGGCTGAGATTAAATGCTCATTTAAATCTCACTTTCTATTTTTTAATTCACCCCACTTTAATAAGGACCCACTTAGTCATTTATTTCCAAAGTCACTTTTCCTTTCTAATTTTACATTGACTTTATTAAAGTCACTTTAAAATTAGACTTTAATAACTTTATCACTTAAAGTCACTTTTAAATTAGATTTGACTTTATAACTTTATAAAGTCACTTTAGTAACTTTATCACTTAAAGTCACTTTAAAATTAGATTTGACTTTATAAAAATTATAAAGTCACTTTAGGAGAAAAATTAAATTCTTTTGGACATTTTTCCCTAGGCCAAAGATCAAAACCTTAGGGAACCACCTGTCCTCCGGTACCAAATTTCAACAATTCCTTGGCTATTGGAGTATATTGAGGCCTTAATACCAATTTGGAGACATTCTTTAAATGAGATTTTTATGGCCTTGATTTGAGATAAGCTTTATTGTTTCTCACAAAAATAGATCAGACATATATTGTAGGCGAGCTTCTTCCATTACTTTAGGTATATCGGATCTGTTGAGGCTATTTATGAGATTCTCGGCCTATTATTATGAGCTTTGAGATTTTTCTGAGGTTTAAGGCTTCGGGCTTCTTTAGATTCCTTTTTCTAGTATTCTATTCCTCAAACATTCGACCTTGTAGCTTTTTTTTCTTCAATCAAGAGAGCAATTCTTGTCCTCTAATTCTTAATCTAGGGCTTGTTGAAAGATTAAGCCCTGAGCTTTGATCACAAGAATGACTTCTTCTTTGTAAGATGATCAATCCAGATGTGATCTCAATGCTCTTTTCATCCACCAAAGCTCTGATACCATGTTGATTTTCTAGTTGCAAGATAGACTTAGAACAATTTTCTTCCAGATAAATACTTCCAATGATACAAATTAACTTATTAGAGCATTCAAATCATCAAGCAGTTACACTTGAGAAAATATCCACCATTTAAATTCAATAGAGCGGCAGATATCATAATGAAACAATGATACAAGAGACACCAAAAATTTTCTTCCGACAAAACCCCACAAGGGGGAAAACCCGGTAATCTTTCCTTATGAGAGATCGTTCAATTCAATTAATTTGTACATCTTATTCTTCCGGTCAAAATGTCAAACCATTGACCACATTTAATGCCCAGTCAAATCCAGTCAAAGGAGACAGAGAGTCAACATTTAGCTAAGTAGTCAAGATTGATTAAGGCACCAAATTTTGGCATGTAGTAGTTGGTCGAAGGGCTGAAATCCAGTCATGTGATTCCACAAAAGAAACTCGGTCAAACCATAGAGAGTTTGACTTGTGGTCAAACCCCGGTCAATGCCCATAACAACGTCATAAATTCAATCAACAAATGGTCAAGAATTCTAGAATAATTCCAACCTTAGTCAAGAATTTGGTCAAACAACAGCAGAAATATCAAGTCAATGTTGGTCAACATAGAGAATAGAAGAGTCAACTCGTTGGTCAAACAAATATTTTTCTTCTTCGCACGTGTGAATAGATATCTTTTGTGGAACATGTCCGAATTGTTGTGTATTGATGCCCAAAGAGGTGAGACGAAATGCCAATATATAGTAGTCCAAGGACAAATAAACGAGGTTTTGGATCCAAAATCCTTCATGGTGGAGGCCAACGGTAATCATTGGTAAACTTGGACAGCTAGTCAAAGGGCTGAGATCTAGTCATGTGATTCCACAAAAGAAACTCGGTCAAACCATAAAGAGTTTGACTTGTGGTCCAACCCCGGTCAATGCCCATAACAACGTCATAAATTCAATCAACAAATGGTCAAGAATTCTAGAATAATTCCAACCTTAGACAAGAATTTGGTCAAACAACAGCAGAAATATCAAGTCAATGTTGGTCAACATAGAGAATAGAAGAGTCAACTCGTTGGTCAAACAAATATTTTTCTTCTTCGCACGTGTGAATAGATATCTTTTGTGGAACATGTCCAAATTGTTGTGTATTGATGCCCAAAGAGGTGAGATGAAATGCCAATATATAGTAGTCCAAAATAGACAAGTTTTGACGAAGGGTCAAACCAATTCATGAGGTGCGGCCAACCTAACAAATTGAGCCGACTTGGACAGCTGGAAACCAATACAATTCTCCATTGAATTTGATGACGAAAATATTGACCGCATCTACAATCTCTCACCTTTTATATATGAAGCATCATGTGCATGGAGAACTGGGTGATAGCTAATGAGGGGGGTAGAGCTCATGCTAGGCTTTTGCCCACACCCTAATCAAATGTCTCGGCCATCTTTTGCATTTTATCTTTTTCTTTCAGTGTGGCTTTTTTATGATTTTACCTTTCTTTTACCTACATCAACCTCCAGGGCAAGTTTTTCAACCTAGACTCGAGGACGAGGATGAAGGGGTGCCAATCCCCATGATCAATGACCACCAACCTGAAGAATGGAGATGAAATAATGGGAAAGATGGAAAGTGGTAAGTATGGAATGTATTGGACACACTACTTCAATCAAAGCCCCCACAGCAGTTCCCTTCCTAAAACCCCAAGGCCTCAAAGGAGGTCCTCCTGGACTAGAGTCAAAAACTAACCTCCCCAATGAAGTGAGGGAACAAGTATGCCCATAAGATTAATTAAAAGCACATAATTGCAAAATGGTTAAATTAACTGTCAATGGATGACACACCTTCCTTCAAGAAGGAATGTCAAATGGGAGAGAGAGATCTAACCAGCAAGAAGTGGAGGATCCTGGCATTGTGTTATGTGTTGATCAAATATGGTTGTTGGCTAGCTAACTGTCCAAGGAGGAGAAAAAATTTCTCCTATGGGTTACCCATTTTTTGTTGGATAACAATAACACACCTCACTTGAAATTATTTTGGGCAAGTTGTGGTGGTTATGTTTGGAAGATTCAATCTCTATCTTTCAATTGACACATGTACAATAATGTTGGACATTCACACATCAGTCTGAAGTGCTTTTATGTATTGCCTTTATCCATTATATTCCAAGCTAAGCAAGGTGTACCACTGGGAGCTTCTTGGTGCGTTTTCAAGACATATTTGATAGACAAGCTAAGCACTTCCTCTAGGTTTAATTTCTTGTACCTGGATGAGGATTAGACCACCCAAAAGCTAAAAGCTAGATGCTATATCTTAGATAAATTTGGCATTCTTTTAGGGTTTTAAAGGTGACCCTGCATGACACCTAATTTGGGTCTTGAGATATTATTAAATATTTTCTCTCTATGGGTACATTCTCATGTATAAAAGATGGAAATTTAAGTGAGAAAGAGATCAAACACTTTCAACTGCTCCCACTTCTTATTCTTCCACTTCCATACTTCACTTTCTGGCTCCCTTTTATATAAAATCTTAGAGCCAATTCATGATTGAATCACCCAAACCCATCATAAAACATGACTGATATATATATATATATATATATATATATATATATATCAGATTTGCATTTATCTTGAAAACAAAGGACTACTCTACCATTTAGTCTACCAGTTAATATAAGAAATAAACAAGCAAGCTCACACACAAATTTTAACACACGTACCCGATTGTTTTTGGTCAACTGACCCTGGAAAACCCCAGGAGGGGAAAACCAGTCTTCAAGGGAGTTTATATATTGCTTTAAAGGAGATTCTGTAGGCAGTGAAAAGACCCGTGTTGCGAACATCGCGATTAAATCGCGATTTTTTCCGCATGACGATTAAATCGCCGATTTAATTGGCGATTTTTTCATTTTTGAAAAAAATCGTAAAAATCGCCAAAAAATCGTGAAAAAATCGCCAAGACTTTTTCCAAAATGAAAAATTTGCGATAAAAATCGTAAAAATCGCGATAAAATCGTAAAAATCATCAAAAATCGTGGATGCTTTAAATACTTAAAAATTTGAAAAAAAAAATAATAATAATAATTTTTTAATGTTTCTGATCTTTTCCCGATTTTTACCGATTTTTACGATTTTTTCCGATTTTTTACCCTCACCGATTTAATCCCGATCGCGATTTTCAAAACATTGGAAAAGACAACTTATCTCTTCCCTTTAGGAGTATCTCTGAGGTCTTCTTCAGTGAAGATTTCAACCTCTTGTCAGCTCCTAATGCTCAAAAATTCAACCCACATAACAGTCACAGTCAGCCTTGTAATACACTGCTCATTACGCACTGAACTCGGGCTTCTTGTCTGACTGTAGATACCCTGGAAAGTCGTGCTGGAGGAGGACACTATACTTTGCTGACAGACTGCTCTGTTCTGGGTATACTCACCCAGGAAATAAGGGTTGATTCCACCCTCTGTCACAGCCAGACCACTCCACAATTCTCAGCCTGAACCTTACAAGGAAACGGACTGTAGATTGCTGAGAAAACGGACTGACAGTCCTCTCTTCCACAGAAATTTATGGCCTGAACTTGGCCTAGAATCCTCCCAATATTTGTGCCTAAACTCGACCTGAGATCACATGCAGGCTTGGCCTTTACCTCACCTTCAAATACTCGGCCTGAAACTACTGCAATGATGCCTGTCTATGCTGCCCGAAATTGTCGGGACCTGTGCCTTTCTTTCCCGAAATTTTCGGATCTGCGCCTTGATCTCCTGAATTTTCAGGCTACCTCCTTCAGAGGTCAAATTTCTGTCTTTGAACAGCAAACTTGCCTCCCTGCTCTCCCCAATTCCTTGTGAGAAGAATGAATGAGAAAATCCTTTTCCTTTTCCTTTTGTCTTTCTTTTGTGAGGGCAAGCTAACCCTAGAGAATCGAGATCTAATGGCTGAGATTAAATCTCAGCTCATTAGATCTAGGGTAGAGATCAAGTCCCCCACTTGACCCCTTTCTCATGTTGACCCCCTCACTTGAAACACTCCTAGGCACCTTTTTAATGTTATGTACCTTGTGCACTTTTTCTCTCATATAGTGACTTTCAAAACATAAAAGTTCCTTTAATAATATAAAGTGCACTTTAGTACTTTTCACATAAAGTCATTTATAACCCCTGTGAATTTTTACATGGCACGCAACTCATAAAAAGTACTTTAGCTCCTTGACACTAATAAAACACATAATGTCACTAGACAAAAGGTTATTAATGTGTCTCACTAGGCCAAAAGGATAAATGCCTAGGAAACACTTCCTTGGTACCATTTTTCTCAACAGAAATTGCTCAAATAGTATTCACATGGCTTTGTCCATGAGTATTGTTATGGTAAAGTCGCTGAGTAGTGACTTTAGGTCCACTTCAGTCCTTTGGGGTGTCAATCTGATATTTTCAGACCTTGTGGTCACTATAAATTGAAGAAGAAACCCTTTTGGTGGCCAATTACCTGTCATGAATGAATTTAATGGTTTGATTTGAAATTTTTTGAATTGGTTAGCTTACCTCATTAATTTTATTATCTTTAACTTCCATTCCGATTGGATAGAAGGAATTGTTCAGAGAAAAGCATGTACTTAATAATTTAATTCACTATTTTTTAGTGTTTTACTTGCAGATATGCAGCTTTTTGTTGCAGATCTGAAGTAGATAAAGACTAGTTTTGTTTGAAAAGCCAACATCAATCTTACTTGTTATAACATAAAACTCCTACTTACAGATAAGGAATTGTCTACTAATCTGATTGAATTAGAAGATTGATATGCCACTACTGAATAAATTTTGTCAATCAACAAAATACTGAAGATATCAATGAGCGACTCATAATGGAATCCAAGCAGTAAACATGATTTTAAGAACAAGGAAGAATGCTCAAGATAAACCTTATCATCATTGTAAGCTCTAGTATGACACTTTATCAACATAGCCACCACTTTGCTTACACTCTGAAGAATCAAACTTTGAGTTTAAAGCCCTATCAATGGTGACATGCGTGGAATCATAATGAGAGAAGTTCCATTCAAAAGAGTTATCAACAAACTGCTCCAATTAAGGATGACCTTGGTTGGATTGATGTATCTAGGATGTATCAATGTACTTTTCAGCTTAAATATCTTTTTCTCTTGTTTCCACATAAGGTTTGTGATAAAGTATGTATAATGATCAGAACTTCTAGGATGTACTTTAGTCACCTGAATTAATAAAGCACATGTTAGTGCATGGTATATAGTTGTTATGCCATAACTTAGACAAGGTTATGTCACTTTTAATTAGGCTTTTTAATTGGAAAATGAGGATTCACTTTGGAATATGAAGAGTGACTGGACTTGTACTCTTATACAAAAAAAATTCAAAAAGTAATGCAATAAATTTGTATGCTCTCCCTTTCATTATTGGTGCACTTGACTTTAAGCAATTGTTATATGCATTTCTAATATGGTAATATGGCCAGAATAGAGTTTGACATCTAGAATGAGTGACAAACAAACTCAAAGTAAGCATATCAACAGGGTAACATGGCCAAGGTACTGGTTGGCACAGAGGGTGGCAAGCAAACACTGAAGGGAAAATGTCACAACACAAAGAAAAGTCAGCTTGTAGTTATTTTTTAACTTTTAAAGGTGGCCTTACGCTAGAATTTAACATTTGATAGGTAAGTTCAAGATTAAATTTTTGGAGGAAAAGATTAGTATTTATACAGAAACAAATATTGGTAAAAGTGTAGTAAAAGCTACAGAAATTCACAGCTCCAGCAAGCAAGGTTCCCAATGTGTAGTATATGAAGCACGCTTCTTGAGGCATCTGTACAGTTCATTAGCACTAAGCACACTTCCTAAGGTGGCTGTGCACTGCACAGCATATGCATACACACCCCGAGGTAGGAGTGCAGTCTGCAAGCATGGTCATATATGACAAAAACAGGAAAAACTGCATGTAAAACATTTTTCAAGGTGCATGTAGGATCAGAGAAGCTGCAGGTGGTGATAACAGCAGGTGTCTATGCTTTTCAAGGCATGGGCAGTGTCACACAAATCTCAGGCAGCCTGTAAACTTTAAAGGACCTCAGGCAAAAATAAACAGGCTCAGGAAGCCTGTAACACACTTCGGGCAGCAAGAAACAAAATTTAAGGCAGCCCACGACAGTCTCAGGCAGAGAGAAATAGAGGTTTGGTGGGCTGTAACAGACCTCAGGTAGCAAGCAAAAGGGGTCAGATAACTTGTAACAGACTGAAACAGCAAAAAACAGAGGTTAGATACACTATAACAGACCTCAGACAGCATGACAAAAGGCTTCAGGCAGACTGGGTAAAGCATTTACAGGCAGCGGTAAAAACCATCTGAAAATGGCAAAACCCTTACTAATTTCATGCTGGAATCCAGTTAGAAGTTCACTGGGGGATAATTTCAAACATGGCAGCAGTGAATGATTGCCACTTTTTAGTACAATTGTCTACTGGGAGTGCTGATCAACGAGATTGTAAGAAACCCAGATCATGAGGAACAAAAACTATATGACAACAAGAACAGAGAGCAATCAAACTCATCCTCTAATCTCATAGTAAGCAAGGCACCAAAAAATGAGGTGTATCTCAGTCTCTAGCTCCTGTAGGTGGCACAATTGGCAGACCCTACTAGATCATAGTATATGGTGATCCGTCTCCACTCAAAGTCAATGGTTCCCAACTTGCAGCTGCCCTAGTGGGATTCTCGGTGAGTGTATCCAGTGCCTGCGAGTATAAGGGGGCAGACGATGAGGCCATCCTGCATCTCCAAAAAATGCTCTAAGTAGAAGGACATCTTGGGGCCAAGGCTCGTTAAGGGAGATGTCTAAGTGACCTAAAGGTATAATCTATAGATATCTTCTCTGATGGCCTGATTCAGTTGTTGCCGAGTCGATAAGAGATATGTTAGTTCATCAATGGAGAATCTAAATGGAGGAAGGCACTCTAGGGAGATGGCCATCGACTAAAAGAGTCAGGATGCCTCTGCAAACCATCCACGAGCACGACCTGAGGGGTTATCCGAAGCAATGGACTCCAAAGAGAAAAGTGCAAGATAGCGGTATCTCTCTCTCTCCCAGTTGCATAGTCTCTGTAAGACCTAAATCTATGGAGGAAAGAGGCCAAGCAAAAATGGATCTCAAGGCGAAATGGGTGTACCCCAAATTCTACCTAAAGAATGGGTTGCGAAACTGTGCATTTGTAGCGGATAATAAGCCAAAGAATCAAGGTTTGGACTCTCTCCATCGTGGCCCAATCTGACTATAGTAAACAAGGTCCCCAAATCTCAAAACCATAGAGGACTGTGGGTCTGATAATGACCTCCATGAGGTGGAGCTTGGACGAGATGTCATAGAATTATACCGAAAAGCATTGTCGCTCGATGAGAGCTAGGGAACCTTAGCCTTTACTGAGCTGAGTTTGGAGTGGTTGTGTCGCATACCAAATTTGGGCCCTATGAACTTACCCCCGAGTAGGTGTAAGATGTGGTGATCTCAACGTCTACCCCACGGTAAAAGAAGTGTAGGTCTGCAATAGAGTTCTTCAAGGCATTGAAGATTACAACCTTGGTTTTTCCCAAGTTGACCTTCAGTTGTTGAAGGTCACAGACACTAGCCAACGCGTAAATATGTGTCTATAATCTCTCAAGAGTAGAGGCCAGCAAGACCAAGTCATTAGCGAAGAGGAGCAAGGAGATCAAAACATGGTGTAGTAGGCAGTGGTCACCATCCTGTATGTGCTCATGGAGGAAAGGCCCAAGCTCCTCAACTTGAATCCCAAAGAGAGTCGAAGAGAGGGGACACCCTTGCTTCACCCCAATGGTACTTTGAATGAAGTCTGAAAGACCATCAGTCATCTTGAGACACCCCAACACTGATTCATAGAGTCTTATGGTAGCAGTTAAGAGGATCTTTGATATGCCAATGTCTCAAAGTCTCTAGAATAATGCCTCCCTTGGAACCATGTCAAAAGCTTTATGTAAATCAACAAAGCAATTGTAAACTCGTGAAGAGCGATGACGAGCCTCCTCCATGATGGCTCTAAGGGCGAAGATGTAATCAATCGTTTGGTAATCTGAGCAAAATCTTGCTTGTCGTCTAGCTCTGAGATGTCAATTCTCCATTTCTTCAGAAAGCCATTGGTGTTGAATTATGGCATAAGCTTGGAGAATGTGTGGCCCACCATGATAGTTCTGTAGTTATTAGGATCAACACTACTCCCAGCTTTGTGGATCAGATTGATAATGTGTCTTGTCCAGCAAGGGGGAAGCATGAACAAAGCACATGGTTAAAAATATTTGCAATATATGACTCAAGCGACTAGATGCCATGTTGGAGGAATTCGGCCTAAAACCCATCCTCAATAGCTGCTCGATTGGTACTCAAGGCTCTGACTGCTCTCTTGATCACAAATTCAGAAAAGAGGTGGCATAAGGTGGGAGGGGAGGGGATATGGGTGCGGGGTTGTCTAGAGATGTCATAAAGGAAGTGGTGTGGGAGAACATGGTATGGGGATCAAATTCAGGAAAGATGGCATGATGTCTAGAAAAGAGGGCCCGCCAAAAAGCTTTCAAGCAGTGGTGAAGAGCATCACAAAGTTCGTGTCTTTGTTCGGAGAGGAATATTCGTTTTTTGCGACAAAGTAGTCTACAATAAGCTTTGTGGAGGCTAGGAGAGGAAGATGGGTCATGCGTAAGCGCGACGTGTAGACGCTTATGGAAATATTTGCACTCATCATCAAACTAATGGTTCATGGGATAGGTATCGGGTGTAATTTTAGGAGAAGACTTGTCAGTGGAAAGTGGGTAGGAGTCAAGGGTTGGTCGCTGCATCCACGAGGGTAGTGGAAAGTGCGTCATATTTAGTTGTGGTTGTGTCTAAGGCTCTAAAGTCGACAATGGGAGGGAGCAACGTCTTGAGGTGAGTATTGTATGCATCCACATAGTCTCTATCAAAAGGAAGGTGGTATGGTTGGATAAAGGGGTGGGAGGGGGGACAAAGATAGGAGAAGGCGATGTAGAGAGGGAGCAGGTGAGGAAAGCATGGTTAGCCAAAGTAAGGCGAAAGACTGAGAAGTGTTGGATCTGGGGGAGGAGGTCATGGTTGTCCAGGACATAGTCAACTACACTAGCTCCACTGCTATGAGGAAAGCAAGTAAAATCACCTGAATCATAAAAACTAGGGAGCATGTTCAAGATCAGTAACCCATGAGATTCCCCTAGCTGTGACTCGTGAGAGGCATATTTCGTAACCTATGAGGGAACCATGTTTGTCTTGCGAGCTCCTACCCTACGAAAACCATTGATGTTGGCTCCAACTCCTAGAGGCAAAGTGCATCATCTGCTCTGTCATTGATGGATACCTGCAGGTCTTTGGTGCGCACATTAAAATCTGCGAGAAGGATGATGTCATAGAGCGAGGAGTAGTGGGATATGTTTGCATAGAGGTCAAGGAAAGGGTCTCCCTCAGATTCCCTATGAAGTGTGAAGTGCAATGTGGCAGGCGAAAAGTAGGAAACTGCAATGTATTTATCTCAGAGTAGGGGACTACTTTGATGGGTCCGGGCCCACAGAAATCTAGCATGCTTATCTGAAGAAACCACGCCCCTTGAGCCCCTAACATTGTCGGACCTTGTCTCCGTCGGCAAGACCATGCCCAATGGTACCCATGAATTGAGGGTGATCCCCAGATAGGACTCGCATGTGTCTTTGTAAGGAAAAGGAGGTCATGAGATCCAATCGAATCATGAAGCGTGCCTAGGGAAGACCAAAGTACACCATTATAGTTCCAACTGCCAATGGAGATGGTGGAACCGCACCCCCTATAATGTCCTCCATCCGAAGGGGACCGTCATTTGGCCCATGGTCAAGAATATCCCCGAGGAGTTGAATCTTGAACAATGGCTTTGAGATTACAGATAACAACCCATTTCCCTTCTTTTTGTGAAGGTGCAACCCGATCTCTATATAACTTGAGATCCGCCTGTTGGGATTTGGTGAGGTCGTGATCAAGAAATATTCTCTATGAGGTAAGTCTTTTCTTGGCCCAAAAAACTCTCGTATGGTCCTCGAAGGTCTGGAAACAAATGAAGAGTGTGGAGTTGGGCCCCAACCACGGACGATCAAGAGTGACGTTATTTAGGTTCAGCGTGTAATGGAGAAAAAAGTTATCAACCATTGGTTGAGAGGTAACTGATAATGCCATGGTGGCAATCACCCTCAAAACTCTATCACCTTCTTTTGAAAATTTTGTAGAAAGACTAAATATTAATAGACAAGTTGTCAACTCAATTGTCGCACAAGGAAAGGTGGAAGAAACAGTTTGGGAGCAGCAATATACACCTCTGAAAGTGCTTTTGCTGCAGAGTATAAAGGAAAGCAAAAGCAAGGAGAAGAGGTAAACAACAGGGAAAGGACACCTATGACTTCAAATTCAGGTAAAAGTAAGAGTAGAACTAAAAATCTCAAGTGTTACTATTGTGGAAAAATATGTCATCTGATTACTGTAAATGGAAAAAGGCAGTCTGATTTGGAGCATGCAAGATGACTAAGAAGCGTGTATTGCTATAAAAGTGGAAAAATAAGACACAAATTTACTCTTTCATTTCTTCTCAAAATTAAGGCAAGTCTTCACCTTTGTATTTTGATTTTGGTGCACCAAAGCACATAACTAACAAATTTGAATGGTTTATTGAGCTTGTTGAGGACAAATCCACATTAAATTTGGTGCCTTTTTCTTTTTCTACCCTACCTTGCCTGCTGCCCTTTCCTGTTCTGTCCCTGCCTTCCCTTTATTGTCAAGCTTGCCCATTCTAGGTGATGATAGAACTCATTTTCTGGAAGGAGGCAATGTTGAGATTATAAGGAGATAAGACCTTCATATTCAAGGATGTACTTAAGATTCCCAGAATAAGGAAAAATCTCCTTTCAATGACTGAGTAATAAGCCAAATTTGGGTGTGATCTTTATTGGAGATAATTGTTTTGTGGTGGTGAAGAAGAAATTAAAAGTTCAGGAATTGAATGTAAAGGAACATGGCCTTTATAGGCCTGTAGCAGGTGAACCATGAAGTAATGCCTTGGTGACTTGCTGACAAGCAGTGAAGGTAGCAGCAGCTCATTGTGGCACCAAAGGTATGGCCATGTCAATTGCATTGTCTTTCCTTATGAGCAAAATCCAGAAAGGTACTTGGATTGGCTAGGTGTATAATTTTGGCAAACTAACATTGGGGTATTTACATCACATACAAAGTATGTCAAAATCTTGTTGGAGAGGTTTAGCATGGTTGATTGTAAATTAGCAATTACACCTATAGAAGTTGGCTGAAATTATCAGCCACATTTGAGTCAGAACCGGCAAATCAATGTACAGATAGCTAGTGAGAAGCTTGATCTACTTCACAGACACTATGCATGATTTAAGCTTTGCAGTCAGCTAAATATCTAGATTTATGACAACCCCAAACATCAATTGTTGGATGGCTGATAAGAGAATTCTGTAGTATGTCAAGTGTACCTTGAAGTATGTAGCATTCTGTGAGGTAGAGTTAAGGATTTAGACTCATATCGGGAAAGGTCAATGAATGATAAGAATTCAACCTTGTTACAGGTGTTGTTTCATGGTTGAGTAACAAGTAACATGTAGTGTCACTTTCCTCCACTGAAGCAAAGGGCGGTGATTAATGCAATTTGTGAGGCAGCTTGGTTGAGAAGGATACTTGCTCACTTGCAAGTCACATGAGCTGCTTCTACAAAGCTCCACTGTGAAAAACAGGGTGTACTAAAACTTTCCAGGAATTTTGTGATTCATGATCATCCAAGCATGTGGAAGTGCAGTCACTTCATCCCACAATCAGTGGACAACAAGTAAATAGAGCTGCAATATTGTGTAACCCAGGAGCATACTATAGAGTCTAGACATATATGCCAAGCCTCTCTATCCATATAAGCTTGTATATTTTAGAAATAACCTTCACATAATTTGTAACGTGCAGTGGTCAAAACCTATAGGATGTAATTCAGTCACCTCAGTTAATAATGTGCATGTCAGTCCATTGTACATAGTTGTTCTTTCATAAGCTAGAATGGCATCAGTCACTTTTGATTTGGTTTTAACTAACTGGAATTTAAAGAATCTCTTTGGAAATTATAGTCAACTTGACTTTTATGTATAAGGTGAATCTAACTTGCACCAATAAATGACTCGAAACCAAGAAGAATCAGCCATAATTCTCTCAAAACCAGGGTTCCTAACTAGAGCATTAACTCTCAGACAAAATTTGTAATTGCAAAAACATTTCCAGTTGTTCAATCCTCCAAAATCAGATTTATATTCAAATTGTGACAATATCAACACAATTTTGTTTGGACTGTGTGGTGTTTACAACTTGTACTAACCACACACATACCCACTAGGGTATCAACGTGTGGAGCTTTCATGATGCATTAGCCATACCTGACTTACCTTATGACGACACCAAGATCCTCCTGTTCATCCTACCCATAGTTCACATGTGTTGAGGTTCCTTCTCTTAAGTTCCCTTAACATATGGTCTAGATGTGGGATTGCAGTATCACATTTGATGTTTCATGCTATGGTAGGGTCCCCCCTTAGCTTAAAGTTCAGTCTTTGTCTACCTTGGTCTTGTTGCCGTCCAAATTGTATGTGTGCAATAAAATCCCTGGTCCACAATTGGGGAGGAACCTTTTAGGAAGGTCACCCACTATCACCTTACCTTATCCTCTCACTTTAGGCCACCTCTACTCCAACTCGAGGGGGTGTCTTCCCTACTATAATCATTCAGGTTTAATCGAAAGGGCACATGGTGATGTCAATGATAGCATCAATGAAACACTTTTTAAGGAATTTTTTTATGGTTTTTTGTAAAAAGGTAAAAACGTAATGGAGGCATACAAAGATCAATGTTAATATCCTTCTAAGGGTATGGAGTCAAGAGGAATCAAGTAGCAATATGAGATCAAAAAGAAAACCCTCTTAAGTCAATTATCCAATGTTTTGTGGATTACAGCAAGAGGTTCAAACCTGGTAGCTAAATTCTATGTCACAGGGTTCGGCGAATTTGAACCTTGAGGTTCGAAATTCGGCGAACCTCAAAAAAAAATTTCAAATTCGTTTAGGTTCGGCGAACCTGAAAGCCGAACCTGAAGGCGAATATGAAAACCGAACCTGAAAGCCGAACCCGAACCTGAAGGCGAATTTAACGGAAAAAATTCATTTAAGTTCGATTTTTAATGAATTTAGGGTTTTTGTTCTCGCGGATTTGGTCAAAGTGGTTTTAAAAAAACAGTGGGCAAGTTTCTCTTCCCGCCACGATTTTCCCTTCCCGCAGATGGATTTGTATTATACGAAATGATTGGGGTGAACCCAATTGGTTTCCTTCACTCTCCCAATTTTTCAATCGTAATTCAGGTAAATTTTACACGGTTTTCTTTTGTATAATGCTATTTCTCTTCTACATTGTTATTTCGTAAGCTCTGTCATTTTGCAGGGATAAAAAAATCTCATTATAGTCCTAAAATGGTTAATTAACTTTCGTTTTAGTTGTAGGTTGATTATGTCGTTAATTTCTTGTCGACTTAACGTTTATTTTTCCTGAAAATCAAACGGCCAGAGACAATGTACAATATACCTTCTTACGCACTTGATCTCAGATTTAATTACGTTTCTTCACCTATAGGATTTCACCCAGTTTTTTAATTATCGATATTTCAATTTACTACTCATGCAAATATGAATTTTCCAATTTTGTTAAATATGTATTGCAATCGAAATTTCGTTTTAGTTTGGTTACCCATTCCCATTTTTGTACTTATTCCAGAAATGAATTTATGTACCTTTCAAGAGAGGGTTTCAACCCTATTTGAATTTCCTCTTTTGCGTTAGATTGGATTCTAAATTTCATCTGTAATTAAAATTCTTTAATTTCCAGTTTTCCATTTGGATAGTTAAACTGGGTTTTTTCCGAATTTAAATCCATTCAGCGCATCTGAATTATTTTTATGGTTTTAATATTTCCACTGTTCTTCTATTATTATGATGCAATTGAATATAGAAATTTCAATAATTTAGTTGGGTTTGTTTAATTACCCATAACGTTTATTTATAGTTTCACTGAAAGGTTTACATTTAAGTTTTAACTAATGTCATTGATATAATTAGAGCATGCTATGATTAAGTTATTCATGTGTGTTTACTAATCAAAATTTTTATTCATAGTTTTATAATTTATTAATTGATTTTGATTTTTAATAATTTATGACATATATTTTTATATTTATTGAAAAATATGTATAGTCGAACCTAATGTCGAACCTCATTACGAACCTCATCGGAAAATTCGAACCCGAATCGAACTTAATTGCCAGCTAACCCGACCTAAATCAACTGCAGACATAGGCTAAATTAACCCCTCGGCTAATCAAGGAAAATCATGAAATCATGGCCCCACTAGAAGGGATCCCTCCAAAGGGAAAGCCTTCAACCACAAGATCGACCATGGCATGAAATAGAATCAAAACCCTGAGTAACTCTCGAGTATGGCATAGCAAGGAGGATTAATACTTACTCCAAACCAACAAAGGAAAGCACGTGAGAAGACCCTCTAGATGTCCTCCTTCCAAGTAACAAAGTTGCCCTTCAAATGGATTGACCATAGTAGCCTTGTGGTAGTCTTGAGTAATCATAATAATGACTTCAATGATGTAGAAGAAATAACAGCATCTAAGTTTTAAAAAATCACCACAAAGATCAGCCTTTAACAACAGAAATGCTCCCGTAGAGATATTTCGATTAAGCTCCAAGGATAAGAGTGCTTAATCAAAACCATGGTGCACATGAGAAAGCTTTGCTCCATTTATAGAGTGATATATAACTTTCTTTACAATAAAATAATAATTATTTAAGTGATTCCTTAAATTTAGCTAAGGAAATCAAAATTCCAACTAACTAAGCTATCAAAACAATAATTTTAAAGTTGTCAAGCCACATGGGCAATGAAAGATTGAGTAAATGCCCCAAAAGGGGCATCGAGCCTCCCAAGCAAGAGGAGAAAAGGTCCAAGCTGAAACAACTAGCCTCCAAAGGTTCCTTGAATGGTACAAGTGGTCAATTATCCTCCATGGAAGGTGGTGGTTCAATGGTGAAGTGATCTTCAAGTCATAAGTCTTCAGCGTCCTTCCTTATCTTGTGCAATGGCCTCAAGAAAGGGTGGTAATGCTTCATCAAAGGGGGTGGCATCATGCTAACAGCTCTAGAAAACATGTAATCTAATGGTCAAACACTTCCAAATAATGATCCAAAAGAGGATCCATGCCCATACTTTGGACAAAGGAATCTCCGTGAAGTGCGGAGACGGCATTTTAAGTCACAAAATGCATCACAAAACCCCCAACCAGCATGATGATGTCCAAGGTAATGCAATTAATCCTTATTCCAAGTCATTCATTCTTCAATTCAAGGCTTCAAGGTAGGTCCAGATCATCCAAGCGAACATCAAGAGAGTGACACATCACCCAAATCATCCAAGTTATCCTCTCCACATCAACAAAATACCCTATTGCTGTCATAAGTGCAAATCAACCCTCAAACAATGTGAAAGCCAGCTTAAAATGGACCAGTGAGGAGAACGTTCCATGGTGTGACACATGGTATGCATAGAAGAGGTGCGAATTGTTGAGAATTTGGTAGGGCAGTGATTAATTCAAATTCTCTTCTTGATAATTACTTGTGAGCTTAATTCCCTTACTTATGTCTTATCTTCTCAGCTTATTATGTCTTTCATCAAGTTAATTACCAAAAACACAAGAGACACAAATTTAGGCTCTTTGAGCCAGGGCCAAAACCTCTCCCTCTTGGAGAGAAAAACCGACAAGAAATTATTCTTATAGACTTTCAGATGACAAGTACCATGACTATGACACAGACCCTTGACCCTTGTATGCCTCCAAGACCTTGTCACTGCTCTTCTAAGCTCCTTTAGGTTGATCTTCTTTCCTACACCGAGTTGCACCAATACTAGGGAGACTCGGTCCCTTTTTCCAATAGTCCTTACTGATGTGCCTTCTGTTGTTCTTCTTCAGCCTTAAGGAGATTCTTCTTTGGTCTTCCTTTTTTACCAAATCCAAGCTCCTTCCTTCTCTTAATGTTTTGTATAAGGTCTCTCTGTTTTGCTACCAAGATACCTCCTTACGCACTGTATTACAGACTTGATTATTACTTAAGAGATCCTCGGATTACCTTCTTCACTACACTTGTCTCACGCTACAATTGCAGATCTATTACCAAGATGAATAGACCCTAGACCGAACATATGAGAGCCCTTCTTCTCTTCAATGTAACGTAATTCTTCTTCGTTGTAATGCCGCACTCTATCAAACCCTTTCTCGCATTTCTTCGAAGAACTGGACGAGGTAGAACAGACCCAAATCAATGGTCGTTCTATCCTCCTTTCCTTCGTTGTTTACCTCTCCTATTCCGCACTCACTGCAGTCCTTTAACTCGCACTAGAATCACAAAACTTGTCCAAACTTTTTCCACCAAACGAACTGCAGAGCTACCTTATATATAGAGACATCCTTCCTTTGTTTTAGGCCGACCCTTCAAACTGTTTGTAGGCCGACTTGTTCAAGAGTATGTAGGTCGACTTTTCCACTGCTCATAGGTTGTCTAGATGAGATATTCAACGTTGATCTTGAGCATCATATGGAGATATATCTTCAAGCTTTATTGACAAGGTCTTGAGGCATACTTCATTGTCTTGACTCTTCATATACATGACTCTTAATTAGTACATTTATGACAAGATGACAAATCCCTAAAAGACATCAAGAAGAAGTCTTTTGACCTATAATAAAAACCTTGCTCATGAAACCCATGAAGCAAGCATTAAAAAAATACATTTTATTATCTTTGTCTTCTTCATTACATAAATACATAATTTCATAGTCAATATGAAGACCGAACCTAGTTACACTTTCCAACACTCCCTCTTAACTAGGGAGGTATTCATACAGGTACATGGTCACTTTCAATCTTAAGAATCTCATAAGAAGAATCGGATTGGTAATCGCATTTGTATAGCATCATATCAACCAGCATTGTCCTAGACTCCTAGTGCAAGGCCTTGACTAACAGCCCCATCTCTCAACGAGAAAATGGGCTACAATGATAGTGAGACACATGACTTATAGACACCATTGTCATTGTCTCTCCAAGGTACATACTCCACCCAAGTGTTCCCAGAGTATGACCTTCTTGGACTATTCTTCTCTTGGGTAGCTAGCCCTTAAAGAATATCGGTCCCCGACTACTCTTATCTTGAATGTCCTATCTCATTCTCAAAGAGTATCAGATGCCAGATGATTACCCAATCCTCCATTCTTTCTTCCCAGGTGAAGACCAGAATGATGTGTCTATCTATTCTCTCCTCATGGCCTTCATTGAGACTTACGGTTGTTAGTCATGGTCTAGTGCATGACACATGAATTAGAGAATCATATATGTCACTCCCTCTTAACTTAGGAAGGACATACTTCAAGTTTCTTCCAAGTAAGAAACTTACCACCAGGCTCTCTCTCAACCACGAACCTGCATCAGCAATGGTGAGACACCCAGCTGCTCATGAAGAATTCCTCCCCTCGATGTCATGGATTTCAATATTGAGGAATCTTCAACAACTTTTGACTTCATAGGGCACAGATCATCCATCACTTTCATCCACGAGTCATGTCAACCATCAGAAAGTGATTCATCAGTTTTTCTCAGTTGGTCCACCTTTATGCCATGTTACTTTCCTTCGAAACATCTCCCAAGGATCTTACACCCTTCCACATGATTGGAAGCCCTGGACAAACTCATCCAGATAAACATATACATATGAACTTTAAAATCAAAAATTACCTCATTGATGATCTTTCACCATGACATCTTCCTGTAGACATTGTCATCCTCTATTTAGATTGACACATCTCCAAAAGATATGTTTTGTCAAGAATCTTATTGTTTACCATACTTCTATCATAGTCCACATATCTCCCAGGAGATCTCTTAGTCACATCTGTTGAAATTTGGTTACCGGAGGACAGGTAGTTCCCTAAGGCTTTGATCTTTGGCCTAGGGAAAAATGTCCAAATGTATTTCATTTTTTCTCCTAAAGTGACTTTATAAGTTATAAAGTCAAATCTAATTTAAAAGTGACTTTAAGTGATAAAGTTACTAAGTCTAATTTTAAAGTGACTTTAATAAAGTCAATGTGAAATTAGAAAGTGAAAAGTGACTTTGGAAATAAATGACTAAGAGGGTCTTTATTAAAGTGGGGTGAATTAAAAAATAGAAAGTGAGATTTAAATGCACATTTAATCTCAGCCCTAGACCTAAAGCAATCTCAGCGATTGGATTTAGGGATTCCCCAAAAGTCACTTAGGGTTAGGTTAAAGGAGGAAAAGAGGAAAAGATCATTCAGTCTTTCATGAGCGGATTGAGAGAAGGAGAGGAAGAGAGCAAAGGAGATTTCTGAGCAGTGAGGTGAAGGAGGGCAGAACCTTGGCATGCATACCGAAGCAGCATTCAGCAAATCCGTACAGCAAGGAGTGGCAAATTTTGTACAACAGCTTTGGGTACGCATTCCTAAGCAGCCGTACAGTTTCTGGCACAGATTTCGAGGGAGGAGACTATTGTTTTTGTGGCACGAATTTCAAGGCAAATTGTATAGTCCGCTATTGTCCTTGTGCACAGATTTCGAGGCAGATTTTGTACAACATTTATTGTTGTCCCTCTGCATGCTTTTCAAGGAGGTCGTACGCAGCATTTATTGTTGTTCTGCACGTAAAACGAGGAGGTTGTACAACAACATTTATTGCTGAGTTTATGGGCACGAAAAACAAGGAAATTCGTACAGCATTTATTGTTGTTCCTGTTTTACTGTTTGCACAAATTTCGAGGCGGTGGTTAAGCACAGAAAACGAGATAAGTTGTATTTGTTTGGTTGCTGAAATTTTCTGTGTATTTCTCTCTCACTGTAAAAGTTATTTATCAGAAATAAAGAAGAGCTTTCGAACTAGTTTTCCCCAAGAGTTGTAGGGGATTTTTCCAGGGTCATATTGACCAAAAATCAGTATGTCAAATTTCTGTGTGTGGCTGATTTATTTTCCGATTTTTTTATTTCTGAATTTTCAACACTGTGAAATCTCCAAAATTTGTGTTTTCAGAAAATATTTATTTTTCCAACTTGTTGAATGTATGGTTATGGGAATGGGCATTTAACTTTATGGGAAAAATAAGGAGAAACTGAAAACCAAAGTGGGTATTAAAATTTCTACAACATCTTCTTGGCTTCCGGATGATAACCGCCTATTGACATGGTTACACTTCATGATCTCTTCTTTGCTTTCCCCACACATCTTTATTCCCAGGAACTTCCAATATCCAGTTCCTTGTTTGCATACAACCACCACATATTCCATATGAGGACATAATTGTTTTTATTTGTTAGTGGCAACCTGTGCACTAGAAGAGATCCTCCTTCCTTTGATCATACTTATAAAGATAGAAGTTCATTACCTGCAACCATATGACATGACTTCATAGCATCCAGTGTCAGCACATAGATATATGTACCTCATCCTTTTCCTTTTGAGTCATCCTGCAGCAATTTTACTAGAATGAAGAACTTCATTCCCTTGACCTGCTTCATCAATATGTCATCTTATCAGAATCCCAGAATTCTGTAACATAGAATTCTCGATGAAAACCTTTTGCTTTCTTTCTAACCAGTGAATCCATAGAGAACTCCATTAGAAAATGTCATCACATGTTTCTATATTAATTATTGAATGATGACCCTTGATCTTGACAATTGCCTTTTATCAATGTTGTTATTAGTGAGATTTCCAGGAGTTGCTTCTCCAAGTGCTCCTTCCATGCTTCTATCATGATGCTATTAATATACATTGCTTCCTATCATACTATTTTACAACCAACAGAAATCACTTAAAGAGGAAGATAATCTCAATCATAATAGAGATCTCTCGCTTCTTCTTAGATTTCTTTGCATCAGGTTCTGCCCTTTCATCTGTGACATGGGCTTCTTCCCTTTTCCTCTTGTCCTTCCCAAATTTAGGGCAATCCCTTTTATAATGCCCAAGTTCATTACATCCAAAGCATCGTACTTTGTCCATATTTCTTATTTTATTCTCAGGACCAAATTTTCTGAATCTTCCCTTCTTCCTGGACATGGCTGCAAAAGCTTGATTCCCTTCACTTGATCTTGTATCAGCTTTGGCTTTCAATCTTGTTTCCACTATTTTACATAGAGACCATAGATCGTGGAATGGTGTTGCTTCTTTCTTCCCATATAAGCTTGAATTGAAATTTCCCCATTCTTCCGGTAGAGAATTCAGCACCACTGTAGTCATCTCACTATCAGACATTAATTCTCCCAATTCCTGCAGCTGGTCTCTTATTTCAGAAATCCTCATAAAATATTAAGTGATTCCTTCCTCTCTTGACAATTTCATCTTATATAGTTTTTGTCTCAAAGAGATTGCTTCTCCTACAGTACTCATAGAGAATAGCTCCATCAATTTCTCATATATTTCTTTTGCAGTTTTCAATTTTGATACATAGGGTATGAGTGAGTCCTTAAAGGATTCTATGAGAATCCTCTGGGTTCTGGTTTCTCCTTTCATGTACATGGCATGAGTTGGAGCATCTTCTTTTCAGGGTTGAATTGTAGATACTTCGATCTAGCCCATAACTTCGTCTTCGATTACATTCAAATATGTCCTCTTCTTCCATGCACAAAAGTTTGATGACCCAACCAATTTGTTGCTCTCTTTGCAATAATTCATTTTGACAGATTTAGATAAGGTCATAGATACTTACTTGAGTAGAGTGACTTCCTCCTTCTAGCAACTACCTTGATAATGATGAAGATGAAGTCAAGAACTTCCTCTTAGATTGAATTCTTCAAAGTAAGTGACCTAGAATCCTTAATGATAAAGGATGTCTTCAGAATGATGATGACTCCAAAGGTGTTTGATATTGTTGGATGGAGCTTGATGATGTGTCTTCCAACAATATCTTCAATGACATAAATCTTTGATGGCAAAGATTATCTCCCTGATAAGTAGATCCTTTGAATGATATTGAAGAATCTTCCTTGGAAATTGATTTAACTTTTCAATGCAAACTTTGACCTTGACTTTGATCCTTGCTTCCCTGAGTGTCTCCTTGTCAAGTAGCCCTTGTCTTCGGCACCTTAGCTTTATTACCATGTTGAGAATTTGGTAGGGCAGTGATTAATTCAAATTCTCTTCTTGATAATTATTTGTGAGTTTACTTCCTTTACTTATGTCTTATCTTTTTAGCTTATTATGTCTTTTCTCTTCTTGATAATTACTTGTGAGCTTACTTCCTTTACTTATGTCTTATCTTCTTAGCTTATTATGTCTTTCATCAAGTTAATTACCAAAAACACAAGAGACACAAATTTAGGTTCTTCGAGCCAGGGCCAAAACCTCTCCCTCTTGGAGAGGAAAACCAACAAGAAATTCTTCTTATAGACTTTTAGATGACAAGTACCATTACCATGACACAGACCCTTGACCCTTGTATGCCTCCAAGACCTTGTCATTGCTCTTCTAAGTTCCTTTAGGTTGATCTTCTTTCTTGCACCGAGTTGCACCAGTACTAGGGAGACTCGATCTCTTTTTCCAGCAGTCCTTACTGATGTGCCTTCTGTTGTTCTTCTTCAACCTTCAGGAGATTCTTCTTTGGTCTTCCTTTTATACCAAATCCAAGATCCTTCCTTCTCATAATGTTTCGTATAAGGTCTCTCTTAATTCATTTGGCATACTCTTTGAGGCCTTTCCTCAATCAAGCTTTCTCTTTCCTTAAAAAATTTGAGCATGCATTGCAAATTGCTATTTTCTCTATTTATATTGTGCACACAGCCCATGGTTTTCACTTTCCTATAGTACAAAGGATTGTTGCCAATGAGTTATTGCACTAAGAGGTGCTCTACAGCCCAGTGTGGCAAGATGTTGTAGTGTAGTGTTAGGTCAATGATGCATTGGATCTAAAATTAAATTTAAAAAAAAACAAGAAAATCAATGTTTGCTCCATCATGGGGGAGATGTTGTAATAAAGCATAATGTCGGCTAAATTAAAAAAGTAATAATAAAAATAATAAGTCAACCGAATTCAATTTGTTATATTGCAACTTTGTTTTTATTAATATATAGACAATGTCTTCGAAAAAAAATCATAATATGCATATTGTATTAAACGAAATTTAAATGATGATAATTCATATTTGTAACCGTGATATTTCAAAATTTCATCTTTAAATTTAGTTAATTTCATCTCTCTCTCTCTCTCTCTCTGTATACACACACACACACACACAGATGAACATTGAAATTAACTAAATTTAACTAAATTTATATATAATATATGCTATGCATATCACATTAAAAAAATTATAAAACATGTTAAACAAAAATGCTATGGTCATATGTGTGTAGCTATATGTATTATGAGGGTTTTAATATAATTAAAAATAAGAATATTTTCATATATGGAAATGTTAACTTTATATGTAATATAAGTAATATTATAAAAAAACAACATAGATCCCATTTAACTTTAAAGGGACCAAATCTCTTGAGGTGAAAACCTTTCCTCAAGTTTTGCACTCAAAAGAGGTTTGCATCTTAAAAAATTTGATCCCTATCAGTGCTTGGTTGATCCAAAGTTAAAATGATTTTATGCTAGTGTAAGATACAGTTCTAACCCTCATGATATGCAAGGTTAGAACCTATATGTTGACTTTTCTAAGAATAATAACCTATTTATGTTTCCTCCAAGGAAAATTTTCTGGAGGAAACTTAAGGCATACTTCTCCATATTCATGAATAGCATCCCTAGTAAACTCGTCAATGCAGACTAGTGTGCCTCCCCTGGGGAGATTTCGAATAGAACAGTTGCTCGCATGGAACTAGCCAAATCCCCAACAAAATCAATGACAACCAAGTGGGCTAACCCCTCGAGATAATATGTCATCTATCTAAGGCAAGGCATACAATTAGTTACGCCCTTATTTCAAAACCTATTTATGCCACTCCCTTCCTCGTTGTTAAGAGTCTCTAATATCTCTTGTCATATGTTGAAACTCTATCATATTACTAGTTCACTCTCAATCTAACACTCTTTCCACCGTACATGCTCTTGGGATGTCAGGATATGTTGTCTCCATCAACCCCCCCATTTGTTAGAGGTTGCACAACTGGTACTCCTCTAAATTTGGCTTAAATGCTTCTTTGTCGCATTAGTAGGTTCAATTGTGGTGTTTGGCTTGGTCCATTGTTTGGGCTTTAGCACAAGTTTGGGGATGAGGAGGTAACCTTCGCAATTAAGGACATGGAGATCATGCATGCCCACATTATTTATTTTATCATTAGATGTGTGTATGCTTATTTTTTTTCTAGTTTCATTACATCTAGGGATAACATTTTCTTGTTTCCTTAAGTAAGGGTAGAAGCAACTTCAAAGGTATATAATTTAGGTTCCTAATCCTTCTTTGTCGCTCATCGTATGCTCGTTTCTCATTGAAGCCCAATTAGCTTATTGTATTCTAGAGTAGATTAGGGTAGCCTAGTATTACACCTAGTAAAGGGTTTCACTTGCCAAGGTGATAATGAACCCTAGGATCCACATCCCAATTTGTTTAATCATAAAGCTGAAAGGATTAATCAATTTAATGCTTGTTGTTCAATGTGTTTGCATTGAATTTGTTGCCTCTCTAAGGTTCATTTTGCATTTTTAGACCTTTCATCCCTCATAAAGCACAAAAAGAAGACCTTTGGATAGTGACAAGATGACGGAAGCTTGCCTTGAACTACAATGAAGAATGATATGACTAGCAAGGAAGCCATAGAATAGAAACACCCTACTTCAGGGAATGTCTAGAACTTGATCTATGACAAGTTGAAGAGTCAAATATAGCCTAGAACAAGAATGCCCTACACATGGAAGTCAAGAGCATGAAGGAGAGAAAACACCTTATCTCAAAGGATGCCCAACACATGACATTTGACAAAGGAAAGATCTAATGAAGGAATGCCCTTGTTTGGAGCATTGTTTCAATCTATGGAAGGAGTGTTTCACCTCAAGGGAGCATTTAACTGCTTGATCATGACTCTACCCCCTTGTAGGGGAGAAATTGTCAGCAAGAAGTCATTAAAAACATGATAAAGGGACTTTATGGTCATCACACATTATTCGAGTTACATCCACATATTTGGAGGAGCGTTTCACAATTGAGACATTTCAACAAAGACACTTGGTTCAAAGCATGTTCTACATATTTGGAGCGGTGTACTTGCATAAGTGCCATGTGGCATGGTGGACATGGTCTAAGCCCCTAAGCAAACAATTAATTCATACTCTAAAAATAGTAGAATGATGACAAGTGACAAAAGGTCCTATGCAATGGTCCTAAGATAAATTCGGCCTATAAGGCAAGAGGGACCAAAATAGAATTTGATTATCATATCATCTGCCTGCTTGAAGAGGAGTGTTAGGGATCATGAGAGCTCTAAGAGGATAATTAGGGTTTAAAGTGGCCTACATGCATGAAAGGAGGACCTAGGGAGGTTTTCCTTAGGTAGGAGGGGTCATTTTGTGGATTCGTAGATGGATAAATCCTCGATGTTGGATGGAGAGAGGTATAAATAGAGGAAATATTCATTTGCTAGAGGCATGGCTAGAGTTGAAGGTTATCCCCTCCAAGCTTAGTTGAAGATCTATTGGGAGAAAGAAGTCAAAGGGAATTCAAATGTGAGGCTTTTCATCGTTATTGTTGTTTTCTTGGGTTCATTTGATGGTTGGAAATTACTAGTAAAAATGTGTTGGAATAATCTTGTAGAAGGGGATTTTGCTCCATTAAGAGGACGTTAGGGCTGAGGTGAACCCGCCCTTTGTCTCATTGTAATAATTGAATGAAGGATAATTTACTCTTGTAATATCTTAGTTAGGGTTGTTCGCTCTATTTTAAGGAGCTTCCCTAGCTATAGTTTGAAGAGTGTGGCATGTCATGGCTCATTTGATCTTATGGTGAAATCATAATTAAAAATTGATGCGCTTTTTGTTGTTCATCCTATAATGAAGGCTTCCTACTCTTATCTACTTCATCTATAGTTGCATATTGTTGAAACTTGGGTAGCTCGAAAGGTATTTCCAAGTGGAGAAAACCCACAAAAAGGAGTTTGTTGGAAGAAGTACCCAAGTGTTGGGGTTTTGGACCCAAAGTTGTGGGCTTGGAATGTATAGAAATGTAACTAGTATCGGACTTCATAATTGTATTTGTGCCATGATGTAATGTATTTGTCAAAAGAAAAAAAAGAAAAATTATTACTAAGCATGGGTTTCATGCTTTGTTTATTTTTGTTTCTACGTCAAAAGCACCCATTCAGTGCTCTAGGGCTGGTCAAAGTCAAAGTCAGGAAGTAAAAGACCCTTCTTGGGCTCATCGTGTCAAAAAACAAAATTAATTTTATGTCAAAATTGTGTCTTGTCTCTCCTCCATGAAGTTGGCCCAGCCTCCTACCAAGTCGGCCTCAATGAAGGAATGGCGTCCCACTTGAAGACTATTGGCATGGATACTCAACCTATTGAAGTAAGAGTTGAACATGGATTCGATCTATAATTCCTATTGATGAACAAGGTATGAAGAGGCATAAAGGTGAGGAGTCATTCATTAAAAAAGACTTAAAGAAGTTGAGTAGAAGATCGAAGTTTACTTGTATATTGCAAGACCAAAGTTTGGTTATTTATTGTAGGACCGAAGTCTCATAATATGTTGCAGGGCCGAAATATACTAAGAACCGAAAGCCACAATCAAAGAAAAAGACCGAGATCCTGGACTAATAAAGAAATTTGCTTTGTTTCTTTATGGTATGAAGATTGTAGACTTGAATATCTATTGGAAGGCTGACTTGATGGATGGAGGAGGCCCTGTTGTTGAGTCAAAGTTCTAGGTTGTCTCATTTGATTTTATTCTAAAGAAGAGAAGAAGAAATTTTGGGTTTTCCCCTAGGAGAGGGGTTTTGCCCTGGCTGAGTGCCTACATCTTGTGTTCTCTTTTGTGTTTGTGATCTTCATTGTTTGGCATTTGTCTTGATGAGAAGAACATAATAATTGGAAAGTAGAGCTAATAAGAAATGTCACAAGAATATGTCAAAGAAAGAGAAATCAAAATGATAAAAACCCTAACTATGTTTCCCTAATGGATTTCTCAACATGGAACCCAAGGTAATGAGTTTAATATTCTAATTTGTTAGTGAGTGGTAAATAAGGGTTTCTTGAAGGACAAAGAAGACCCCCAAGACACTTAGACAAGAGCTATAAGTATAGGCCAAAGGATAGGCAAAAAGTACATGTGTGATGGACTACACTTGTGCAAGGAGACAACCCTAGGAGAAGAACCGTAGCCATAAGCATATGTATGGTTTTTTGAGGATGTCGAGTTCTGTTCAAGAAGGCCATGTAGTTATCCTAGAGAAGGACGAAGTTTCTGTGTCAAGTAAAGGCTAGTTTGTGTCTGTTGCATTGTGTTGGACCATGCCTTGTCTAGGCCGCAAGCTTGTTTTGTGAGTTGTAGAATTTGGTCGTAGCCTGGTTAGGGCAATGCCAAGGCCTAAAGGAATAGGCCATTGTTGAAGAAGGGCAGACCGAGCCTTGTTTTGGTACCCATAACAGGTTTAGAGTTGGCAAAAGCAACAAAGGAGAGTTGGCAGAGGTCTGGATAGAGTTGGCAGAGGTCAAGACAGAGCTGCCAAAGATCGGGTTTGTTGAAGGAAGAATAGACCCAACAGAGGCTTGTTAGGGTTGGGCACAGATGTGCTAAGGAGAAAACCTATATTAGGGTTGGTGAAGGAGACCTTTAGCAGTTGACGAGACCAGATGAGGGCTACAGGAAAGTGGACCAATGGGGATAAAGGAATAGTCTACTAGTGGACAACAAGAAGGTCAAGTGGACAAGGTATAAAGGAGCAGATCTTGTGGACAGAAGAGCACTGAAAGGGTTGGTTGTCGAGGGCAGTAACAGCAAGTACATTAGCATATTCCTTGTTTTTCATGGGAAGATGAGAGTCTGACAGAATAGGCCTTAACCCTAGTTGTATTTGGTCAAAGGACTGACTTTGTATTATAGCTTTGTATTGGGGTTTGTATTGTGAGTTGTAGAAGTTGGTCGTAGCCTAGTTAGGGCAAGGCCAAGGCCTAAAGGAATATGCCATTGTTGAAGAAGGGAAAACCGAGCCTTGTTTTGGTACCCACAGCACGTTTAGTGCTAGATGAAGCAACAAAGGAGAGTTGGGAAAGGTCTAGATAGAGTTGGCAGAGGTCTGGATAGAGCTGGAAGAGGTCTGAATAGAGTTGGCAGAGGTCAGGACAGAGCTGCCAAAGATTGGGTTTGTTGAAGGAAGAATAGACCTAATAGAGGTTTGTTAGGGTTGGGTGCAAATGTGCAAAGGAGCAAGCATGTATTAGGGTTGGTAAAGGAGACCTTTAGCAGTTGAAGGGACTAGCTAAGGGCTAAAGGAAAGTGGGTCAATGGGATAAAGGAGTAGTCTACTGGTAGACAGCAGGAAGACCAAGTGGACAAGGTATAAAGGAGCAAATCTTGTGGACAGAAGAGCACTGAAAGGGTTGGTTGCCGAGGACAGCAACAGCAAGTACATTTGTATACTCCTTATTTTTCATGGGAAGATGAGAGCTGATGAACTAGGCCTTAACCCTAGTTTTATTTGGTCAAAGGACTGACTTTGTATTATAGCTTTGTATTGGGGTTTGTAAAGGGCCATGATCCCTAGTATGGGAGCCCTATGGTTTTCTTATTGATGGACTAATAAAGAACATGAATTGGGCCATAGAATTTTGTGTATTGTTGTTGATCTCATTGTTGTTATATTCCGCTATGCAAATTTGTTTATTGTTGGGCATCTCTGGCACGTTTTTGTTCCTAGCTAGGGCATAGACCTGACCTAGGGTGCATGGATATTCCAACACATATGTGGGCGTCCTTTAATTAATAATGGTTGCACATTATTACTTGGCTGATTTTGTATATACAGTGAGAAGCATCTTTGGAAGGGTCCTCCTTTATTTTTCTACAAATTGAATTATATCCATGTGGTTAGTTTGAGCCTGTTTCTAACAACCTTACTATGCCTTCTTTCATATTGTTCCAACCGTTGTGATTGTTGATCTCGACTTCATCGTCCATTGGATAGGCACTGGTCTTGGCAATCCACCATCCTATTTATTTCTAAAGTATATTTTAAATATTCTTATTATGGAATACCCCCTTTTGTAAACAAAGAATAAACTTCAACTGAGAGGAATAGTTGTGATGAAAGTGGACTTCATATGCTCCTCTAGGGTTGCACTTTGTTCATGGACGTGAATATCTTCGACTACAGATCTGAGAAATAACAAGGCTGAAGGGTTAGCTAGGTTGCATCCAGTGTTATCTCCCTTCCATTTTCAGATTTGCACATTAGATCACCAAAGATAAAGTGGTAAAACAATGTAGGAGTGCAAAAGCAACTCCTATAACAATGTTAAAAGAAAGATGCTAAAGGAGGTTAAAGAGAACTAACTACTAAGTATCTATCCAAGAGCTATAAACTAGCAGTCCAACAAAAGCAAACAGATAAGATAATGCAGATGTATGAGAGAGGGAGAGATGGTGTCAAACCCTTTTGGTCCTCCTGGTCAAGATCAAGGGAGGGAACCAAGAAGCAGGCTTGCTGTCAGATTCATCAGTCCCCATGAATGGGCCAATGCAAAATCAGATGATATCCTCTAAGGACTGGCCAGGATTGCAGAAAACTAGAAAATCATATAGAATATACACAACATTCCTGAACTTCCCACATGCTTAATGGTATCAAACAAAACAAGAGATTTCAGATTTCAGATTTCTGCGATTGTTATCTTGTTGCAAATAGCTTTCCGGATCCATCACATTTCATGAAAGTTGTCTGCTTTCACATGTTATGAACCAACAACTAGGTGAACCTATTACAGTCAGTGCCTGTCAGCAAACAGCTTGCTTGGATTTACACATGCCCAATTGATCCAGAGTATTTGTTATTTTATATGTTTTCTTGAAAAAATAAGAAACAGGAATCAGGAAACAAAAACTTTAGCTGGTTGAATTTCAGTGTGCAGTTTTCTTCCCAGACAGCACATCAGATGCATGTCATGTCACCAAATTATTTTGACCAAAGAAAATTCCACCTTCATGAACAGTTATCAAAGAGTGCCAAAATCAAGCAACTGCATCCAAGCATATTCAGCTCAGCTGATGATTAGATTTACAAATAAGCCTTCACTTAACCTCCACACATTTTATAGGAAAGCTCTTTCAAGAATGAATAAATAAAGGTGGGAAAGGCATACTCTCAATGGATGCCATCCTATAGACAAATAAAGTTAGGAGAGACATATTTTGAATGAAATGTATCCTCTCTAGACTTAGGCACAGAGAAGACGTTGGAGCAAAACTTATTTGAACCAAAACAAGCTTTGAAAAGGTATGACAACCCCATACGTACTACAGGAAAAGAAAATCATGATAAACTGTATATAAGCTGCAAGAGCTGTCAGTTCTTCCCTGTGAAAATCAACCATACACAGCTCTAGTCAAATGGTCACATCCTTTTCTGAGACCCACAACTAAGAACTCTAGAAGAATGCATTGAATCAACAAATAGAAAGGAAAATGGAGAAAACGTCTTAAATAATACAGGTAAATAAATTGATCAATTGTGTTCAATCCGACTTGAAGCAGAAGCATAAATTTTTCTTTTATAAAATGCTGCTTAATAAACTACCTATTAGCTACTACTAAGAGGTACAGTGAGATTATTTTGAGTTCAATGCAAAAGAATAATTTGCTTTGACAATGTGTGCGTGTGAATCCATGTAAAATAATTTGCATTTTACCAATGGTTTAAGTTTTTGGAGATCTTGCTATATAAAATGGAGATTTGTATGAACTAAACTGCATCCAGAACAGGTATTGTTGGAGCCATGGCTATATGATAGATCTATGAGATTCAAAGCAGGTCCTTCCAGAGGTTTTGTCATACAAAACCACTCAACTTTTCTCTTCTTTTTTGACATTGATGAACTTTTTCATCATCCAAAGCTGTTAAAGAATGTGCATGTTTCACTATAATGCACCTCGTACAGAAGGTGATTAAACCTGTGACATGCATTAGCCTAAAATGAACCAAGAACTAGCTAATGCTAGGTTTGAGAGTAAGAAATGCAAGCACTGTCTCAAACAGACTAATAATTTGACATATAAAATTCATGAGGTTTTCCTTTAAAAAAATCACAAAATCAATTGCCAAACACTTTAGAGTTTGCATCAAGTGCACCACGTTGACAAACATCAAGATAATAACAGCAATCTTTTAGTTTAGCTATTTTCTTAGCTAGTTGTAGAAATATCTTTAGTTTAGCTATTTTCTTAGCAATCTGAGCTACCTCATTTTTCCATTTTTAATTTCCAACTTTAGAACTTAGTTAGCCTTCTTTTTTGGCCAAGAAATTCGAGTGGCCTAGTTTCTCACTTGCATGGCAAATTGAGTTAAGAGGTCAAGTTTGTGGACGAAGAATAGGGAGAATTTCTAGGAAAATGTGAGTTAATGGAGGAGAAAAATTAGGAGAACAAGTGGAGGGAAATTAGGAGTGATTTTATGGAAGGGAAAACATATGAGAGAAAAAATATTAGAAGGGAAAATATTTTTGCTCAAATGCCATGTCACTAATGACTCATCCAATTCTAAGCCATATGTGCATCCTCAACTATTGCCATGTGTCCACCCCTCAGACTGCCACTTCTTGCTACTAAAAATAGACATGCCTAAAATAGACACTGCTAAAAATAGTAATATATTTTCATTTCCACAATATTAGTCATTAGTCTGGAAATCTGATGGGGAACCCAGATCTGTTATCAGCATTGCCACATCAAAACTGCTAAAAATAGAAATTTCTGATAACCAGACGAACCCACCACCACCAAACTCAAAACTCAATGGGGAATTCAAATATGTAATCATCGGTGCCTATCTCTAACAGCTAAAATTAGAAAGTTCTCAAATTTGGATGAGAAAAACGCCATTGGGTTCAGAACACAATGGGTAACCTGGATGTCTAATTAGACCTAACACGCAACCACTATTAAAAATAGAAAGTGCTTGAAATCACATGTAAGTATACTCAATGGGGTCATCTTTCAGTAAGAAATCCAAATCCGCAATCAAACTCAACAAATAATCACTGCTAAAAATAAAAAGTGCTTGCATGTCCCCTGGAAGTAGTAGCTCATCAAACTCAAAATTTCACAAGGATTCTAAAAATATCATTGTCTCTAACATGCGAGCCTCCGAACACAACCTGCTAAAAATAGTAAATGGCATGCATGTCGCCCCCAGTAAGACCTCATTGGATTCATGAGTTCATAAGGACTCTGAATATGTGATCCATATTGTTGTACCATCCCTGGAAGTCCTCTCGTAGAAAGTAGGGAACCTACTGCAAATAGCAACTCTCTCAAAACTGTACAAAAAATGTGTCCCAATCATCATTGAATCAATCTTGCGACTAGTCATCCTAGGAACCTTCCCTAGCCTGTATCTGTAACAATATTTGAACCTCCAGCTGAATGAAATGTGCTAGTACTTAGCCCTCTAAATTTGTGAGGAGCAAATTCAAGGGTTGATAATGGTTGAACCAGCTTAACTGTATGAGGGTGTTGTATAAAGATGTAACGAGATATGATTAATCTAATAGAGTGGCTTGTCTATGTGGATAGCCTACCTCAATATCTTGTTGATGTCTTTGCCACAACATTAATGTATCAAATATTTCTTATTCTTTCCAAATTTATCTCTTGATCCTATCATGTGCATACTATGCACCCTACAGAATTCTACAATTACAAGCAGAATCCAAATTTGTCTTCAAAAAATATAGGGATCCAAAAAACTCACGAGTCAAATTGACATCAATTTCATCATCACCTTCAAAGGGAGGGGAGGCAACATATGTTAACCAATCTATTTCTGTAAAAAAAATTGATGATCAAATTGATCCCAAATGGAATCAAAGATAAACTAATTTCATGAATAGAGTTACGCTAAAGTGAAGTTTAGCCAAGTATGAGTGTGCAGTTTTGGTTGTTGTTTTGGTTGTTGAGGTGCAAAATCACACAAAAACATCAACACAAGATAGACATTATAGTGGCCAATTTTGGCACACATCAAAATGACAATCTAACATTGTGTTGTAGCAGCCCAATTCCAATGTTGTGATACAATCGCACCATCTTCAAAGTTTGGTCGTCCTCAACTTTGTCATACTACCTAGATATGCCCTTTTGGTCGTAGACACTCACAACTCTATTGAGCATAGACACACAACATGGATTGACAACTCAGCAAATGGTTATCCATGGAATCAAGATCAAAATTTTCTTCTCTATCTCTTCATATCCTTGATGCTTGTATGCTAATATTTTGGATATAAAAAGGGATGATGTAAAATGCTTCACCTTCCTTTGGTTGTATTATTATGTATACCCCATCTTCAAACTATAAAGGGTTAAATTCATATAAGATTTAGTCGGTTGGTAGATAGATAGTTGTGTTGTAAAGTTTCATCAAAGGTGAAACCATATCAACACTCTCATTACTGAGAAAATTGGCAAGGAAAAAAATAAATTGATACCAACACTACAAGGGAAGATGGCAAAATCAGCAGCATTCAATGAATGTGGCATCAAGGAACCGTTAGTTGACTGGATATATCATCAAAGACCAAGAACTACAACAAATTGGAGAAGCTACAACGATGCATGGACTCAAAGGAAATGCTATCAAGGATTGAAACCTTGAAGAATTACATATGGACAAGAGTGGTAGCAAAGAGACTACAGACATTCAAGATAAATATTGCAAGATGGAGATTATTAGAAATATTGTTTTTGGACATTTGATGCCCAGTTTAAACACCCTATCTTTGAAGACCTTTTTACTCTAAATACCTAGCTCAAATGGGAGCATAGAATATATTGTTGAAAAGCTTATTCTGAGACCTTTCCAATGGTATATGGAACTCCCTCTAAGTCCATAGGAATGAGGAGATATGAAAGATTATATCAGGTCAACCAACCTAGAAAGTACAAGTCGGCTCTGCCCCTTTTTACAAGTTGGTCCCATAAGTGAACATAGAAACACTATAAAATAGAGGATATATGAGTACATTTGAAGTGTATCCAAGCAAGAAGACCAAGTACAAGTGCACATAAGTGATCTGAGGTGCGCAAAGGAGTTGAGGAGTATTCTTGGGGTTTAAAGGTACAAGTGCAAAAAAGTGATCTAAGGTGCACAAGAGGAGTTGAAGAGTATTCTTAGGGCTTAAAGGTACACAGGAGGAGTCTATGTAGTTTTCTTCTATAGAAGAAAGATGATTTTGAGTGAGTGATCAAATGACGTATCACAACATGTATATATATACAGGTAGAATAGGTGAATTTATCCCAAGGGACACGTCTCTTCATGAGTTGGGTCGACTTGTCCATTTTGAGCCTACATGAAGCCCAATAAAAATATGATTTTTTTTCATAAATCTTCTAGGCCGAATTAGAAGGCCTCTTAACATGCGGGAATACCCCCTGATTCTACACAACTAAGAGGTTCGCTAGGGCATGAAGGTTAAATCTGACTAGGGTTTGAAGCTACGTTTGGGGTATGAAGCAAGGAAAGGCATTGGAGCATGAAATTTAAGGCTATGATGATGCCATGAAATGCATGAAGTATGAAACATGCAGGAGAAATTAGAAGTACTTTGTATATGAAGACCGTAGGATGGTGCCTATACAGGTCCTGTTAAGTCAGTGCTTAGACAATGAGTGTGGTGCCTCTAGTATGTTGGTGCTTACACAATATCTTGTTGAGTTGATGCTCATCCAAGGAGATTGGTGTCTCCAATAGGTCGGTGCCTACAAGCTTTGTAACAGTAGGAAGGTGCCTATAAAGTTATAAACATTTATAAAGATAAGTTTTTGTGTCTTTTCCCGCAAGGTCTCCACGTTAAACTCAATGTATTGTGATTTGATTTTGCATGCATTTTGAAGTTAATGAATGATTGATGAATGCTCATTTAAAATTTTTAAAAAAAGGGATCTTATATTGATTCACCTCGCTACCCTCTCAATATTAGTATAAGTTCAACATTAGCTTCATCACGTGTGAAGTATTAGATTATAAAGCTTTAAGAACAAATATTTTCAAAGGGGTTTCAAGGGTGGTACTATGTTATGACCCTAATGGTGGTATATATAGGATTAAAGGTATATATAATGGGCTTAAATGCATATATAATGGGGGTCAACCTAATAGAGGGCCCACAGAAGGAATGAACGATAATATGAATATAAAAAGGTCAAGAAGTTATTGTCGAATACATATACTTATGGCTAGGATATATGGGTGTCCTTCAGTTATTTCAAAGTTGTTCTCCTAATGTACAAGGGGTTATTGAGTAAGTCATCATTTTTATTATTTTGGGAGTTATGCTCCATGCTCACATTTAGTGTGCACTGTGTGTATGTTGGTTTATCACAATATTCTAATTGTTGGGTTCATAACAAAATTGCAGGTTGAAAGAACTACATTATCACTATCCAAAGTAGCTTGACTTAAGCAAGAAAGAAATTTACATCGTTTCATAACACCTAAAATCTAATGAGAAAATGGGTTGGTCATCCATCAATTGAGGCATTGTTTCCTAGGGAAGGATAAAATGAAGAGCAATTTGAGTTGATACCTGAGAATTTCTTGAGCTTACCGTGCATTGTAATTTGTAAATATTAAGTATTAGCATTATCGTTTCATCTCATAGTGATAGGCTTGTCCTTTAATGATATATTTGTCCTTTTTGTCATGTTTGTCATTTAGTAAAGTGTTTGTAATATAGTTTGTCTAGCTAGACTTGTACCTCCATTTAGGAATTAAAAGTGTCCTCTTGGATAATGAGCAATTACATCACAATACCAAATGTAAGAAAGGGGTTTTTCTTTATTTAAGGTCCTTCCTTCTCATGTAACTAAGATGCAAGGTTCAATATGTATAAGACGAACTCTAAGTTATTTTGAATTTGTTACTCTTGATCTAGTCATGCTTTGTATTCTACAATTGAAGATCTATGTTTTTACATTGTGCTTTGTCATGAAACATATCTTGAGCAAGTGCTATTCTACAATGGCATATGTCCATGTCTCATTTTGCTCTCACCTCGATTTCACATCAAATTATCCATTAAAAAAACAGTATTAAATGTCCAAGTGATCTACGTGGTATTTTATCTTATTAAAAATAGTTTCGACACTAACTAAATAAGAAACGATAAAATAATTTTATTAATGTCCAAGAAATGTCAACTAAAGTAGGTAAATGGCAGTATTGGGTAGTATTATGTCAATACAAAGTAGGAGTGCAAAGATGGTTCCTATAAAAAGTAAGATGTCAAAATCAACGTTGCACGAACCGGGGACGTTTTTTGGAAGCGCGGACGCAAAAGCGTCATTTTCCAAAAATTTAGGAAGCGAAGCGTTTCGGAAGCGTCTAGTGTATATATATATATATATATATATATATATATATATATATATATATATATATTATTTTTATATTTTTTTGCATTTATATTCAAAGCAAACATCCCAAATACCATATTAGTTGTAGAAGACATGAAAACATTTACTCCTCCAAGCTCGTCCTCCTTCACTCCTCCAAGCTCTCCTCAACTCTTCTCTTCTCCAAGCTCTCTTCTCCTCTCTTCTCCAAGCTCTCCAAAAACATAAGTGAGCAAATGAGAGGTGAAATAGAGCTTATAAGCTTTTCATCCTATCCCTAACCCAGCACTAACTCTCTAACCCAGCTAAACCCAAAAATCAAAAAATACGCTTTTGTGAAGTGCGCAAGTTGGATCCATACAACACTGTATGGAACCGCTCGCGAACCGTACGGATCTGTATAGGAATCGCAGCGCTTCCGTACGGTGATCTGTCGTACGAAACGCGGATCCGCCGTACGAAAACGCGGATCCGACTGTATGGTTCCAAAAAACCAGGAGACACAAATTTTTTTGGCGGATCCCGTATGGTTCCATGTGGGACCGCGTTTCGGGGGGCTGGAGCCGAGGGAGGGGGGTTGTTTCCTGCAACTTTGGTCAAAAGTAAAGTACCAATCTAAGCTAATGCCTAAAAACAAACTTTGAAGACGAAAAGTAGATATGAGAGAAAGATGTACAATGGGGATGGATTTGAAATACAAAGTACAAACAAAGAAAAACATATCAATGTGTAGTAGAAATATCTCCCCTAACATTCAAGGGCAGGTGGAGAAACTTGAGATAAAAGATTATCTAGAGGTAGACCTGGAAGAGGATCTGGACTACGCATTGCATTGCTGCAAGCATATCAATGTCTGCTAGAACTATCTCCCCTAACATTAAAGGTCGTGTGGAGAAAACCCAAGATAGAAGTTTATCTAGAGGTAGACCTAGAAGAGGATCTTGACTATGCATATGCCTAAAAGAGGTCGCCCACCACTTGGGCCTACGTGATCTCATCTCGTTGTTGGCATGGGATCTAGACCAACAATATTGTTGAAGTCGTATGGATGATAGCCCATGCCCACATTGATTCGAAGTTAGAAGGGATGTTGCTATCGGGAAATCTCTTGGTGTCCATAACAAATGGGAGCATCGTAAAAAAATAAGTGATAATTTAGGTGGAGGCTACTCTAGAAGGTGGCCAAAGAGTACAAGAACAAAGCCTAAAGGCCTCTTGCATGTACAATGCTAGGCATCTTTGGTCAAGTGTTAAATTTGGCAAGTAGGGCCAAACTCCATGTTACACTACTCATATGATGGAGATGATATTTTTGTTGGATTCCTCTTTCAGAGAGGTGCAAGATTGATCTAAAGATCATCTTGGTAGGATGAGCAGAAGTTGTATTTTGAATTTATTTTTCCACACATGTGCAATTTGTCAAGGTCAGCCAGAATTGTAATGTAGGCTCATAAGCCCCAAAGTTGTGTCACACACCCATAGTCATGGATATAAAAAGGAGAGACATGATCCTCATTTCATAATTCATTCATCTCACACATCTCTCTCTCATCTTATTGGTTTGTATAACCTTAGAGGCTTCTCTCTCCTCCACACGTGTGAAACAAGAAGCTGCAATTTTCAGATTGGTTTAGGGCTTTTCTGGATAGCGTTGACGTTGGGTCAACTCTTGTGATTTGACTGCGTTTTCTGGGTCAGAATTCCGATTTGGAGAGGCCACAGCTGGAGGCAGAAAAAATGAGGCAAAACATTGACTTTGACTGTTGTTGACCGCAGCTTTCACTATTGTTTTGACCGCAACTTTGACTGTTGTTTTGACCACTGCATTGACCAGATTTGTGGACTGTTTTGGGTTGTGCTTGACTTTGATGGAAGGCCGAGTTTGACCGAGTTTGACCGAGTTTGACTGAGCTTGATTGGAGGTTGAATTGTTGGTTTGACCAACGAAGACTTTGTTGGCTAGGGCATCCTGTTGACTGCTGTAAAATATATTTTCTCTCTCTGGTGAATAAGAAGAATTACAAGAATATTTGTGTCTCTTGTCTTGGCTTGTCTTCTGGAGATTTATTTATGTTCTATTAGCATTTACTATCAATGATTATGTGATTGCATATTTGGAAATTGAATTGGGCTAATAAGAAAGATTGAAGCAAACTGCTCTAAGCATAAAACATACCATGGTTAACAAAAAATAACATGGTTTCAGAGCTAAAGAGAAGACAAAGCCCAAATCACCGAAGTTGAATAGACAAGGACCAGGGCCAATGACTTCCTCATTTTTCAAATCTGATGACAAGCTGAATGATAAGTCTGATTATCATGCTTGGAAAATGTCCTTGGATCTGACATTGGAGGATCAAGGTGCTATGGATTATGTGCAGGGAAAGATCACTGAACCTCCATCAAATGCACTGACTGCCACTAAAACAAAGTACAAGAAAGGGGAAAACAAGGCGAAGAAGATCATCAGGGATTCTATTCATAGGCACTTGGTTTCTTATATCTTCGAGTTGGGTACATCTAAGGAGATGTATAATAAGTTGGTTAGCATGTTCATGGCTAGCAATGCTAATCAAATTCTCTTTTTGAAGAACAAGTTGAAGAACATCAAGATGGACAAGGGAGAGTCCATCCAATCCTGCTTCATGAGGATCACCAAAATCAAGAATGATCTCTTAAGCTATTGGAGAGGCTATAGCTCACCGAAAGCTCACTCTCATTCCTCTTGGAGGACTTCCTCGACCATGGTATGTATTTAATACTACTATTCTCAATAATAATATAATTCCTGGGGTTTTCAACTTGAATACCTAAAATCACAGACATCCGGAGAGCCAAGAAGGTAGAACGAATGGCGATTAGGGTTCAGGTCTTTTCCTCTCTGGCGGCCGTGCTCCCCTCTAAAGCTCCCCCGCCGCAAATGCTTGGATGCCCATCGCCATTTACCTCTGAATCGGATGCCCAGTTCTGTGCATTGCTCGCTCAGTTCTCTCAATGTCCCGCAGCCCAGAAGCTGCCTCCGCCTCCATCTGATCGACGGCAGCATGTTTTGCATTGCGGATGCCCATACTGCCCCTCTGCGGCACTGCAGGTGGATTCACGCGGTTGGCCTCACGCTCCAAGACATCTGGACAGGCGCGCTGAGTCTAACCTTCTCTTTTCTCAGCACGCAGGGTACAGAGCAGGGTTCTGCTTGCAGTGGAAGCGCTTGCCGCCTTTTTACTGCTCTGCCTCCCTACCCTCAGTTTCGGATCTGAGATGGAGCGTCTGCCTCCCCACGCAGGAGAAATGTCCTCCCCAACAGCTCCCGGGCAGACTTATTATTGAAGACGTAAACGATCCTAACTCCGTGTCAATACAGCAGTCCTCCAGGAGACACTCTGCCTCCTTTCAGATCCAAGTTTCAAATCCCTCAAGCAAGACCTCTCTGCATTGGGTTCGCTCCACAGATCAGGTGCAGACTCTCAAACTAATTCTGGAACGCAGAACGGGGATTCCCTCAGCCCTTCAGCGGCTTCTCTTCCGAGGTAAACAACTTGAAGATACTCTGTCCCTCTCTGCTTACAGCATTAATAAGAATGACTCTTTAGTGCTCACTCTTCGTTTGAGAGGAGGTGCTGTTGGTCAGTCATCTTCTGCTCCTTCCTTCTCTTACAAAGATGCAGTTCACTCCGAGCCCCCCAAACCCCCTGAAGCCCTTAAACCAAAGCCTTTTTTGGTTGACAAGCTTGAGGAGGTTCCCTCTGTTGAGTTAACCCATTCAGACATCGCAAATGATCTTCAAAAATTCGCTGAAAGAGCCATCATATGCAGATTCAACGGACTGTGGCCACGCTCCAAGGAACTCTATGATTGGATACATGCTAACTGGACTCACCATTGCAAAGTCAGCTTCTGTTCAAAAGGATACTTCATAGTTCTGTTTGATAATATTAAGCATTATGAAAAGGCTATTGAAGAAGGTCCTTGGTTCATGGGAACAGCTGGGCTCTTCTTAACTCCTTGGTTCCCAGATTTTGATCCAGCAACTGCTGTCATCACCAGGACACCTGTCTGGATCAGGCTTCCCAACTTGCCAGTCCATCTATGGCATATTAGAGTCTATAGAGCGATCGGCGACACCTTGGGCAGTTTTCTGATGGGAGATCATTGGCGGGAAAACAAAGGTCTCTACACATATGCCAGAATATGTGTGGAACTAGATTTAAGCAAGGGACTTCCAGACCGAATCAATCTCAAGATAAACGACTTTGTGTGGACTCAGACACTGGATTATGAGAATACGGCCTTTCGATGCCGTCATTGTCACCAAACAGGGCATCTGCAGAACTCGTGCCCAGCTCTCCCGGCAAAACAGAAAAACGTGCACATCTCCAAGCCCAAATCAAAACGATGGTCTCCTTGCTCTCCGCCACCGGCTGAGGACTCTGATTCCTCAACATCGGACGGAAGTGATGCTGAACCGGATCAGAATCAGACAATGGACTCTCCCCCCAATGCTCCTTCGCATCCGCCCGATTCTGCCGTCGCTCAGAAACGCTCCCATGTGACCTCCTCTTCCGATTCTGATAAGGAGATCCCCCCTACGGAGAACTCCGGTCTGCAAGTTGTTTTAGCTCATACACCCTAGGCTGGATGGGTTAAAGTCAGTAAAAAGAAAGGAAAAAAACTTCGTGTAGAGGCCTCTGCCCACTCTGGGTAGTTTTCGGTCTTTTTGCTTCCTGTTTTTTCTTGTTTTTCCATGCTTGTTTCTCTCCTTCTCCAGGACCGAGGTTGATAGTTTTATCATTTCCAGTTGCTGGTTTTCTGTTTCTCTTGATTGTATCATCTTGTACCATATTTCTGCTTAATAGAATCAGTCAAATTCAGAAAAATAAAAAAATTAATAATAATAAAAATAAAAAAATAAAAATAAAAAATAAAATAAAATAAAAAATAAAAAATAAAAAATAAAAAAAAATAAAAATAAAAATAAAAAATAAAAAAATAAAAAAAATAAAAAATAAAAATAAATAATATAATTCCAGAGTTTGATGAATTGTTGACGAGATGGACTCAAGAGGAGACGAGGATGATGGAGAGAGACCATCCCTCAAATGGGAATGGAAGTGACCCTACTGCCTTCACCGCTCATGCAAAGAAGAGGAATAATGTTGGTCCGAGAAATCAAAATCATGGAAGAGCAGGTCCCAAAGGAAGGAAGAGAAGATGTTACAATTGTAACAAGTTTGGTCACTATGCAAGAGAGTGCCCCAATAAAAGGGACTCTCCCCGAAATGATGACTACAACAACAACAACTTCAGGGGGAATGATCAAAGGAACAACAGGTTCAAAGGAAAGAGGAAGGCTCCCTCTGATCGAAATGCAAATAGAAATGGTCAATCTTTCAAGAGGTCAAGGAACTCCAAGTCTGATGAATCCAATGTTGTTGATAATAAGAGAAATGAATATATTCTTATATCTACCCTCTCTACTGCATCTCCTCCCGACACCCTGGATAACTGGTTGATTGATAGTGGTGCCTCAAGTCACTTCACTGGATATAAAGATGATCCGGATTTATGCAAGAACGCAACAGAATACACATATAACCATGAACACAGAGATGTAGTGGAAATAATGCTTCCTTTTATTAAAATCCAATTACAAAAATGTGGTTACAGACATAATGTAAATAAACAGCTAGGGAGTTGGTAGGCTTATCTCTGAGAAGAGATGTGGCAACTACAGGTCTCTGAACTGTGTTACAAAACAAATGACTGAAACATGCTTACAGGAGTAATAGAAATGAGCAGGCGAGGGCACTGGTAGCGTATCCTTGAGAAGACATGTGATGGCTCTAGGCATCTCCACTGTGTTACAATGAGGCTCGAAGGCCTATTTATTGTTGAGAAACAATGTAAAACCTGAAACGTCCAAAACCCTAACCCTAGGAGATGAAGCACCAAAATTGTGGGTCCCGTTTGGGTAAATTAGTGTTTCAACTTCCCGGGGACGTAATTTTGGCATCCGATCTCCATTTGACATGCTCAATAGCTCGTTAGAAAGATCTACCTGAGGAGTACAACTTTCGGTGTGAGCAACATCGGTCTATGGACCCATGTTGCTCCCAGTTTTCCCAAAAAACGTCGTTTAGGGCCTCAAAACGGCTCCAAAAGTTCAGGACCCGAAAAACTACTAAAAATAGTAAGTTGTTTTGCAACTTAAAAACGGAAAGAACTGATGGTGGGGGTTCAAATGGAATAGGTGGGTGGCCACCAATATCGACCTGGATCATTAGGGCCCCAAAACGGCTTCGGGAGTGCAGGACCCGAAAACCTGCTAAAAATAGTAACCTGCTAGAAGTGAAAAACTGAAAGAATTGATGGTGCGGGTCCAAATGGAATAGGTGGATGGCCACCAATATCCACCTGGATCATTCCTCCCTCCTTAGGAAGAAATGGTCCCCATTGCGTTAAGTTCCTCCATGGGGGGGCAAATTCTGCTGAACTTGGTATTGGATTTGTCCAGGATGTCGCAGACCTATTAGCGGACATGCTGGATGTAGATGTGCCATCGGTGGGCAGCCATTGAAGGATCTGGGCAAAGTTATCCATCATCGCGTTCCTCTGTTTCTCGAGGGCCTCCTTGAGCAATATTTTGATAGAGGATCGCCTGCTCCCTCGTCTTTCATTCCTTCCGCCATGGGGGGTCATCGGGGTTTGCGAGGCTGATCTTGCAGCGATTCAACCAGATTGAGCCCAAACTCCTTATACCCTAACCGCGTTGGGGACATGCAAAAAAAAACAGAGAAAGAGCAAACCCGCTCTGATACTACTAATCCGGATTTATGCAGGAACACAACAGAATACACATATAACCATGAACATAGAGATGCAGCAGAAATAATGATTCCTTTTATTAAAATCCAATTACTGAAATGTGGTTACAGACATAATGTAAATAAACAGCTAGGGCGCTGGTAGGCTTATCTCTGAGAAGAGATCTGGCAACTACAGGTCTCTGAACTGTGTTACAAAACAAATGATTGAAACATGCTTACAGGAGTAATAGAAATGAGCGAGCGAGGGCACTGGTAGCATATCCCTGAGAAGAGATGTGACGGCTCCAGGCCTCTCCACTATGTTACAATGAGGCTCGAAGGCCTATTTGTTGTTGAGAAACAACATAAAACCCGAAATGTCCAAAAACCTAACCCTAGGAGATGAAGCGCCAAAACTGTGGGTCCTATTTGGGTAAATTGGTGTTTCAACATCCCGAGACGTAACTTTGGCATCCGATCTTCGTTTGACGAACTCAATAGCTCGTTAGAAAGATCTATCTGAGGAGTACAACTTTCGGTGTGAGCAACATCGGTCTATGGACCCATGTTGTTCTCGGTTTTCCCAAAAAACGTCGTTTAGGGCCTCAAAACGGCTCCGAAAGTTCAAACCCCGAAAAACTACTAAAATTAGTAAGTTGTGTTGCAACTTAAAAACGAAAAGAACTAATGGTGGGGGTTCAAATGGAATAGGTGGGTGGCCACCAATATCCACCTGGATCATTAGGGCCCCAAAACAGCTTCGAGAGTGCAAGACCTGAAAACCTGCTAAAAATAGTAAGTTGCTGGAAGTGAAAAACTGAAAGAATTGATGGTGCGGGTCCAAATGGAATAGGTGGGTGGCCACCAATATCCACCTAGATCAAAAGGCCCTCTCTGATTTGATTGAAAAGGATACTAATTTGGAAATTATCCTTGCAAACAATGCCACCTATCCCGTCCACCTATCCCGTGAAAGGGACAGGAACTGTGACCCTTCATTTAAATCAAGGTCAAGTCCTTTGTTTGCAAGATGTGTTGTACGTACCTGACTTGAAGAAGAATATAGTGTCTATCTCGACAATGGAAGACAAAGGATTCAATGTGGCATTCATCGATGGAAAGGTATGCATTTGGAAGAGGAACTTCAAAGAAGCGTTCACTCTTGGTTTCAGGGTTGATACACTCTATCAGGTTGGAGGAAGTCCGTTGGGAGCCATGACATGTAACACAACTCTTCAATCCGAGCTATGGCATCAGAGGTTTGCACACATTCATTATAAAGCCCTTCCCGAAGCAAGGAAGGTGGTGACAGGTATGCCCGATTTCAAAGATGATCATGAAGGTGTATGTCAGGGTTTGTGCCGAAGGAAAGAATACAAGGGGACCATTCCCCTCAAGTGTCACTATGACATCTGATATTTTACAATTGATTCATTATGATCTATCTGGTATGTTGTCTGTAACATCCATGGGAGGATGCTTGTATTATATCACCTTTATAGATGACTTCTCCCACAACACTTGGATATACTTTTTGAAGAAGAAGGACGAAGCATTCAAGTGGTTCGGCACCTTCAAGGCCTTGGTTGAAAATCAAACAGGGAAGAAGATCAAAATTTTGAGGACCGATAATGGAACCGAATATGAGTCAAATGAATTCAATGACTATTGCAGGGAAGCTAGCATTAAAAGGAAGACCACTATTGTGTATACTCCCGAACAAAATGGTGTTGCTAAAAGAAAGAATAGAACCATTTTGGAAGCTACCCGTGCCATGCTTTATGACCAAGGTCTTCCAAAGTTCCTATGGGGAGAAGCTGCCAACATCATTGTGTATGTTCAAAATAGATGCCCACATTCTGCATTGGACTCCAAAACTCCCGAAGAAGTCTTCTCTGGTAGGAAGCCTGATGTCTTTCATTTTAGAGTTTTTGGAAGTCTCGTATATTTTCATGTGCCAAAAGAATAGAGAAGCAAGTTGGATGCTTCTGGAAAGAAGGGATGTTTGTGGGCTACAGTGAAACCTCGAAGGCATATAGAATCTATGTGTCTGGTCAAAGAGAAGTGGAGATATGTCATGATGTCACCTTCGACAAAGATGCTGCCCTCAGGAAGGTTAGAGATCTTCCTATCTCAAAGGAAGACAAAGAAGAAGAAGAAACTGGAAGGCAAGAAGAACCGAAGGATGAACCGATGCCCGAAGTTGAAGGTTCGATGGATCCTATAGATCCACCTTCTTCAAATAAAAGAAGGCCCTCATGGCTTAAAGACACTCTCGAATATGCCAAGAGGCAAGCTACTCCAAAGGGGAACATTCCGTGAAAGTAAGAAGTCAAATAGTTACCAAGGGTACTTAGTAGCCATGAGCAACATCGTACAATCTGAGCCTGGAACGTTTGAAGAAGTCGTGAAGCATCAAGGTTGGAAGGATGCTATGAACGAGGAATATGAGTTGATCATGAAGAATGATGTCTGCGATGTGGTCCCTAGACCGGCAAATCTGTTGTCACCTCGAAATGGCTCTACAAGATCAAGCATGGAGCCGATGGAAGTGTTGAAAAGTTCAAGGCAAGATTTGTTGTCTGTGGTTTCTCTCAAAAGGAAGGGATTGTGATGATATATTTGCACCTATTGCTCGCTACACCACCATTCGTTCAATCATTGCCCTTGCTGCATCGCAAGGATGGAGTCTACATCAGATGGATGTCAAGATTGCCTTCTTACATGGTTCGATCAAGGAAGAGGTCAAGGCAAGATTTGTTGTCTGTGGTTTCTCTCAAAAGGAAGGGATTGTGATGATATATTTGCACCTATTGCTCGCTACACCACCATTCGTTCGATCATTGCCCTTGCTGCATCGCAAGGATGGAGTCTACATCAGAGGGATGTCAAGATTGCCTTCTTACATGGTTCGATCAAGGAAGAGGTCTATGTGGAACAACCATTGAGGTTCGAAGTTCGAGATAGAGATACACATGTATGTAGGTTGAAGAAATCCCTCTACAAGTTGAAGCAAGCTTCTAGGGCTTGGTATGAGAGGATCGATAGCTACTTGATGAAGTTGGGCTTTACTCGAAGTGATGTTGATCCAAACCTTTACTTGAAGGTTGATAATGAAAAACCTCTCATTCTGGTTCTCTATGTGGACGATCTCTTCCTGACAGGCGTTGACCCTCTTATTCATCAATGTAAGAGGGAGCTAGCTTCTAAGTTCGAGATGAAGGACCTAGGACCGATGCACTATTTCCTAGGCTTGGAGGTCTGGCAAAAGCCATGTGCGATTTTCCTGTCTCAAGGAAAATATGTTGTGAAGCTGTTGGAGAGATTTGGTATGGTGGACTGCAAGTCCGTGACTACTCCGATGGAACTCAACTTTAAGAAGTTGTGTGGAAGTGTTGCTGGGCCCGATTTGGGAAATCCCACCGAGTATCGTCAACTCGTAGGGGCCTTGATGTTCTTAGTGAACTCACGTCCGGACATATGTTTTGCAGTGAACACGTTGAGTCAATACATGGTCAAGCCTCGTCAAATTCAATGGATTGGTGCCAAGAATCTCTTGAGATATCTCCGGGGTACAATCAACCATGGGTTGAGAGACACTATCGGGAGTATGAGGCTCCATGAATATACCAATGTCAATTGGGCAGGCAGTGTGGTGGATCGTAAAAGCACATCTGGATGTTGCTTGACCCTAGGTTCTGCTTCGATCTCTTGGATGAGCAGGAAGCAGAAATCGGTTGCTCTAAGCACCACCGAGGCCGAATACATTGCAGCAAGTATGGCATATTGTGAAGTTGTTTGGTTGAGAAATCTCTTTAGTGAGTTGTTTGGGCATGTGATGGATACCACAGTGATCCTTTGCGACAACCAAAGTGGGATTCGTCTTTCTGAGAATCTCGTGTTCCACGACCGATCCAAGCATATTGATATTAGGTACCACTTTGTCCGGGACATGGTACAGCGAGGCGCCATAAGGCTCCATCACATTGGGACTGATGAGCAGGTCGCAGATATTCTCATGAAGCCCCTAAGGAAGGTCAAATTCTCAACCTTCCGTGAGAAGTTTGGTATCGTGGACATACCCTATTGTGAGGGTCCCGCTTGAGTTGGACTATGAGCTCTGGGATGATCCGAATTTATGCAGGAACGCAATGGGGACAAAACACATAAACAACAAATACGTAGATGCAAGGCCAGTCTCCAATGCCTCATTAATATCAAAATCGCGTAAAGATGCTTAAGCAGACATACGGAATAAAATAGCTAGGTGCCGGTAGCGACCCCCGTAAAGAGATGTGGTGGCTACAGCCCTATAAACTCCGCTACAATGAGGCTCGAGGGCCTATTTATTATTGAGAAACAATGGAGAGCCTCAACATCCCAAAAACCTAACCCTAGGAGATGAAGCGCCAAAACTATGGGCCCCGTTTGGGTAAATTGGTGTTTCAACTTCCCAGGGACGTAACTTTGGCATACTATCTCCGTTTGACGCACATGATACATCATTAGAAAGCTCTATCCGAGAACTACAACTTTTGTGACAATTTTGATGGATCAAAATCGCAACAAATTTTCATACCAAAAAACGTCGTTTAGGGCCTCAAAACGGCTCCGGAAGTTCAGGACCCGAAAAACTACTAAAAATAGTAAGTTATGCCAAAACTGAAAAACTGAAAGAGACAATGGTGGGGGGCCAAGTGGAATAGGTGGGTGGCCACCAATATCCACCTGGATCATTCCTCCCCCCTTAGGAAGCAATGGTCCCCATTGCGTTAAGTTCCTCCATGAGATGAGGAAATTTCCGCTGAACTTGGTCCCTGGTGAACCACTTTCCTTGGTGCAGGAGTTGGCCAGCTTTGACAACCCGATACAGTTGGATCTGCTGTTGACGAGTGTTCTTGATTTGCATGTCCATGATACAGTCTGTGGTGGCCTGTTCCATGCAGTCTGGGTTTAACTCTGTTGGTGTGAGTTGTTCTGCAATGTCCGAGGTGTCCAGTAGAGGTGGAAAGTAAGGACGAAGGCGATCCACATTGAAGACTGGGTGCAGACCAAGGAATGGTGGAATACTAAGCTCAAAGGCATTGTTACCTACAGCCTTGGTGATGGTGTACGGCCCGTATCGGAGCGGGCGAAGCTTGCGGTGAGGTCCAGTGAGGCGCTCCTTCTGCAAATGTAGCCATACTTTGTCGCCCACCTGGAAGTGGTGTGGCACCAGGTGTTGATCATGGCGCTGCTTGTACTTCGCATTGGCTCTGTCCAATATATCATGAACCTGTTGGCGGATGTGTTGAATGCGCTCGATGAAGCTACTTGCTTTGTCAACTTCAGACTGGACATGAGCTGAATCGGCCTGAGCAGCTGCAAGCGGCATGGCTATGTCAATGGGACATAGTGGCTGGAATCCCAAGCCCACCTGAAAGGGGCTATGGCCAATTGAACTGTGGAGAGCCCGGTTATAACTGTGTTGTACATAGGGGAGGCTCTTGTCCCATGTGCGTGGATGCTTTGAGTTGTATATGCACAGAATGTGTACAATCATTCTGTTGACTACCTCTGTCTGGCCATCTGTTTGGGGATGGAAAGCTGTGGACTTGGTGAGCTTTGTGTCCAACATTGACCAGAGGCTAGACCAAAATGTGTTGAGGAACTTGCTATCTCGATCTGATATGATAGACTGTGGGATCCCAAAGTGCACCCACACTCGTTCAAAGAAGAGTTTAGCAGTGGCTTCTGTTGTGATATTCTTCTTACAGGCCGCCATAATGGCCATCTTCGAGAATCTGTCAACGACCACGAAAACACAGTCATTTCCATTCTTAGTAGAAGGCAAGCCTGACATGTAATCCATGGAGATGGATTCCCAAGGTCGACTAGGGGTAGGTAGTGGAGTATATAGGCCTTGCTTCTTGATGGTCGGTTTGGCAATGGCACAAACAGTGCAGGATCTGATGTGCTTCTCGACATCCTTTCGAAGGTTCGGCCAATAGAAATACTTCTGTAGTATTGCTACTGTTTTCTCGACCCCGAAATGCCCAGCGACTCGACTGTAGTGTGCTTCCCATATCATCTTGGCACGCTCGCTTGAAGGAACACAAAGGTGTCCCAAGTGACATAAAAGTGCATCTTGGAGGTGAAAATTTGGAACTTGTGTGCCCCCTAAGAGTGCCTTGTAAGTGTGGCCGAATTCTGGGTCACTCTCATAGAGAAGCAGCCAATCAGAAGTCTCGTGCCCACAAGAGTTGAGCATGGTGGTGAGCGCCACGATCGGTGGTCGGCTGAGGCAGTCTGCAACATTATTGGTGCTACCCTTCTTGTACTTGATGTTCAAATGAAGCTGTTGCAGATATGTGGACCACTTCTGATGGTGATCATTCTGCAACTTCCCTTGTGTCTGTATGAACTGCAGGGGCCGGTGGTCTGTGTGGATGATTGTTTCCTTCCCCAAAATGTAATGCTTCCATTGTCGACGGGCTTGCACAATGGAATACATTTCTTTGTCATAGGTGGGATACTTGCGAACTGTCTCAGACAATGTCTCACTGTGATATGCCACTGGATGTCCCTGTTGAGTAAGAACTGCCCCAATAGCATAGTCGGAGGCATCTGTCTCGATCTCAAATGGCTGCTGCAAGTCTGGTAAGGTGAGCACTGGGGCAGAACAGAGGCGATTTTTCAATTCTTTGAACGCCTTCTGTTGAGGTTCCGACCAAAAGAAATTTGCTCTCGCTCCTCCTTTGGTGACTTGACTCAAGGGCCAAGTGATATGAGAGAATCCCAGCACGAATCTACGGTAGAAATTAGCAAGACCCAGAAAGCTGCGAAGCTCCGTTATAGTAGTCGGGGCTGGCCAATCCCGAATGACTTGGATCTTGGCTGGATCCACATGCACCCCCCTTTCATCAATAATGTATCCCAGATATTGAACCTGGGTCATGCCAAAAGTGCACTTCTCCAAATTGGCACACAACTTGTGTTGCCGCGGTGTTTGGAGGACTTGTCGGATGTGGTGAAGGTGCTCTTCCCAAGTCTGGCTGAAGATCAGAATATCATCCAAGTACACCACTACAAATGAGTTGGTGAATGGCCGCAAGATGTCATCCATCATCCTCATGAAGGTGGCGGGAGCATTCGTCAGCCCGAAAGGCATGACCAGCCATTCGAAAAGGCCTTCCTTGGCTTTGAAGGCAGTCTTCCACACATCGGAGGGTTCAATTGGTACCTGGTGATACCCAGACTTCAGGTCGATCTTGCTGAAATATTTTGCACCTTTGAGTTGGTCGAGAAGGTCATCAATCCGTGGGATTGGGTACCTATTCCGGACAGTGATCTTGTTCAGCGCCCGATAGTCAATACAGAGTCTCCACGTCCCATCCTTCTTCCGTACCAACACGATCGGGCTCCCACAGGGCGATGAACTTGGTCTGATGTGACCTTTCTGCAACAGCTCCTGAATCTGCCTCTTGATTTCATCATTTTCCAGAACAGAGCGTCGATAGATCGGTCCATTGGGTAGTGGCGCACCTGGGGTCGGATCAATCGGGTGCTTGACCTGGCAGTGCAGAGGAACCCCTGTGGGTGAGGTGAAGATGTCCCCGTACTCCTCCACGACCTTATCCATTTGTTGTTGTCGTGTAGAGGGGCCCTGTCTGGAGGTCGTGGCCACAGTCTTCTTCTTGCCCTGGGGGCGGATCATCAGAAAAACGAATTTCCTGGTTTGGGAAATGAGCTTACTACATTGTTTTGCGGTAACCAAAGAGATAGTCGTAGGAGGTGGTACCTCTGGTATCCTGTACAACTTATTTCCCAAAGTAATAATAACAGCACGAGGTCGAGACTCATACACAGCATGACGCTTCCACAAGTATGGTTGTCCTAATAATACATCAGAAACATCAATAGGAGCAACATCACATAATACCTCATCAGTGAAGGGCTTGATGCTATAGGGAAGGCGACACTGCTGGCTGACGCGGAGATCTCGTCCTTGGTGAAGCCACCCGATGGTGTATGGATGTGGGTGAGCTGTGGTCGGCAAGCCCAACCGCTTCACGGCGTCTGCTGAAATGAGGTTCTTTTGGCTCCCATTGTCGACAATGAGCTGTACAGGGGAGCCCTTTACCCACATCTGGGAGTGGAAGAGACGTTCCTCCTCCTCTGGATCTTCCGGTTCCTCCTTCTGGACCTTTGTAGTGGCAACAGTGGCGTTGGGCTCCGCATCAATAATCTGTTTCCCTTTTCATTCCCCTTTTCAGGTTCTGATTCGGAGTCGGAGCATGCATCTGACTCAGAAGCCCTCATCTCGGCCACTAGCGACTGCTTGGCCCGACACTCACTTGTGTTGTGAGTGGAGCTCTTATGGAACTCACACCACTTTCCCGTGTCCTTCTTTGGCTTTACGGTGTTGTTCTTGTCTTGTGGCTTTGATGGGTTGTCCTTAGCCGCCATGCTCTGTCCTTTGTTCTGCGGTTTGGAAGCACCTTTTCCTTGCTTTTGATTCGCAGATCCAAAGTCTCGCTTCTTCTGTTTGAATTTCTGCTCAATCTTGGCAGCATACCGGTATGCCGTACCAATCGAGGAGATGTCGAGGAACTCCATTTCCTCCTGAATGTATCTGTGCAGACAGCTGCGATACTTTAGCACCAAATGTTTCTCTGAATCTTTGATACCCAACTTTGTGCGCAGGGTATGGAACAGATTCGTCAGCTCATGCACATCTTGATCCCTTTGTTGTCGCAGCGTGGTCCATTGTATGTACTTGTCCTCATAGCTCCCCACAGGATAGTACTGTTCCTTGACAGCGTCTCGGAAAGAATTCCAAGTTGGTACGGCCGAGAACAGAGAGGGTTTTGTCTGGTCCTTGTTCTCACAGTAGGTTTCCCACCAGTCCTTAACATGGGGGGTAGCTTTGAGGAGTGCAAAAATAATCTTCTCCCGGTCTGAAAAGTCATGAGCAGAGAAATATCCTTCTAATAGATTCAACCATCTATCTACGGCATCTGCGTCTATTTGACCCTCAAATATGGGAATGTCAAAATTTACTTGTACCTTAAAGGAAGTCGCAACTCCAGAGTGGCTACTGGATGCAGATGCGCCGCCGGTGGGCAGCCGTTGAAGGATCTGAGCAAAGCTATCCATCATCGCGTTCCTTTGTTTTTCGAGGGCCTCCTCGAGCGATATTTTGATAGGATCTCCTGCTCCCTCATCTTTCTTTTCGTCCCCCATGGGCGTCCGTCGAGGTTTGCGAGGCTGATCTTGCAAAGGTTCCACCAGATCGAGCCCTAGCTCCTTATACCCCGACCTCGTTGGGGACATGCAAAGAAGGATCGAGAAAAAGCAGACCGCTCTGATACCACTGATCCGGATTTATGCAGGAGCGCAACAGAATAAACACATAACCATAAATACAGAGATGCAGCGGAAATAACACTTCATTTCATTAATATCAAATAACAGAAAGATGCTTACAGACATAATGGAAATAAAATAGCTAGGGTGCTGGTAGCGAATCTCTGAGAAGAGATGTGGTGGCTACAGACCTCTGAACTGCTTTACAATGAGGCGCGAGGGCCTATTTATTATTGAGAAACAATGGAGAACCCTAAACATCCCAAAACCTAACCCTAGGAGATGAAGCGCCAAAACTATGGGCCCCGTTTGGGTAAATTGGTGTTTCAACTTCCCAGGGACGTAACTTTGGCATACTATCTCCGTTTGACGCACATGATACATCATTAGAAAGCTCTATCCGAGGACTACAACTTTTGTGACGATTTTGATGATCAAAACTGAAAGAGACAATGGTGGGGGCCCAAGTGGAATAGGCAGGTGGCCACCAATATCCACCTGGATCATGGGAGCTCCAGGGGGCTTGGAGATAGCTACTTGGAGCTATAAGCAACCACAAGGCTAGGTTCGCCTTACCTTGTTGGTGTGTTATTCCCCCACCGTTATGATATTGAGTTGGTTCTCCCTCTCTTTGGTCTATGCCCCACATGCATCCTACCCATGTAGTCTGGGACTCATGGGAAGTACCTCTCATCTGGACAATGAGTTGGGAAATGAGGATAGAGACCATAGCATTACTGATGGACATATCGTGTATTGTCGTGCTCTCTATGTCTAGGATGAGATGTGTCCAACAACTTGATCTGGGTTCAAGTTTGGTTGAGGTTTTTACCTCTAAACTAACTTTGGGTCAGTGGAGAGTGGTAAGGTCTCTATGACTGACTCTCGATAATATTTTCTTATTATTTCTTCTATAGCATAGCAGAGCCAGCAAAGCAGAGACAGCAAGATGACACAAAATTGCATGATGATATATGATAATACATGATGGTACTAGATGACAGGATTGCACAGGTGGACAGATGGATGGACAGATGGAGTTCTCCCTAGTTGAGAGGGAGTGTTAAATTTGGCAACTAGGGCCAAACTCCATGTTGCATTGCTCATATGATGGAGATGATATTTTTGTTGGATTCCTCTTTCGGAGAGGTGCAAGATTGATCTAACGATCATCTTGTTTGGATGAGCAGAAGTTATATTTTGAATTTATTTTTCCACACATGTGCACAGTCAAGGTCGGCCAGAATTGTAATGTAGGCTCACAAGCCCCAAAAGTTGTGTCACACACCAAACTCCATGTTGCACTGCTCATATGATGGAGATGATATTTTTGTTGGATTCCTCTTTCGGAGAGGTGCAAGATTGATCTAACGATCATCTTGTTTGGATGAGCAGAAGTTGTATTTTGAATTTATTTTTCCACACATGTGCACAGTCAAGGTGGGCCAGAATTGTAATGTAGGCTCACAAGCCCCAAAAGTTGTGTCACACACCCACAGTCATGGATATAAAAAGGAGAGACATGATCCTCATTTCATCACTCATTCATCTCACACATCTCTCTCTCATCTAATTGGTTCATACAGCCTTAGAGGCTTCTCTCTCCTCCAAACGTGTGAAACAGGCACTGCAATTTTCGGACTGGCTTAGGGCTTTTCTGGACAGCGTTGACCAGCGTTGACTTTGGGTCAACTCTTGTGATTTGACTGCATTTTCTGGGTCAGAATTCCGATTTGGAGAGCCCACAGCTGGAGGCACAAAAACCAAGGCAGAATGTTGACTTTGACTGCTGTCGACTGCTGTTTTGACCGCAGATTTTGACCACTGTGTTGACCAGATTTGTGGACTGTTTTGGGCTGTGTTTGACTTTGATGGAAGACCGAGTGTGACCACGCTTGTTTGGAGGCTGAATTGCTGGTTTGACCAGAGAAGACTTCGCTGGCTAGGGCATCCTGTTGACTGCTGTAAAATATATTTTCTTTCTCTCTGCTGAATAAGAAGAATTACAAGAATATTTGTGTCTCTTGTCTTGGCTTGTCTTCTGTCGATTTATTTATGTTCTATCAGCATTTACTATCAATGATTATGTGACTGCATATCTGGAAATTGAATTGGGCTAATAAGAAAGATTGAACTAAACTGCTCTAAGCGTAGAACATACCATGGTTAACTAAAAATAACATCAAGGTACCTAAAGAAACTGGAGAGGGTTTATGACTCCTTGAATAGACAATAGAACCACCCTCGGATCTTGTAGTAGATGGGACAATAAAAGATGAAGTGTTCCTCTATGTCAAACTCCCAAAAATGGCACAACTAGCAAATCCTATCTAATAAGTCAAGAAGGTGCTCTAACTCCACATGAAGTTTATCTATACCCACTCTAAACTGGCCAATGAATACAAAGAGCATACATCCAACGACGATGAGTGGATAGAAGCTAGATAATGGATCTGTCCCACAGGTCCATGAAGTGTTTAGCATAGAAAGTGATCTTCAAGCATAACCCACCTAATGGAATTGTCCTAAGTGACTTGTACAAATTTCCTGGAAATGTCAACTCCTACCTAGTAGATATGAGGTGGCCAGGTGCATCAAGAGAGTATCTAAATGGAGGAAGTCGATTCAGTGAAATGCCCACTAACTGCAAAAGATCCTAGAACCCTGCAAACCAACATCAACCATAGCCTAGTGAAATAGCTAAGATTCTGTACAGTTGATTATTTACACTATAACAGAATATTAATTGATTTATATATGTACAGTTGCATTGCCATGTTGGCTATTTGTCAAGGTTACAAGAATTTCTAGCTAGAAAGAGAGGAGCTATGCTTTTTGCGCTAAGCATATTATTTATTGCCAATAAGCTCGACAGCACTCTGGTAAAATGTTGTGGCCCTAGGTATATTAATGAAAGTGTTGAATCACATAGAAGGCATTACAATGGCAGTTAACAACTGAATCTCTGAAATTACAACATCTGAGGATGGTGCCTATGGGAGATTTGACTGGCACTATAGCATGTCCCTAGAGGTGGAATTATCATAATCACAAACAATAGTGAACTTGATCATCAATTATCTTTAAAACCCGAGTAGGCTTCCATCCATGATAATCCTAAATACTCTCTGTCCTTTATCACATCTTTTAGGTATGCAAGACTGATTTTTCCCACTAGTCTTTGAAAAAGTTAAGCATCACAATAATTGAGGATGCCAACATCTTACAGTCAAAGTGCCTAAAGATATGACGTTTCTGACCCTATTTTCCAAGAAGGGCTTCTTTATAAGTATCGGAAAATGTGTATACGATATTTGTCCAATCCTGGGAATCTGATGGGCATCAAAAAAATTATTTCTCTACCCTGAGTAGAAAAATATACAAAAAGAAGAAAAAAGCAGTGTGAACAATATAATGCTTTGGGCAATTTGCAACACTAATAACAGGTTGCCAAATCAAACCAAATTCAACATCCTTTCTAAAGTCTAGCATGACAATTCACCAACTATAATTTAAAAATATAACAGGGCTGATTTTGATATTTTTGAGCGCAATGAAAGGAACAACGGGATTATTCAAACAACAATTAAAAATCAGTAGAACTTTGTAGTAAATGAATTGATCGCTAACGCAATCTCCAACACCTGTCTGGTATTTTATTTTCAGACTAGTATCAGCACAAATGGATATATTTTGGGACCATTCTTGAGAACTAACACTTTTATTAAAGGATTCAAAAATTACAAGTAATATATAACAGGGTTGATTTTGATATTTTTGAGCGCAGTGAAAGGAACAACGGGATTATTCAAACAACAATTAAAAATCAGTTGAACTTTGTAGTAAATGAATTGATCACTAATGCAATCTCCAACACCTGTCTGGTATTTTATTTTCAGACAAGTATCAGCACAAATGGATATATTTTGGGACCATTCTTGAGAACTAACACTTTTAATAATGGATTCAAAAATTACAAGTAAACATTGCATCCATCACTCGGAATATGAACCCAACTTTTAATTGTAGCAATTTGGCCTGCGATTTTCAGTAGTATTGTTCAACAAAACATTGAATACCTCAGCCCCTTGACCAAAAGCATGCATCCGTTAATCCCAAAGAAAATGGATTTCAACTTTCCACACAAGCTGCCTTACATAAACAGCATTAAACACCTATGAATACGGAGAAAGTATTTAAATAGATTATGCATCAGCTATAACTTGAATATATTGAATATGAGGATGGAGCATGACAAGAAGAAATGAACCATTCAAGACACACCTTGTCATACTATCAAGGATTCTAAGGAGTTCAAAATATCATCTTTTAAAAAAATTGACTAAAGAAACCCTGGAAAATGGCTTTTCCTGTTACATTTTAAAAAACATTGCTATATCCAGTCATTAAGCCTCTAGAAATATGTAAAACATGGTTTCTTGTTTTCCTTTGTAATAGTCAAACTAGGGCCCTCCCAATATTAAACTTAAATTTATTAGTATTTAACCTGTTTATTGTCCATTTGATTTGCAATTTGTTAAAAAAATTCTATTAAGAAGAAGAAGGCAGTAGTGATATATTTAAACCAATGATCCACCAAGTTCCTGGAATGTGGAGATGTGGAAACCTGTGGACACAAATCTTGGACATGTGGAGAAACCCACCAAATTTCAGGGAAAGTTTAAGGGGATGTCAAGGTCCCTAACATAGGGGATGTTGGGGTCCCCAGCATAGGGAACCCTACCCCAAATATTAAATATATGAAAAAACAAAATATCAGAGCTAAAAAAGAAGAAATAAGATTGAACAACAGCAATTTTTTTCTTTTACAATTTACTTTGCAGGATTCTGGGACTTGAATGCACTTGAAATATGGTAGAAAATTGTTGTTCACTATTTTCTGCCTCTGAAAGCTGGCTGTCCACAAAGTTAGTCTTCAAACTCTTTGGGTATGATGCCACTAGTAAGCTGATGGTGAAAATCGAATCAAATAAGGGTTTGAGTGGACTTAAATAGGTGAGAACTGGCGTTGGGTGGGGTCCACCACCTTTTCCTTTCACATTGGAGAAAAAACAAATTTTGAATTTTTATTTTATTGCTTATTTTATGTTTTTAATGCCTGAGGATCACTTTTATAAAAGGAAGCATACAGGATTACCTTGTTAGCATCCCCTGCCATCACCTGCTTAATGGGGGCAGGAAACATCTCCAAGGAGGCTCCCCTGCTCAGGGAGCATGGGGAAAGTGGGGAATGCATCCCCAAGGATTAGATGCATATCCCTGCCCAAGATTGGTTTAGATATGTTCTATTTTTAGGCTTAGTAGTATTTGACATGTTCTTATTCTTCATTTAAAGAAAAAGTGTAAATAGGTGTATTCATCGTTTGCTCTGTTAGTAGTTCTTTCCTCAGCTAGACAAGAAGGTAAACAATTTAATCTTTTAGCCCAAGCCAATCAATAGGGAAAAAATTTATTATTTAATATTAGTGATCCATAAAGCTCAAAAATATAGCACTTCCCTTGGCCTGGAGACTAGTTAAAATCAGAAGTAATATAATATGCAGATAAAAATTCAAACGGTTCATGCCACGCAACTGTCTTGCAGAACCAAGGTGGGCACTGTTAAGGAAAAATCTAAACAGCCAATTATATGTAAAACCTAACAGAACAATTAATAGAGAACATACCCAACGACAATACCAAACCTCATCTATGCAGGAAACAAGTAATGAATTGGCATGACACTTGAGTCTTTCTTTAGTGTACTGCCACCAGATTTATTCCATCTTTACTTGAAACCTACAAGGGAAGACCATCCTACTTGAAACCTACAAAGAAAGACCTTATATTACTTTTCACTCTCCTAGTTGTGAAGAACATTGCACGATCTAGATGCAGTTCACTTCAATGTTTTATTTTGGGTTGGCTACATCTTGCAGGACTCCTATATAGCTCAAAACAAATTGAACATCTGAAACACTCTAAGCAGTAGTGAGGATGTCAAAATACAGTGAAGACCGGTCATTTTTTTTTTTAAATTGTTGGCTATCTCTGTAAATGTGACAGACAACCATAGTGAAGAGAAAGCAAACCGAAGAGAGAAAGAATAGGTAATTGTTCACACACAAAATTTTGTAAAAATTAGGCAGTCAAGTTCCTTAGATGACAGAGATAATGTCCTTCACAAGATTGTTAACATCTTTTAGCAGCTTGAAAATTTTGACGATTGAATCCAATAAAATGGATAATTACTACATAGGCTTGCTCTGTGCCTTGTGAACCTATAAATCTTAGAATATGAAAATGTGGGAAATTAGACATAAAAGAAGGTACTACATTATCTGTCAATACTCCACGTCCTCCTATAACTTGTGCCGTTTTGAAAAATTCTAAAAAGGTTCCCCGGTATAGGAATTTTTGACACTTAATCATATCAAAGGGCGGCATCTTCAGTTATGACTGAGTTCGGACATGCCATGCATAATACCTGGAGAGGCCAACAACAATTTCTTACAATTTAACTCTGTTCAAGTGTAACACAATCCTGTATATAATTCTATTATTCTCAGTTCAGTTTGAAGGATCCTGAACGATGAATCTGATTGAACAGAATACTTCTGACTTTGATCGGTCATGTTTAGTAATTCTTTTGGGTATAAGATTAAATCCAAACCAACGTATGCCTGTTTCATTCTTAGCAGCATAAGTCACCCAGTTCATATTCATTTTCAAATTTAGCAACAATGAAATTGGTCTTTCGCGTATAACACTAAATTCAAACCAACGTAGGCCTGTTTCATTCTTGGCAACTTCAGTCACCCGGTTCATGTTTATCTTCAAATTTAGCAACAATGAAATTGGGGAAAAATTGCTAAATTATCATTTATAAAAATATATATCATAAAATTTGCCATTAAATTCCGCAAAAACAATAAAGCACCTTTGTTATAACTTCACAATTAAAATGAACAACAAATACAAATATTTTTATAACTTCAAATTTAAGCGAAAAAATGTCAAGCTAAATGTCAAGGCTGAAAACGCGTTGGGAACATCATATATTGATAAAAACCATGTTAAGGAAAGTATATGTCTGTGTGTTTCTTTTGTTATCTTAAAGTTCAACAAAAACAGATATTTCCAAATTAATAGATGAATCTTATTTATTTTTTTACGAAATTTATAAAAAAATATCATCTAGCTTATTCGATTCTCCGGTGCTTGAAACAGCGAATTTTAAATTTTCCCAAAAAAATTGCTGAATGCATAAGCTTGGCAGTAAATTTGGCACTATATTTAATGATGCTAACGCTCTGTAAACAGGGAACACACCAAGATCAGCTCCTTTGTTGATTGACGGCCTAGTTCCTTGAGTGTGGCTGACCCTGACATTTACATGATAACCTGCACAACAATTCCAAGGTCTTGAACCCTTGACTGTTTACCGCTACTGGCTAAACAGTGGAGCAAGTATGCTAATATACTGTGATAAACAAATAGCCTTGTAAAGGTTAAAGGCCTATTACCCTAATAAAGTAAATGGCATCTCATATAACACAGATTTAAAAACCAGAGGCGCGGAATTATATATTACAGACTATAAAGATTTTATGGAGTGTTTCCCAGAATCCCATGAACAGTGACAGAAAACCCTAATCTATCAGTGCTTAAAAATTAAGCGAACGGAGACCATGAAGGATGATGATGACCTAAACCTAAAATCTACTGAAATGCTTGAGTCAAATTCCTCCGGCAAAAAGAATTGTCAACAGCTTAAACCCCAAACCTAAATCCAAGAGCATTAAAGATTACAAATACGAGACCTGATCTAATGGTGCCCCACGGGAACCTCCAAATTCAGCTTCGGCTGCCAATGACCAATGACCAACGGCCTCCACTTGTTCTATTAATTCGAGAGGGAAAAACAAAGACGAAATACCGAGAGCGAGAGCGAGAGAGCTGAGTACCTGGTCCGGCGAAGAAGTCCCTGAACTCGATCCCGAGACCTGCCGACAAATTTCGTTAAACTCACCTACCTAAAAAAAAACTTCCCCTCTTCCTAGTGAAGAACATGTCTAAAAGCCTGCGCTCGTCTACTCCAAAAATAGCGGACTAGACTACACTAAATATAGGGTTAAACCCGCTTATTACGCGGAGAATTTTAGCGGATCTGCCCAATTCCTCCAACTCCTCGTCCTTCCCCTCCTTCCCTTCTTCTGCCTTTACTGACTGAGTGATCAGAGACTCTGACGGCCCAACTGACGGAGACGTGTGTGACGCTGACGGAACCTGACGGCAACTCACGGACGGAGCAGCCAGGTATGATCGGTGGTTGGTGACCGAGAAAAACGTGCCGGCTATTGTAATTCCCGGCGTGATCGCACCGAAAGCGGCGAAGGACGGCAGCTGGAACTGTCGGACGCTGTCGGGAATTCTTCCGGCAACTCTCTGCCTGCCGCACATGATCATCACCACCGACCCAACCTCCCGAGCCTGACACGTGTCTTGTTTCTAACACCCCGCCGCTCTCCACTTTGGAAATCCCAGGATTCAGCGGAAAGCCCGCCTCCTCGCTGACGTGGACGCCCCGCCGCCAACGTGGTCGATTGTCTGGACATTCCGAGGCTGTCAAGTACGACTCGAACCCTTCGTCCACGCGGGACAACACTATTGGTCAGCAGTAACAGAAAAAACATTCTCAATTCACACGTGTCCTCTTTTAAGTGGATAGCGTGCTCCTGACCCCAACAAAAATATTTAATATAATATTTGAACTGTAGAGAACTTGCCACCGTGATGATCTAGATTCAAAAATTTAGCCACTTTACTCCTCTCAGATGTGGGTTGTTGCTTCTAGGTTCGAACTTAGTTTTGTGTTAATGTAAATATATGGTTAATAATTATTATTTTTGTAAAAAAAAAATTTGGTAATAATCACATATAATGGAATGTTGTCACCGTTTCATTATATGTGATTATTACCGAAAGAAATTTTACAATTTTATATGGATCATAGAAGCATAGATTCTAAAAAATTATTATTTTTATTATTATCGAATTTTAAGGTTATGGTTAGTTACACATTAAATTGGTGTATGAGATTTTTTTGTTTGTGGGACAAGGGACCCATCTTTGCGTAGCGATTTCACTGCTAAGTCTACGAAATCATACATACTCTATCGCTCTCTGGTTTTGAACCTGTGACCTCTTAGGAGGAAACACATGTTCTTAATAGCTTTATCTCGTCTTAGTATAGTGTTGGTAAGGATTGATAATTGGACAAAGTGATTTGGGATAGGTTTGAGATAAAATTAACTTGAGATATATGAGAATTTGAAGATATTTGAATTTGGTTTATATATTGATAAACTCGAATAGTGGTTAAATTTGCAAGGTGGAAATGGTGTTTGGTTGGGGGAGTTTGTGATACAGCTTATTTTATGTTGATGATCTTGTATTGATTTATAAATCGACTCATAGAATGCAGATGCACCTTTATGCCTTTAAGCATTTTTGTAGAGCAGTGGGGGTGCAAGTCAATACTAGCAAGACCAAAATAATGATTTTCTCTAATAAAAAGAAACAAAGCCAACATATGTTCTTCTTTGAAGGCAACATTCTTGAAAAAGTAAATGAGTACAAGTGCCTCGAGATTGGTTTCAACATCAAAATTAATTGGGAGGACTACATAAAGAAGAGAATTTTAGGAGGGCGGAAAGCATTATATGCTCTTTAAAACAAATGTAGAGAGGTGGAGCTATGGGATTGGAAAATGATTAAAGTGATTTTTCGAATCCTAGTTTGTCGAGTGATGTTATATGGGTGTGAATTGTGGGATAGCAACACCCTCATCTCAAAATAGAAACAAAATAAGAAAATCCAATATACTTCATCATGAGCAAGTTCAAAGTAAAAAATTTGGTACCTTGTGAGATAATGTTGAGTGAAATGGGAGCAACTCCCATCAAAGCAATTGTTATGGTGCGGCTCCTAAGATATCTAAAAAGAATTGAGCAAATGGGAGTAGGTAGATGGCCTAATGTTATCTTCAATGAAGGCATGAGTGAAAGAAAGAAAACATGGATGAGACAAAATTACAGATGGATGCAAAAATGGAATATCTACCTCAATGTTTATCCCACAAATAGCAAGGAGCTAAAGAATTTTGTTATGGAGAAGTTTCGTAAACGGGTATGGGGAAAAGTGTTGGGTAGAAAGAAGAAGTATTAAATTGAGGAATTCAACCCTACGTGTGATCTCCAACAAAAAGAGTACATTGGAGGTGGCAATCCATGGAGGGAAAAGGTTCGTATTGCTCAATTAAGAACCAATTCACATCAATTTCGATGTGAAATAGGACGGTGGAAAAGGCCTAAAGAAGCTTGGGAAGAACATGTGTGTATACTTTGCACGTCTTGGGCAGTGAAATTGGAAAAACATTTCATTTTGGAATGTGATGTGTTCAAAAACATCAGAGAAAGTTATGGGAATAAGTTAGAATCAGTTTCTTGGCATTGTCTTTTCAACAAGGAGATTGTTGGAAAGTTGGGCCAGCTCATCATCAATTTGAATAAGAAAATGATTGAATTACAAAATGTGAAAAACAGAGAGCTAATAATCTCATAGACTATTTTTAATCTCATAAACATTAAAATATCATTTCATTATATTAAAATTTGATATAGAAATTTGATTCTATACTACTTTGTGCTAACATATTATTGTAAAAATCGAAGTCAATATTTTCTTACCAATCAAACTAGTTGTATTTACATGTTGTATATATTAAAATCTAGTGACTTGACCTAAGATCAAAAAAATTTAAGACATTTCTATCAATAGGGTGTTCATTCTTTCAATTAAGTCGACTTGAAGTTAACATGTCATTGTAAAATTTGAATTCAAAACCTTCTTACCAATCGAACCATGACACTATAAATACAAGTGAAATGTATAGCTATATAAGTTATTTCACTAGTTCATATACAAGTAAAAGTAAAGAAAAAACAAAAATATAATCCATATAATCCTGAAAATATTGTAATTATAAGGAGTTATGTATCCTCTCTAATTAAAAGGAATTTAATTCATGAATTTAAAATAAAATGGACACAGTTGTAACTTAAATGGACCACGTCAATAAGAAACATACAATGAAAATGGGCTTGTAGTTTAGTGATTCACCATAGTTTTAATTCCCTTAAGAACATGAATAAGAAATCGAGGCTTGGTGCATATCTTAATATCATACATGAATAAGAAATCGAGGCTTGGTGCATATCTTAATAGGAGTAGTCTACCCAGGCAACGTTTTAGCCCGGACGGCAGTTTTTTGCCGGAATCCGGGCAACTTAAATTCAAGAAATCAGGTACTTGCAATGTTTAAAATCCATTTTTGAGGTTGGAAATGGATTCAGCACTACCAAAATCCCTTAGGGCACTCAAAATACTTAAGTTTAACAACTATAAACATGATTCTGATGAAATCTTTGCCGGATTTTTTAAAAATCTTTGCTGGAGTCCGGGCTAAAACGTTGCCTGGAAACGACACGCCATCTTAATATCATATATTGCAACAGCTTGATGCATGGATATTATTAATTAAATTGTGATATATCAAGGTCTTGCGGGGTCATAATGAATTATTTTTGTGTTGTGTTTTATATATATATATTTTAAAGTAGGTGGAAATTCAATTTTGATGATAATAATAATAATTTGATTTTACTTATACATATATTAGATTATTTTAATAGTTATTAAGAAGAAGTTGGTATTTTGATCATGGCAAAAGTCATATTTTTACTCTTAACTCTGAGAGAATCTAATTTTGATTATAAAAATCAAAATCCTTAAATTGATATTTTAAAAAACTTAAAATAAAATTTGAGAAAAAAATATTATTATTATTATTATCCAATTTTAAGGTCATGGTCAAGTCAGACACCAAATTTGTGTAACAGATCGCGCAGCGATTTCACTGCTAAGTCTACGAAGGCATACATACTCTACCCCTTTGGTTTTGAACTTGTGACCACTTAGGAGGAAACACATGCTCCTAACCATTAAGGTCATTCAAGTTATTTTGAGAATTAGAATTAAGTTCGTTGTAATAAACTTCCATCAATTTATCACAAAATAACAACCTAAATTACTTTTAATTTTCAATTATCTTCATCAATCTTCACTTCATACCAAAATTAAATGTGAAATGAAATGGTGTTAAATAGTGATCATTTAAAAGCATTTTGATACAATGCCCTAAATGTTTGAATGGTCATGACTATTTGTAATTTTTTAGTTGTAAGTTGTTTTTCCTTTTTACATTGGAAAATGTATATTAATTTATTTTGATATAAAATATTAGACATGTAAGTATATTTATTTAATTTGGTTTATTGGTGTTTAAATACATTTGTTTAAATTAAAAATAAAATAAAAAAGAAATTAATGAACATTTGTTTTTCATCATTATAATTATTTTTTTATATTTTAAATTAAAAAATAATTAACTTTAACATGTACAATCAGGAGAGAGAAACCATGGATTTCCTAAGTACTTTTTAATGAGTTTCTTTTGGAAAGAAGAAGAGAGTTTGTACCATGACCAGGAGAATTTGTACCATAAGATGACAACCCCTGATTAAATCATTACTTTTAAAAGTTGGTGGGAATGATAAAGAGTATGGGGGTTGGCTTAAGAGTAAGACAACCTTGGTTTTGATGGCATGTGGGGCCATTAAGGGTGGTAACCTGTCATCAAAAGTGGGATATTTGTGGGCCAAAAATAATAAATAATAAAAAGTGATGGTTCATCCCATTATACCTTTGAAAGTAATACATATTATGTCACTAAATGATATCCTTTTTGACTTACAAAAGTATTGCATTATTTATTAAGCAGGTACATTTTGAAAAAGGTTGAATATTCCTAACCTATGCATCATTGTTGATAAAATTAAAAAATATGGAAGTGGAATTATTTTATAATGTAATACCAATTATAAAGATTTTGAAATATGATTGAAAATGATTTTTAGTTAATTAAATTATATTCACATGACGTGAATAAGTTATTTTTTAATAGTTTTCTGAAGTAGAGTAAAAGTTGAACACTATTTGAATGTTGGTAATCAAAACATCAAATTTAAATTAAATAATGGTGATGTTAATACAAAATAAAATAATAACGAGAATCAAATATGGTAATGATATTAACTTTTATATCCATTTAAATATGATGATTATGTTTAATTGATATATTAATAAAATATTTAAAATTAAGTTGATTATAAAATTAAAATTTGAAAAAAATAGATATATATATATTTTTTAAATACGATGATGATTAATATTTATTGATATTATTATTGATTTATTAGATTTTAAGAAAGATAAATTATTATTTTAATTATTTTTTTGGTAAATAATTATTTTAAATTTTTTAGAATTTGTTTTTTTTTACTTAAAAAATATTAACAAGAGTATTTTAAGATTACTGTAGTTTTGATGAATTAGACGATTAGGAAGGTTGGTGTTGTGACAATTTTTTTTCAAGTTGTGATGTAATTTTTGTATATGCCATGCATTACAAAAGAACATGTCTTTCATCTTAAACCCTCTTAGTGTTCCAAAGATGACAAATCATTTCATCCTGTTTTGTTGTGTGTTTCATCTTAAACCCTCTTTGTGTCCCAAAGATGACAATTCATTTCATCCCAAATTGTTATGTGTTTCATCTTTAACCCTCTTAGCGTCCCAAAGGTGACAAAACATTTCATCCCATATTGTTTTGGTAAAGCCCAACACCTAATTTTGCTATACAATACATGGGAGTTGGTTCTTATTTTAGAAAGAGATAGTTTTGATCTTCTAGATTAGATTTGACAAAACCCTCGTAGTATCTCAATTTTCTTTTATCCTCTAATTCTTTATCATGCCACGTATTTTCCTTAAATTTAGATATAAAATAGTTTTAATACTATCAGCATTTTGCAAAATGACATTTCCATGTACTCCCCAACGATTTAGCCAAGACTTAGCATATTTATGTCATCCCCGCTTGAGTCACTAATAGTTTTGGTTTGAGTTTGAAGCAATTTTTGGGAGCCACTTATCATCAATGTTGTTTATCTTGTTCTTATACATTAAGTAGTTAATCATAGTCATGCTCTCAATGCGGGGAAGGCTCACTTCTATAAGGAGGATGGGGTAGGGTGTGTAGCCTTAAATATTGAGATTGTACGTTATAATTTCTTTTGGATAATCTATCGTTCTGCAAGATTCTCTAGAGATACAATATCCCCAAACTTCATATCAATATAAGATAATGTTGATACCAATTTGATTTTTTTTAACTTTTGCATTAAGGCTACAAAAGTGCCTCGCATTGCTTGATAAACCTATCAAAATTTGGCACCAAATAAAAAATTATGTAACCCTCTACCATGACCATAGACCAGGGAGGATGTCACATAAGGAATTGTAAACATGTTCAAAATTTAAATAATATATTCAACTACAAGAATGAATGAAATGTTTTGAATGTTGTTTCAGCTATGAAAGTCAGTGGTTGGTTCTAGAGATGTTAATGCATATGCCAATATATCATATGTTATGCTACATGTTATATGACTTCATTGCAATTTAAATAATTATGTTTGCCATTAATAAGGGCTCAATTTAAAGACATATTGTACATGTGAAAAATGGCAAAAAAATCATTTTTGGTTCATAAGCATTAGTATGTATTCATGTGTGTGTGTGTGTGTGTGTGTGCGCGCGCGCGGGGTGGGGGGTATAGCACGCTTGACTTTGGTATTAAACTTTGAAATTTTAATACACCAACAAAAAATATCAACAAATACCAAGCTTATATTGCAACAACAAGCGCGATATGTGCTTTAGTCTTATGGGAACTATTGGTTGCTTTCAATATGGGATGGTTGAGTTCATTTCGCAAGGGGCCACGTGCATGGTTATGTGATGGTTGATTTGCTATGGTTTTGGTGACATGTGTATATGGTTTACTATATGACAATTGTAGTAGCCTGTGTATTGTGCTCATATTATATGGTTGTTGTGTTGGTTTGTATGGTATGGTGGTGACATGACTCATCTGCTGGCAATGGATTATGATGGTATACAAGTTAAGTTTGGTTTATGCATCATTTGTATGGGGTTGACATAGCATGGTTGTTATATGGCATGAAATGATGGCATGGAATAGTGTGGAAGGTGGTGAATTTAATGCTCACCCTACCATGCTCTTGATTCACAACTGAGATTTAAGGTTTTTTGTGATGAACAATTGAGATTACATGCATCACATGAAGGGATTTTTCTTGGGTTTGGTAATGTCAATACGCCTTCAGAATTGCATTTTCTCCTTGCTCTTTCCATTTCAAATGTTGTTGTTATTTCCATGACTGGTTTTTGCTTTCCTCCTCGCCGTGTATGAGTTAATTCCTCAATTTAATCCTTCACAATCTGTTTGAACGCACCTATGTCAAGTATTTATCAAAAAAAGGGGAAATTGTTGTGTTGTAATGTTTGTTCATTTGGGCATCTAGAAGTGGATTTTTGCACGACATTCTCAGGTATTTCCAACTTTGTCTGTGGTTAATTATGCAATAGGATTGTCTGGTTTTATTGTAAGCTATGTGTTTTTCTTTCCATCATCCATCCACCACTCAAATTGTTTCTTTTTATTTTGCAAATGTGAAACCCTTGCGCACCCATTTGATGAATATATCACATATTGTGTTGGCCAAGGTTTATGGGAAGAATTTGAGTAAACATTAGAGGTTCGTTTTGCTTCTTTGATCGTTTGAAAGTAAAGCTCTTTGTTCCACTAGTATTGAGTGTAGTTCACAAGGTCATTTTCTTTCTCTGGTGTATTTAAAAGAAAACTATACACCCAATAGTTGTCTACCACATTTTCAAGGGTGCATTTTTTCTCTAGATATATACTCCAACATTTTCTTGAACGCCATTAAGGTTTTTTATTCAGCTTCTCTGGTTGTATTAAAAAGGGGAAACCTTGCATTTTCTTTGCAAAAACTTCAACGGTTTTTCCCTGAGCTCCTCCATTACTAAAGAAACCATATGACCAACCATTTAGTCGTTTTGTATACTTTGTTGTCCAAGAGAGAATCCTTGTTCTCTATCATGTACCCTATTACTATTCAAAAGGTTTCAAAGGTTCTTTCTTAAACTCTGTTGCATAGGAAAAGGAAACCCTAAGATATATTGTTGGTTTATGAACATTAATGAAAGAATTAATCACCCTGTCAACAATTTTGTGTACAAGGCGAATATTTCCATATTGTATGCATATTTGAGCATTCATGTACATTAATTCTTTCACACACACTAAAATCATGGTTCTTAAGTCAATTTTCTATTCATGTCTACACTCGTTGAAACCCAATTTGCTTACATAGTTGTTTGGGGCTATGAAGGAGTTGTTTGTAAAAGTATATTGGTGCATTATCCCACAAAATTGTAATTGTGTAAAATGCATATACAAAGATATGGAAATCAATTTTATTTATAGCTAGAATAATTAAAAGGAACAAAGTAAATTTGTTGCACAACTCGCACATGTTATAACAATATTACATGAAATATGTGGAGTTGGTTGAAAACCGATTTGTATATGTGATTTTAAATATCCATAACACGATGACTACCTTTCTAGTATAAGAGTCAATTTTTTAGAAGGCATAATGAAAGTGGATAAAAAAGGAAAAAATGTTTTAAAGAAAAATAACAATCTGATTATGCACCTGAGTCTTTAAGATCTTCTTAAACTAATTTGTTTTAGATGCATGTTTTCATTTCATGTGTTCACGACAAGTTTGATTTTGTTCCACGTAGAGCTTATCAATATTATCAAATATATTATTTTTGTAATAATTTAAAACTAATACAAGCTAGATGAATTTATGTATGTAATTATTTCTACAACATGTCTTGTGTTTTTAATTAAATAATAGAAATGAGTTTCTTTAGTAGAGGATCATCTAGGCAAGGTCGTGGTAGAGATCAAAATAGAGGCAACAAGCATCGTAATTTGTGGGAAAATGGGAGAAACAAGAAGGTAATATTTTATGTGCATTTCAATGTGTATTCTGAGGAGTTTCACCAACTTGATACTACTGGCCATTTATTCCTTGGATGACCTGATGTGTCTTGCCATCCCTCGATTTCTCATGTCAGAACTCTTTCTCCCTTACAACCATATCCCGATGTGTAAGAAATCCCTGAGCAGAACCAAGGTAATGACAGATGGAATCCTATTCCAAACCCACCTCCTAAATAAAACCAATGGTGGGGTGGAATAATTACAAATGTCACCAACCAACGCTATTTTACTGAAAGTCATTTTGAATCATCTTCCTTGGGAGCATTCAACCCAAGGCAACCTACTAATGCCCCTAATCCTAAACATATGGCACTAGTCAAATACTCTCCTACTGCTAACCATGATGATCGTCCCACTATTATTCATACTATGGTTGATCCTTCTGCTCACCACTATACTAGTCGTAATGATCACACTTTTGATGGCCCTTTAGTTGTTTCCATTCCTAAACAGATTGCCCGTAACTTCTAATAGGTGTAGGACATTGATGAATCCCACAACTAAGAAAATGTTATACTTGGCCATACCTCTATAGCTACATAAAACAAGGAGAAGGGTAAGGAAGGAGATGAAAATTCAAGCACAAATATATCGGCTAGGACTATTGAAAATCAACCAACACCTTCAGCAGAGGATCTATTTCATGGGATCATAACTCAACACAATAGGCATACAAATTATGATATTTCAGTGGCAGGCAATTGGTCAATTCTGATTTTTTTTAGTTACATCTGTTATAATTTTAGTGACACTTTTCAGATAGGCTTAACTGACAGTATAAATTGATGCTTACACACTTGCTTTTGTTTTTGTATATATATATATATATATATATATATATATATATATATGAGAGAGAGAGAGAGAGAGAGGCATAAATAATGCCAATTATTGATGGTTATGTTATTTTAAGCAATGCATGTGTGAGAGTTACAAGGAAACGATCCATGCATGATGATTATTTTTAAATAAATTGTGCTTAAAAGGAAAGTGAATCCTCCCTTCCTAATGAGTCATATGGCCATTTGTATACTTTTTAGAAATTGTAATTCTTTCATATCTTGATCTTTCCTTCTGTCTTGGGATAACTTTTGGGAAAAGCTTACTGATAGAGTAGAGTATTAAAATTAGAAAAAAGAGAATGAGTTTTGGAAATAATTTAAGCAACTCTTCACGTATATATTTCAGTTTGCAGAAGGAGAAAGGGTCTAAACTTTTCACACAATGAATGGTATGATCTATTGTTCTTTCTTTAGTTTTGAGACAATTCATTTGTTTTGATTTAGAGATCTTGAGTCTAACTTATTGGGTGAAACAGGTGCTCTTTCAAAAAGTAGCAATGGGCGTGGTTATTAATTTGTTTTCTTGTTGTTGAAGTATTATATTGTATTTTAGTAATCAATGACTTTTCAATGTTATCACTTCTTTATCTTTATTGCAGGGAGGCCTAATATTTGTTTTGGTTCTTTATTGCTTGTGTTTGACTCCTACAGTCATTAAACGTTGTCATTTGTAAAGAGTTATTTGTTAAATATTTTGATATCTATCGATATTGACTCAAGATGTCTGAACAATTCTTTGAATGAACTCAATGGAGATTTTTCATATGGTTTTATTATTGTGTGTTATACTTTGTATTTTCTTCTTTACGATTTTGTCAACATTTGTTTATCTCATTTTAAATACTTTATCTTTTGATTATTGGTTTGTACTTGTATTTAATTGTATATTTTAATAAGAACAATTTAATTAAGTTATTTTTCAATATTTTCTTTGTTGTAAAGTTATTATAATCATGGTGATTATTATTGTCATTCATTTAGCTTTTATAACACATTCATTGTAAATTTATTTTATTTTGTTTCGATCATATAAGTTGTTACCCGCAAGGCTATAAAATCTCAGGTTACGTTCCCATATTTCTTGCTCTAGCCCACCAAGAATATGAAAAATGTTGCAAGAATAGCTTAAGCCATTTTTCCCATCCATGAACACATAACACAAGTGATGACAACCAAAATAATATTTTTCCTTATTCCATAGCCAAAGGTCTACTAATTTACACTTGTTTTCAATTCCATAATAAGATTTCTACCCTCTCTTGGAGTTATTATTATACTAAGAGAGGGGTTAAATTAGTATAATGACCAATTTATCAATTTAAAAACAATTAAAAACATATAAACATCAATCACAAGCAACAAATGAGAATATCGGATGTATGTGGAAATCCTTAAAGGGAGAAAACCAAAAAACCTATTTGTCTGAATATATTTGTAGGAACCAACCTATTGTTACATAAATTTACTGGAACCAACCAGAAGGAGACATCCATCCCCTTATTTACAAGCACCAACCTAAAGGAGACACCTATCGCCTTATTTATGGGCACCAACCTAAAGGAGACACCTATCCCCTAATTCACAAGGACCAAATTGAAGGAGACACTTGTCCCTTGATTTATAAGCACCAACCTGAAAGGGACACCTATTCCCTGATTATAGGCACCAACTTGAAGGAACACCAACCCACTGATTGTATAGGCACTAACCTGAAGGAGACATTAATCCTCTGATATATAAGGAATTTGTGTTGTGTTTTGCTTTGTTCACAACTCTTGTAAACAACTCTTTGCTCTGACTTTATAGATATTCCACTAAACTTTGTTCATTATAAGACTAATATGACGTCTGATTAAACACTACTCCTCTTTTAATATCTTCAAAACATTTCTCACTTCAACACTTAACCTCAATTTGTTCACCTGAAATATGAGCTCCTTACTCAACCATGGATGATCCTCATCCTGATCACCTCAAACCACATCATTATGTATTTCAGATAGCATTACGGGCCTTATTACGTACTTAGGCATGCTATTTTAACATATCCCCTACACAAGATACAGTTCTCCTTCTTGACTTTCAAACTTTCAGCTCCAACCATTTTTCAATGCTCCATTTGGAAAAATTCTCTGAGCATGCCACACATCTTGACTTCATACTTGGTTCCATAAACTTATAAGTGCACAACTTTTCTTTTATGTTATCTCACATTTTCAGCAAGGACCCATAGAAAACTTCCTTTGACATCAATGAAACTACAAAACTTCCTTTGACAGCAATGACAACGCATTTCCAACACCCTCCATTTATCCTTTTCTCAATGTTATAATCCCGACTAAGCTTGTGATGAATATCGATTTCCGATATATTTGTATGAAGGCACTTCCCACAAGCTATTATTATCATAACGGAAAGTATTGTAGGCCATATTTTTAGATCATAATATATACTAATAATACTAATCATAAAAGAAATAAATAATTCTACAATATAGTATAATATAAGTAATACAATAAAAATAATTTAACTATGAACAAATAATTTTTATTTTATTTTTTAATGAGTCCCAAAATTTGTCAAATTTTAAGTTTAAAAATAAATTGAAACATTATACACTTTATAATAATATAAAAATTTATTGCCCAAAGTCGTTGGATCCAATGGTAGAAAGTAAGGATTTTTTCACCATTCGGCAAGGTTCAATTCCTATGAGGGCTAACCCAAAGCCACAAGGTTACCTCGAGTTAGTGGTCGAACATGTGGTTGCACCCAGAGAAATTATAATAAATTTGTCTTGTGACTTGTGTAGACCTAAGTGCATCAAACCCCATCCTTATGTCCTTCAACTTTTTAAGCGTGAGGGAGTTCTTGTTGGCCCAAGAGGAACAATGTTTTTTTTATATGTTTGGAGTTTAGGACTGGCCTCTGACAATAAGGCTATGCCTTCATATAAAGAATAAATCTAACACGCACAACAAACATTCAAGGATTAATCATAGTTTGTGATTCAAAGAACACCATCAACGACTTATATGTAGGAACCTCTCTTCAAGGCTCGAAATTACCCCCAATTTTTTGAAGGATTCATAATGTCACACGATAATAACACCCGAGTTATCCATACCCACTATGGAATACTACCAAATGTTATGTGATAATAACACCCGAGTTATCTATACCCACTATGGCATACTACCAAATGTTATGGAATAATAACACCCAAGTTAACTTATATGCCATCGAAGCCACAAAAGGGAAAGAGACTAAAATATTAATCAACACCAAGCTTCATTGTCAAGCAAACCCTTAATGCTTTCACAATGAATCATTTGCATTTAATTAGAAGGCAATTGTTTGACATCCAAGTAGATGCAAAATGACATAACTCGCCACTCCTCATTGTTGTTTGCACTTGCAAGCTCGTGTGGGATAGCACTCTAGGTGAAGGATGGACCATGCAACAAGTTGATCATTTTGCAATGAGGACCACAATTATGGAAGCCGAAGAGGGGTCGAGGTGACGTCAACTAATGGAATTTGCGAAGCTTTCATAGTTGATATATCTATTCTTCATCATTTAGGTGATGTCTCTTACGTGTTGTATTCTTCTCTTAGTCATGGGGGGTGCTCATATATTAGCATGTGGCCTTCCCTTAATGTTTCACCATGACATCCAAGAAATTCAGGGGAATCTTCAACAATGCAAGAAATTGGTTTAAGAATTGTAGAATATGTTGAGGCAACTTTAAATGAAGGGCGACAATTTAGTAGCATAAGCTATGACAACCATGGATATTCTCATTTAGTAGTAATTAACTCTTCATCTACTAGAGGTAGAATGTGGGCTCTTGCAATGCAAATTAGACAATGTCTTACCTAGAGCTTAGCCTACTTCTTGGAATCGCATACTCTCAACCAACTCTAGATTAGGAAATATAGAGGGCTCCTTCACCCAGATTCTGGACTTGAATGCAAAAGCACTAGAGATGAACCATGACGCAATTCGAAAGGCCAACCCTCACCATGACCCAAGTTCATTATGATGCATTACAAAATTTATAAAATTCTATACATAATAATGCCTCATTGTATATAACCACACAATATTACTAACTATGTTTCTCCTTTGCTAATTCTAAACAACTTTAAATCAAAACCCTAATTTCAACTTAGCTACACACTTAGGTCACAATTTTTGTATTAATCTAATATAAATCTTTCGAAATTATTTTAATTTAAATATAAAATTAAATTTATTATAAATAAAAAATAAAAAAAAATAAAAAAAAAATATATATTATAATTTTCTCATACTTCTGTATATTATATAATGCTCGACATTTAAATCATACTTCAACATATAATGTTGACAGTTAAAAAAGACAACGGGATATTGGGCTATATGGGACCCACTCAATTAGGGAGGAATAGATATTAAACAATAATTTTGATGGAAACCTTGAAGAGACAGTAGAGATTGACTAAGGAGATAATCCATGAAAGCTTTGGGAAAGTTTTTGGTTTCTTTTTTCACATGAATATAAAGAAAAAATAATAATTAAATATAAATGACATGAATATGGAAAGGTATTACGACATGGATTGCAAAGTTCGAGAAAGCCACATTGGAAGGAGAATCAATTATTGTCATTGACCACGAGATGAAGCATTGTATCACAAGATATGGAAGGATGATTTGATTAGGTAAGATATACCTTTCGAATATTTGTGGAATTTAAATTTAAATTGGATTTTTGTTAATTGTGTATGGATTAGAGGGTTAGAAAGATTGTTTATATATATATATATATATATAAAAGAGATGGATATATATAATTTATTTTTATTATTATTTTTTTAAATTAATTGGATGGTATTAAGTGTTAGACATTAAATAAATCAATGTTTTTGTGTGTTTTGTGATATGGACTAATCGTCTTCGTGGATCTTTATCTCTAGTGATGCTATCGTTGATTAATACCTGCAGATTTTGGTTTAACGACAATCGTGATTCCCCAAAAGTGGTATCAGAGCGTAGGTCACGAGTTCGATACACACCCGACTCGCGTTAGGGGTAGATTGGTGAACATTGGATAGACCAACGCTCCTGTGTGTTTCGCGACATGGACTAACTGCCTCTCGTGGATCCTTATCTATGGCAATGCAATCATTGACTAATACCGATGGGTTTTGGTCTAACGACAATCATGATTCCCAACATTAAGGTAAATTGGTTGATTATAATTTTAGCAATTTAATTCACGGGTATATTGAGTGAGATCAAATAACATTTATAGAGGTAATCAAATTAGGGATTTAATCTCAAGACTTGTTGCTAGTAATTCATAACACTCAACTATCTAAGCTAATCCCTTAAACTCTTTTAAGGTAACATAAATCCTTAGGAATCTTTTTAGGCTCTTCTCCTTATTTCAAGGATGACATTCAAGGCAAATCAATGTATTGCAATATTTGACAACATAACCCAATAGGAACATGGAGTGGGACACACTAATATTTATAGAGAAAACTAGCTTAGGGACTCAACCCCATGACCTCATACTTGTAATTCACAACACTCAACCACTCGAACTAACCCACTTAACTAAAAAAAAATAAGCCATTAAAATATACTCAAAAAATATAATCCATCTCATTCTCTATCTAACCCATAAGTAAAAATGAAAGTAATAACATCTTACCAATATCACATTAATATTCACAAATAACAACTTGCTTATATACATACCTTATTCCACTTCAAAATTAAATATATATAACCTTCAAATATATAAATAATACATTAAATTTTATAAACAATAATACATTTATTTAATGTTTATAAATAACACATTAGAATATTAAACACTATGCTAACACATACATCTAATAAACTTTACCAGATATATATTCCCAAACATATATTTCATAGAAAAAATTAATACATTTGTAATAAAACTAAACTCTAAATTTATGATAGTGTAGTGATTGGATTGCAAGTTCACCCCGTTTTGATTAAGGGATTTGTACCATAACCTTAAATAATACAGGTTTGTTATTTGTGAATTGACTTGGTAAGGATTTTGTAATTAATCATCTATTAAGATTACATGGTTCATTCATGTACCTTGGTGTTAGGAACTTTTCAAAAAATTATATAATTTTATATTCATTGAGTTGTTTATCACAGTAAGTTTAATTAAGTTTAAGCATTGAAATATAGGATTGGTTTATTTTGGATTTTTGTAGAGAAGGTTAAGTAAGTTTGAAATAAGGTTAAATTATTGGAAAATTTTACACTTTAAAATTTAAATTTATAATATTTAAAATATGTTTTTTATTTTTTTTTACAGAAATGGTTAATAGATAATATTAGATATTCAGCTTAAATGTCAAAATTCGAATTACAATAGGTGAGCCTAGTTCCACGAGTGTCTCACAACCCTGAAAGGCCATGGCACTTATGCTTAGTTCACATCTCTTTTTAGTTGCTACTATGTGATCAATTTCAATGATTTTCCCAAGCTTGTGGGTACACACGAACTGATTTAATAATAGGCAGTAAAACATGACAGCTAGCTAAATTAAGGAATAGGATCCCATGTTTCTTCTCCATCTCTAAACATGACTCAAGCAGTAAGGAGGACTGCTTTGTTAGCTTCTAGATCCACATCCTTATTATTGGTTCTCAACACGTGGTAGAAGTTCAAGTTCTGAAAAGAGTCTCCCATATATGTTATTCTAGAGATCAACCTTAAGTCCAATGGCTTAGAGTTTGTCACAATAGAGTTAATGATAACCTGAGAATCCCCAAATACATTAGCCTCCTTGATGTTCAGCCCTTTAAGAAACTTGAGGCCTTGAAAAAGAGCCAAAGCCTCAGCTTGAATGCTGGAAGAGAGACCCAAACCCCAGGCAAAGTTGTGAATCCTGGTGCCATCTGGATTCAAATTGACACCTCTAGCTCCCACCCTACCAGCATTGCCTTTTGCAACCCCATCAAAAAATATAGAGTATCTCGAATGGTTTGCCATCCAGCCCTGAAACTCCTTTTCTGTGGCCCTTATTTGCCAATCTTTGGGGAGAGAGGTAATACTAGCAGCTTTTTGAAATTGCAGGTCGAGGGAAGAGCCCCAAAATATGTCTTGCTGACTTAAATTTGAATCATCTTTTTGCTCTCTCAGACACTCTTTTAATTGGCATTTTATCTTGACTCCCACAAGCTTGGCATCCTGTTCATAATTTTTGAAGATCCTTTTATTTCATTCGAGCCAAATTTGCCAGCAAATTATTTTTGGGAGGGAAGACCAAGCAGCTTTGATAATCTTGTTTTTTGGAGGGGGACCAGGGTACCTTTGCAGCCAATTCGTGAACAGTGCAGGAATGGAGATTGGAAGAGCGAAGTTGGAGTTCCAAATTCCCAACAGCTCGAACCAAATTTGCGTTGTGAATTTGCACTCAAGCATTAGATGAATAACGCTTTCCTGGTTTTCCTTGCACAGGCTGCACCTTGAAGGGCCATGGAAACCTCGCTTCTGCAAGTTTTCATCAGTCAATATTTTGCAGTGGAATAACCGCCAGCTGAAATGATCAATTTTGGGTAAGGAGGGATAATGCCATATCCCTTTCCATGGCGCTGGATTCATAACTACATGAGGGCGCTCACACAACTTGGCGTAGCCATGAGCCACGGTGTAACCTCCAATCTACACTGCTCGTCCTCTTGTGTCCCTTTTTCGAGCCAACACTGGTGCCATACCGTGGAGCTTGGATAGCAGCACATCACGATCATGCAGAAGCTCTGGGGGTGTTTGGATGAGTTTCCAACCAGCCCAGCGTGGACCATGCCAAATGGAGATGTCCCACAGAGAACGCAGGCCTTCCTCATTCATCCATCTGCGCACCGATTGGAGTGAGCAGCAGTCTCCCAACGGCTCGTTATTCATAATCCTGTCTATCCACAGCTTGATTCTTTTGCCATTTCCAGGCACCTAGTATGCGTGAGATTTGATGAGAGGGTAGGCTTTGGCTCAGAGTTTCAGAAAAGGCGAATTTGATTGCGGAAGAGGCTGATATATACAGCGAGAGCGCTTGCCTTTGAAATATTTTATAGAGCTAATTGAGCCCAGCCTGGGTTAGGCACAATGATTTTCTAGATTATTTTAGCTCCCATTGCAATATTCTGGTTGCAAGGATTTTTTAAATTCAGACCCCCTTCTAATAGAGGTTTGGAGATGGATTCCCAATTGACTAGCGAGATCTTTTTCTCATTCTGTTTTCCCCCCTTCCAAATTTTTTTGCGAATGATCTCCTCCATTTTTCTAAGTATGTCAGTGGGAGCAAGAAGGACAGAAAATTGAAATAAGGGTAGGCTGTTGAGCACATATTTGATGAGAACATATTTACCAGCAATGTTGAGCTAGGAGAATCCCCAGGCTTGCAACTTACTCTTGAATTTCTCCAATTGGGGGATCCAGTCTCTGTTGTAGGCTCTTTTGAGAAAAACTGGAAGTCCCGGATACTTGAAGGAAGTCCAAGTAGAGGAGGCAGCGAAGCCAAAGCAGCTAGAAATGGAGTTAAGCAAGCTGATCGAAGTGTTCCAACAATAGATGTGGCATTTACCATTGTTTAATATGCTACCCGAAACCCTACAAAACTCATCCAAAACTCCTTTAAATCTGGAAGCCATAGTCACAGTAGCAGACCCCAGCAGTAGGGTGTCATCAGCAAAGAGGGCATGATTGATGTTTTTAACGCCTCTAGCTATGCATAGCCCAGTGATTTCCTGATCCAACATCTTCTTGTCTAAATAAAAGCTGAGGACTGAGGCTTGAAGGACAAAGAACAAAGGTGAGAGGGGGCACCCCTGCCTGAGACCTCTCGTGGCTTTGAAAAAATCGGCAACTCTGCCATTCACTAACGAGGCAATCCAAGACTTCGAGATGCAAGCCCGGATCCAATTTATAAAGTTCACACCAAATCCAAGCTTATGTAAGACTTTCATCAGAAAACTATGCCTAACTCGATCAAAAGCATTTTCTAAATAAAGTTTGACAACCATACCTTTTTCATTGCGACTCATACTGGAATGGATTGCCTCTTGGACTAGAATGAAATTGTCCACAACCTGTCTACCCTGAATGAAACCTCCTTGGTTTTTCAGAATGATTTTGGGGAGGATGAGCTTCAATCTATTAGAGATTACTTTGGTAATCAATTTGTATCCAATATTACAAAGCGAGATCGGGGAAAACCTGTTGAAGGAGTTGGCGCTTTTATCCTTGGGGATGAGGGCAAGAAAAGCAGAGTTAGTGATACCACCGATTTTCTGGCATGCTTGAGACTTAAGAACCATTTTGAAGAGGTCTTTTTCCACAATCGACTAGCAGATTTGGAGAAACCTGGCTGAGAAACCGTCCGACCCGTGGGCTTTGTTGGGGTCCATAGCAAAGAGGGCATCCTTGACTTCATTCTTGGATATTTTAGCTTCAAGGAGGAGATTCATCTCGACTGTAATCAAGGAGGGAACCTCGTCCATCATATCAGTGTTTTGATCCAGTTCCATCTCCTCGCTATACAGGCTTTTGAAGTGAAGGAAGGCTGCTTTTTTTTATATTTACAAAGTCTTTGTGAATAATAGTACCATCTTTGATCTTGGTAACGGAGTTGGTGCATTTCCTTCCTTGAGCTTGCTTGTGAAAAAAAGAGGAATTCCTGTACCATGCTTTAAGCCAAACAGTGCGGGACTTTAGCCTCCAGTATTCTTCTTCAGCTAGGCAGGCCTTATGGTAATTTTGCTGGAGCTGGGCTTCTTTGTCTAGAATCTCTTTTGCAATATCAACTTCTTCGACCTGGAGATGATGGTTATCCAAAATGTTTTCTATTTTTTTCCTTTTATTGGCAGGATTGGGCAGAGATTTGGCCCAACTTTTCAGAGCCCCTTTCACTCTTATGAGCTTCTCCTCCCATACAAAGAAGGGGGATCCTTTGACAGGCTGTAACCAAATATCCTTAACTATTTGCATGAAGTCAGGCTCCTTGGCCCAGAGAGAGCTAAATCTGAAGGGAATAGGCCCATGGTCAAGCTGAGCCAAGAGCTCAAGCTTGATGGGTTTGTGATCAGAGGTGTTGCAGGGGAGAATATGAACTCTAGCCTCTAATCCAAGCAGAAGAAAAGAAATTTGGATGAAGAATCTGTCTAGTCTAGCAGCGAAGTGACCAGGGCCTACTCTTTTATTAGTCCAGGTGTACTTACCAGAGATTGGCTTAATGTCTAGCAGGTCCTAGTCCTGCATTAGATCCTCCGCCCATTCCCTTGCCAGATCTCGAACAATGCTGCCTCCTCTCTTATCTGCTGAAAGGAGAGTGAGATTGAGATCGTTGGCAATGATGATATTTTCCAGGTTCGCAAGATCTACTTGGTTTCTTATGGAGTCCCAACAGGCCATTTTTCCCCCAGCGTTGACAGGGACATACACGTTGAAGAGACTAAATATCTCTTTTGAGTCTAAATGTTGTAGTTTTAAGAACTGCCAGTGAGGGTTGGGGGTCTCAGAAATTACTGAGAACTTGCTAGCATTCCAGAGAGTGCCTAGCCCACCGGAAGCCCCTCGGCCTGAGATTGATTTCGCATCAATTTTGTTCCAGAGTTTCTTACTTGCATGCAGGAAGACAATGTCCTCCATTTTGGTCTCCTGAATGAGGAGTATGTCAGGAGCTTCTATCCTTATTAAGCTTCTGATAACTTCTTCTTTGATTCTGCTCCCCATACCTCTACAGTTCTAGGAGACGACCTTCATCATTTATGTTTCTGATGGGCTACCTTGGAGCCTTGGGGCTGATTTCTCACCATCTTTGGTTTTGATGCTAATAGCTTCTCGAGGGTTGGATGGCTGCCCTGAAGCTTATCTTTGAACGTTTCCTACTCTCTTTTTTCCCGATCTGTCTTGCAGACTCTTTTCGATCTCCTTATCGAGGCTTGGGATTCTCCTATTTCCCCTTCTTCCTCCGAGCCTTCTTATTCTTGCTCTTTGTCCTCAACTTCTACGTTGTTTCCTTTGGAGCTCTCTGCAACACTTGCCCCCTTGGGAGAGGGAGAGGGGGTGCCTTTTGCGAGGGTGACTGATTTTTGGATCTCAGCTTTCTGAGTCTCCTCTATTTGTGAGCTTAGGGGAGCGAATTTATTTTTTTGCTCCATTCTGGGAGGGGGTTGCTAGGCAGGGGCCTGTTGGGGGCCTTTACCATTTGGGCCTCCATGCTTGTGGGATTTGTGAGAAGTCTTGGCTAGCTTGACCTGATTCCAACCCTCCTCCTTACCCTTTTCTGGCTCAGCATTGGACGGACATTCTCTAGTGAAGTGGCCGTAGACATGGCATTTCTGACATTTGAAGGGCAGCTGCTCGTAATCTAGCTTCTACACATGAGTCCAGCTACCGACATTGATTTTGATTGCTTCTAGGAGGCCCACCTATAGATCTACCTCTACGCAGATTCTAGCACAGTCATATTGGTCTTTATTGTTTGCCCGATCTATGAATTTCCCAAGGGCGTTGTTGATGTGCCTCAACGAGTCCCAGTTCCAACAATGAACTAGAAGGTTTGGAAGCCTGACCCACACCGGGACCGCCGTGGGCACATTGACTGCAGGGTCGAAATACGACATCCATTTGTTAAGATAAAAACCCCGAGGGCCCATGAAGTAGGGGCCATTCTGGAAGATCAGATCCTTGTCGTCTTTTGAAGAGAATTCAAAGAGGAAAAACCCTCGTCCCAAAAAATAAGATGTGACATTGTTCTTGATCAACGACGCCCAGTTCTTATTGACCCAGTTCTCAGTCGATTTAGGAGAAGGCCAGAGTCCGGTGAACTGACCAACATGGGCACGCTCAGCCAGGGACAGGGCTACTTGGATCGAAGTCTGTGGAGGGAGGGAGATTTCAGGGATATCCTCGAGCTTCTTAACAAACTTGGCTGCTTCACTCTTTTTCTTCTGCGGCAATCCGACCAGGAGCCGATTGAAGGCATCGACAGCTATTGGCGGGGGAGGGGCTGCCTGGGGCGAGCCCGACACCTCCATGAGAGCGAACCCTAGCTTGAACGGGCCGCCTCTCAGCAGCAAGCGAAACCTCACAACACTCTCACAACTCGCTCAACCCGCTCACAAAAAAAATTTGGTATAATTCCCGATGAATCATAATATTTAAAATATTATAAACTATTTGTATAGTATTTATTATTTAAAATATTATAAATTATTTTTATTGTATTTAAAAAAATAGTTAAAAAAAACTATTCAAATTATATATATATATATATATATGTATGCGAGATTTTATAAATATTTTTAAAAGATAACTTGAAACTTTTCATGACGGTTAAGTCACTGCCTTAATATTTTTATTTTTTAAACTTATTTCTTTATTTATATATATATATATATATATATATATATATATATATATAATGATAGCGATTTTATAAATATTTTTAAAAGATAGCTTGAAACTTTTCATGACGATCACTGTGTAATATTTTTATTTGTTAAACTTATTACTTTATTTTATTTTTATATTTTAATTATTTATTTATTTATTATATATATATATATATATATATATATATATATATATATATTTTTTTTTTTTTTTTTTTTTAAATATTTTGTCTTCAAGTATTTTTGGGTTATTTATTTTTAAATCTTAAATTTAATTCTTTAATTTTAATATTTTAGGGTTTTTTTTTTTATTATCTATGTATATAATATTGACTTTAAAAAAAAAAAATTGTCTCAAAGTATTTGGGTTATTTTATGTGAAAAGTAATTATTGTTTTTTTTAATTGAAAATTATATTATTTTTTGATCAATCATGTACATGTAATGTTGGGTGTGGAGCTTGATTATCTTGTTTATTTTGTATTACAGCGTTGGACCCCCTGTACTTTAATGGGGGTGGCAACGCCACCCGTAACTAAGCATGGCACCCCCCCCCCCCGGAAGCTAAAAACAGATGTAAAATTGCCTTGTAAAAGTATAGTAATTTCTAGTCAATCTGGGCCATTCATTAGGAAAATGATCTGACGGTAGAAGTTATGTTTAGTTTAGGGTTTTTTTCCCTAAAAGGCAACCCCTCGCTTTTATGAGGGTATTGTATTGCGGTTGTGTATTGTGTGTGTATTCTCGGAGCGAGAAATAGAGAGGGAGACTGTGAGAGAGAATAGAGGATATTACAGCAGATCTGCTGTAGGTTTTGTCTCTTCATTTTGTTGGATAATAGAAAGGAAGGAGTGGTTGTTCGGGGTGGACGTAGCCCAAACTGGGTGAACCACGTATATCTGTGTCTCTCTGGTTTTATGTGTTTTGTGTGCTTGTATTTTCCGCATATTTTATATGTTGCATTGCTCCATAATATATAATTTTCTAACAACTGGTATCAGAGCCGAAGGTATATTTGGCTGATAAACTCGCAGGAAAGAAGGGTTCCTGGTTCGAGTGGGAGCAATGGCGGACGATGGTAAGTTTAGGGTCGAGAAATTTAACGGCCAAAACTTCCCGCTGTGGAAGATGCAAATGGAAGATTATCTGTATCAGAAAGATCTGTACCTACCATTGAGCGGAAAAACAAAGAAGCCGACGGCTATGATAGACGCAGAATGGGAGATTCTCGATAGAAAGGCACTCGGAACAGTACGGTTGTGCCTTGCGGCGTCGGTAGCCTTCAATATTTCAAAGGAAACAACAACAGAGGGTTTGATTAAGGCGGTTGGCGAAATTATATGAAAAACTCTCGGCCTCAAACAAAGTATTTCTTACGAAACATTTATTTAATATGAAGATGTCAGAAGGTGGATCTGTTGCAGACCATTTAAATGATTTTAATACAGTTACCAGTCAGTTAAGTTATTGTAGAAAGTGGGTGATGATGAAGTTAGAGCTCTGTTATTCTTGTGCTCATTACCAGAAAGCTGGAATGGTTTAGTTATGGCCATTAGTAACTCTGTCTCTGGATCTAGTACTTTAAAGTTTGATGATGTTGTTGGTGCTATCCTTAGCGAGGAAATGCGACGGAAAAGCTCCGGTGAGACATTGGGTAATGCTTTGAGTGCAGAGTCTAGGGGAAGAAGAATGGAAAGAGGAAAGAGCTTGGGATATCGCAGTAAATCAAGGAAAGGCAGATCCAAGTCTAGATCGGGGATAGTGTGCTGGAATTGCGGAAAGAAAGGACACCTAAAGAAAGACTATAGATCTCGGAAGGGAAAAGAAGGAGACACACAACAAGAAAACAATCATGAAGCAAATGTGACAGGTGATGTGTTACAAGATGCTTTGATTCTTTCTTTCGAAAATATTACTGATTCTTGGGTTGTAGATTCAGGGGCTTCATTCCATGCCACACCTGATAAGAAATATTTTCATGACTATGTTCAAGGAGATTTTGAACAAGTTCGTTTGGGTGATGATAAACCCTGTAAAATTGTTGGAATGGGTAAAGTTCTTGTAAAACAACAGAATGGAAACCAATGGCTACTAAAGGAGGTAAGGCATGTTCCAAATCTGAAGAAAAATTTGATTTCAACAGGGCAGTTAGGCAGTGAAGGTTGTGTGACAACTTTCACAGATAAAACTTGGAAGGTCACCAAAGGAGCCCTAGTAATAGCAAAAGGCGAAAAGGTTGGTACATTGTATTTATGCAATGGTATTTTTAACTCTGTTAACGCTTTAACTTCCAAAGGAGCAGATGCAACATTATGGCATCATAGGCTCGGACACATGAGTGAGAAGGGGATGAAGATTCTTCACTCAAGAAATTTGTTGTTGAGTTTGAAGAATGTTGATTTGGATTTCTGTGAAGACTGCGTTTATGGAAAACACAAGAGAGTCAGATTTCTCAGAGTTGGTAAAGAAAAGAAGAGCGAAAAATTAGAGCTTGTCCATATAGATGTATGGGGACCTGCTCAGGTATCATCTCTTGGTGGCTCTCGTTATTATGTTACTTTTATTGATGATGCAACTAGAAAAACATGGATGTATTGTATTCAGAATAAATCTGATGCATTTGATATTTTCAAGAAATGGAAAGCTTTGGTTGAGATTGAGACAGGAAAGAAGTTGAAGTGTCTCAGATCAGACAATGCAGGTGAATATTGCAGCAAAGAGTTGGCTAGGTACTGTTCAAAGCATGGAATTCGCAGAGAAAAGACAGTTCCAAGAACACCACAAGAAAATGGTGTGTTAGAAAGAATGAATAGAACAATCATGGAGCGTGCAAGGGGCATGAGATTGCATGCATGATTGCCTTTACAATTTTGGGCAGATGCTGTAGATACTGTTGTTTATCTAATAAACAGAGGGCCTTCAAGTTCCTTGGATGGTGGTATTCCAGAGGAAGCATGGACAGGTAAAAAGGTAAACTACTATTTTTTAAAGCCTTTTGGCTGTGAGGCCTTTGTCCATATTAATAAAGAAAACATAACAAGGCTTGAGGCAAAATCAAAGAAATGTACCTTTATTAGATATGGTGTTAATGATTTTGGTTTTCGCTTATATGATTATGAAAATCACAAATTCATTAGGAGCAGAGATGTAATATTCAATGAAAAGGTCTTGTATAAGAATCAGTTGCAGGAAAATAAACAAGAAAAAGACAACAAAGAATACACAGTTCTTGATGAGATCATAGAAAAAGTAAAGGTGCCTGAAAATAATAATAATCAACAACAACAGCAACCACCTGTTGAAGCCTAGAAAATCTCTGCTTCAAACATTGGGGAAAACCACCCGGTCGGGACCTTAGGACAGCTCCTTTTCTGTTTGGTATGGTGGCTTCGACTGGATTTAAAGGACCAGTTTCCTTATAACTAAATGGGCTGGTGATGGATTGATTTGGATGAGTGGAAATGAGACTAAATTGAATGAAATAAAACTATCTAATTTAAACTAAATACTGATAAAGAAATTCTAACACTAACCCGGGTAATTATTTGTGAATACAACTTAAGATTGTTCCAATTTAACAATAACCATGAAAATGTATTATTATTTAAATTGAAATGTGCAGAAACAAATAAAGATAACTCTGTTTAAGAAATTAAACAGAGTTGTATTAACATATTGCATTCATCATAACATATCATCTACATATACTTATGGAAGATAACGTTTCAATTATACTCAGAAATGATATATAAAAAGAAACGTTGTGAAAACCAAATATATATAAATGATAGCAAATTTTAAAGCGAATATCATAAGACAAAAGAAATCAACAGTGAACAGATAGAAATACCTTATTCATCTTGAAGACTTTCAAATGAAATCTGATACTCTAATCCAGTAATTCTGATGCAAAATCAAATTCCAAGGTACAGAAATGCAACACTTCAAAGATAATTCCGCATAAAAATCACAAGATGTGATCCTTTTAAAAATATATTAAGCCAATGGAGTACAGAAATGTAATCTCCAAGCCAAAAATATTAAGATCCAAGACCCTTCTCTAAATGCATGAGAAGGGTTTAAATACTACTTAGCTAAATCTAAAAATAGTCTATTACAAAAATTAAGGATTCGGTTTAATGACCGTCCTTTTCCTAGGCTAAAATACAGTAAAATTAAAACTAAATCTAACTATCTATGAAATTGATCTTTAAACTTGCAGGCATCTAGCATAGTTTTGAGAAGATGTGGTTGACCGACTTCAGAATTCAACTGTCCTGAAAAGACAGAGTCGGCAAGTGAAGGCGCAATCTTCTCTGTAGAATTGATGATACAATTAAGCGCACTGTGCTGACTATGTGGCTTCACTAAGTATGTCCAGTATGAGTCCCAATTTAATCTTGTCAGCCTTTGAATTGATTTTGCTCTTTCTTCTGCCTTTTGCCTCCATTCTGTTTGCAGTTGATGTGCCTGTGGGAGATATCTTGGAACAATTTCTGAAATCAAATTAGCTTTGTGTAAATTATCATTTACACAATCAGTAAGAATGTTTTCCGCTGTAGCCGCCTCCTCTGCTGCCTTCTCTGCCCTTCTGATTTGTGCATCCCAGTTATTGAACAGTATTTCTTTATGGTTTTCATTAATAATGGGTGCACCAGCTTTTCTGCCTTCTTCTGTTTTTTGCCATGCCAGATAATCATTGATCTTTTCATTACTCAAATCATAATCATTTCGTAAATCTACGACATGATTTGTGATTTTATCGCTCTCTTGGCAAAAAGAATTCCATTGCAAGATTTTTTGGCATAAAACTTCCTCTTGTTGCAGTAGTTGATTGTTTAAAGAGATAGTTTCTGAAATGAATTCTGGAAGCTTAGGATCATCTTTGTGCTGATCTTGGATAATCTGTATTTTTTTTTCTTTATCAGCCAAGCTTTTTTGATGTCCTATTTTCATTTCTTGAAGTTGTTGTTGTAACTCTTCAAGTTTCAATTGTGCTTCCTTATTGGCCTGTACCTGTTGCAATTACTGTTGTAGAATTTTTATCTGTTCTTCTTTTTCATTCAACAAAAGTTGTATCTCAAATGCTTTGTCAATTGTTGCAGAAGCATAAGCCCCTATCATTTGAGATAACTTAGTAAGATTCTCAGAAGGCTCTGTGGAAGGATCCTTCCACAAGACATCTAGTTGTTCTGCTTCAGTAGCAATTGAACTTTCTAACTTTCTCTTTTTTCTCTGTTTCTTCACTACTGCTTTGTATTTTGGGCTGTAGAATACATCTAGAGGAGGAATGTCCTCCACATTACGTACAATTTCAGAGGAGGGTGTGATTGGTATGTGTTCTGTCACTGTGACTGTGTTTCTTGTTCCTGTGTTTAAAACTTTGGTTGTTTGAATAGGGGTCTTTACATTCTGTCCTTCTACATTAATCAATTGGTTAAAAGTTTCCCATTCTTTGTCTAATTCAATGGTGACTGGCTGTTGCTGTACATTGGTTGGAGGAGGATTTATTTGCTGAGAAGTCAAAATTTGCTGCTGAGGAATTTCTTTCGATTGCGCAGAATCTTTCACTGATTCTTCAATTTTATCTTCCTTTTCATCAGACTTATTGGAATGTTCAGAAGTCTCTCTGTCAGATTTGGACTTAGATTTATCTGTACTCGAACTGTCGTTAAGACTAACACTAGGAGTTTGCTCCCTTGCGGGTTCTAAATGTAGATTTTCCAAAGGAATAGGAGTTAGTCTTCTCTCTCTGTAAAGCTTGAATTCCTGGAATTCTTCTGGAGATAACTGCATTTGAGCTGAATTCAAAACTTCTTTAAATGAACTTCTTGTTTGGAACATATCATCAAAAAGATCCATTTCCCCGGAAAATTCCCTCACTTTGATTGCATTGGTGAAATTCTTAACAATATTATTTGGGTCAAATAACCTTCTCGAAAATTTGAACAGCTGTAGGCATGTAATGTTGCCTATCTCTTTGAATGCATGACCAACATCGAACAGTGAAAATGTTCCACAGTTTACGGGAAATTGTGGCCAAATGCCTTTTTTCTTCTCTTTTAAATCCTTTGTTATACCTCCTTGGCCACAGGTCTGATAAGCAATTTCCCGAGCTACAAGTTTATCTGGAACATATAGGGGTAAAACATGGGGGGAAGCAGAACTTCCAAAAACCCTAATATAAGTGTACAATTCTTCTCCAAACCATCTCGCGACGAGGAGAATGTCAACCTCTGTTTCTGGGGATAACCTTGGGGCATCCTTATTATGCAATGTTCTATACAATGGCAGCATTACACCATGGCAAATTTGGTAAAAATGGGGGACAAACTTAGACTCCCATAGTTCCTTATGATACACATGAATAGGCAAAGGATCGTGGATAGTCCATTGCCAACCCATCACAGGGAATTTAGAGACATAACAGATAGCGTCCATGACATAAGCAGATAAATAAAAAGGCGGATAAATCCGCTGAGAAACACTTCGCTTGGACCGGTAGTGAAAAATAGCAGTGGTCAAATTATCAAATAAGATTTTGGTCCAATCTACAATTGTAGAATTAACGGCAACATTCAACAAAGGGAGCCATTCAGGCAAGATCATATTTATGTCAGGCTTTCCAAAAAGCCTGCATAACATGGCAGCAGAAAAACAATAAGGCGAGGTAAGTGAACCAGTACTGTATATACCTTGTTTGTTTTTTTCAACGGCTCATCTCTTTTGGTCCACTCTTGTGTGCATTCTGACAAATTTACATGTTCTCTGGCAAAATATTCCATGAATTGCTTATTATAAGTCGCCTGAGGTTCTGGCAACTTATACATCAGCCTCACATCTTCCGTGGTGAATGACCCGATTAGCTCTTGAGATGGAGTTCTAAATTGCCTGTCTGAAATATCTGTGCTGTCTAGCACCCATTTCACCATGTCTGTATATGGGATAATCCTCGGCCTTGCCGCTATCCTATGCAAAAATGAACAAGCCAGTTCTTTGAGAGTTGCCTCAGACGTATTACTGGAACCTGCTGTAGCCGCAACTTTCAATACCACAGGATTTTCTTCTTCCAACAAATTATACATTCCTTCCCATGTGGTTATACCGACATCCTTATTGCAAGCGGTGTCTGCATACAATGAAGCCATTTCTCTGTTTTCAGAATTCGAGCTCTTCTCCTTCTTACCCATAATGTTCTATGAAAGCTTTGTATAGACGTTTGCTCCTTCGTGCCTGCGTTTTACGAGTTAAATGAGAGTAATGGCATGAGAAAGGTGATGAGATTGTTTTAAATGCGAAGGCGGATGAAATATATTATTTAAACGTGAAATGACTTCCAATCAAAACAAAATCTCATTTATCATTAATTGCCAATCCATTCATTTAATCCAATCATTAAAGCGCATAACAGATATTGATATATGGGAAGATTTATTTGAACAACGCGCCTTTATGAATCTGCGACATTGCGATCTGCGATTTGCTGCGCAATATCGCAATATCGCAATGTCGCAATATCGCATTATTGCAAAATGAAACCATCGCAATTTGTAAATAGCGCAAAAGCGCAAATTGCGCAATAGCGCAAAAGCGCAGATCGCAAATCTCGCAAAAGCGCAAAATTGTAAATAGCGCAAAAGATATTTGTTTAACATTTCTGTTTTCTGCGCTATGCGATCTGCGACCAATATGTTTATTGTATAGGCTTTTTTGGGATCGCATTATCGCAAAATCGCATTTTCAGTTTTATAAAAGATATATACCATTTTGCGATGGATGCGCTATTTTGTTTAAAGAACAATTTTATTGTAATCTATCATAAACTTAAGTATTTCTTAAGGTTCTTTCTAAGGGATTTCTCTAAGTTTATGATAGAAAGTTTTATTTGAAAAGGAAAACAAATCCTAATTGATTTTTTGGATTTTTAAACTAAGGGTCCCCATTTATTTAGTATTATTACTAATATTAAATAAAAGGGGGGTTGTTGCTGGTCACAACAATTGGTGATTCACTGAAAGAAACAGTTATCTCTGAAAAAATAAACTGAACACTATATTTCTAGTAAATAAAGATTTTAAAGATAATGAAAACTATCTTAGGATAATTCAAATAAAATCTAACAATGAAAAAGAAATAAAAATCATTCACAATTTCTTTCTAATTCCTTAAGAATAAAAACATTTTTGGGTTATCTCAAGCTTTAATTGGTGTTAATAATGAAGTAAGTGGATTTCTCCAAGTTTTAGTTTTATAATATACTCTATTGTCATAGGTATTGCCTCTGCTGCCAGCAAACGTTCATAGTCTCGACAGGGTTACCTTTAAACCATTAACCTTTCATTGTCCCATCCAACTAAAATTATGACTTTTTAAAAGATAAATTCATAAGACATATTATCTCATGTTTTTGTCTTTTAATTATTTTTTATTTTAAGAGCCATTGTCCTGGTTTGGTAGCCAGTTAATAACAATGTCATTCACTAGTTATAATTAAACTGAACAAGCTGGCTCGTGATGAGACCCCTTGTCTTATATTTATAAGCCATTACCCTGTTTTGATATGCAGTATTGGTAATGTCAGTTTTATTACTCCTTATGAACATGGTAAGTCGGCTCATAATGAGACCTCTTATCTCTTCAATTTTCATATAATTTCTTAGAATTACATTCTAAAAAATCACAACTTAAATGGATGGGGTGAAATAGTTTTATCCTTAATAATCAATGGATGACAATTTTCAGAGTTTTTTGAGTTCCAAAACTTTGAAAAAATCTTTACTTTTATAGATAACCTTTCTCTGTTCAATAAACTTATGATGATTTACATTCTCCTCAAGTTTTCAAAAGATCATGCAAATGATTGGAATAATCTTTCAAAGTTTAACATCTATTTTTAAACTATCCAAAAACTGTGATCATTACTCTAAAAATTCTTATTTACACAAAATAAATATTTATAATATTCTTCTGAAGAAATTTTCTTAAATAGTAAACAGTCAATTAAAGACTCATTAACAACCTTTATTTGTAAAAAAAAACAATCAAAAACTCCGCAGAAAGGAATATGTACAATTTAAGAAGGGGTTACCTCCTTATGAAAAGAATTTCTTCAAGATAAGCCCATTTACAGGAAGAGATTCTCTCTTACCTGTTAGATCTTGGAGTATGAATGTATTTGAACCTATATTTTCAACGATCTGAAATGGTCCAAGCCACATTTTCTGAAACTTGGTATGTTTACCTTTTTTTTCGTGTGCTTTATCCCATTTCAGAACAAGATCACCAATTGACAAAATTTTTGAGCTGGTAGAACTTGCATCAAAAGAAGTTTTTACAAGCTGTTGATGTTTTTGATGAATAATTTTTTCTTTATCTCTATCTTCTTCTAGTTTAAGGATTTGATCATATCTCAATTGAATGGATGAAGAAGGATTTTCTTCAATAAATTGCACTAGGGCTAATGATGGAAGAGTTAAATTTGATGGTATCACAACTTCTTTTCCATAAACTAAATTGAAAGGTGAAGTTCCTATTGAAGCTTTTTCAGTGATACGATCAGCCCATAATGCAAATATTAAAGACTTGTGCCAATTCTTTTGATTTTGATCAACGGTCCTTTTAATGATTTTGATAAGATTTTTGTTAGTGGATTCAACCAAACCATTACCTCGTGGATAATAATTTGCTGAATATTTTAATTTAAAACCTCTTTTGACTGCAAATTACATTATACTATTTCCGGAAAAGTAAGATGCATTATCAAAGACAAGAGCGTTAGGTACACCAAACCTGGTTATGATGAATTGATCTATGAAATCAATAATTGCATCAGAATTGGCTACCTTCAACGGGATTGCTTCTACCCATTTTGTAAAGTAATCAGTTGCAGTAAGGATGTACTTGTGTTGTTTGGAAGAATGAGGTACTATCTCACCAATAATGTCAAGCCCCCATTGTTCGAATGGTTGCTCAATACTCACTGGTTGCAAAGGAAAAGTTGGTTTCCTTTGTCTTCCACTTGCAGTTTGACAAATTCTACACTTCCTTACGTAATCATGCGTATCTTTAAAAAGGGTAGGCCAGTAATAACCAGCACGAATTATTTTGTGAGCTGTGGTATCACCTCCAAAATGACCTCCTGCTAGTCCATCATGCAATTCCTACAAAACCTTTTCAGCTTCAGTCTTTTCAAGACATCTTAATAAGATTGAATCATAATTTTTCCTGAATAACACATTATCAATGATCTCATATTTAATAGCTTTTAACCTTAAAGCGCGTTTACTCTTATAACTGAGATTAGAAGGAGCATACCCATTTTTCAAGTAATAGATAAGATCAGCATACTGAGATTCAGAATCTGTAACACTTATCTGACTTACTTGAATATCTTGATTTGAATCTTGATTTTCTGGTATGTTATGAGCTCCTGCCAATAATCTGCAAAAACCTTGTCCTCTAATAATCTTAGCTGGTTTAATATCAATATCATATTCTTGCAAGGCTGTTACCCAGTTAGCTCTCTTTTCTCCTACTTCTTTTTGAATTAATAATTGCCTCACTGCAGAGAATGAGACAATGATTTTTGTATGTGTTTTCAAGAGAAAATGTCTAAAATGTTTGATTGATTTAAACACAACAAAGGCTTGTTTTTCAACATCGGAATAATTAAGCTCAGCTCCTTGCATATTTGAGCTAAAGAAAGAAATTGGTGCCTCAGTTTTCCGATCATTGAGCTGTGTTAAAACAAATGCATAAGATGTTTCGGTGGCCAAAGTATACAAAGTAAAATCTTTAGAAAAATCTGGGGTATTCAATGTTGGTGCATTAATGATCACTTGTTTGATTGCCTCAAAGGCTTCTTTCTCTTTATGCCCCCATTTGAATACTGAATTCTTCTTGATCATATTTTGCATAGGTAAAACAATAAAAGAAAAATCAGGAATAAATCTTTTAACAAAATTGATCTGTCCAAGAAATGATTGCATGGATTTTTTGTTATGAGGTAAAGAAATATCAGAAATTTCTTTCACTCTGTCTGGATCAATATATATACCATCTTTTGACACAACAAATCCTAAGAGTTTTCCTTCATCCAAAGAAAAGAAAGATTTCTTTGGATTTAAGGAAATACCAAACCTTCTACATCTTTCCAATATTTGCTTTAAATCATGTAGATGATTGGTTCTCTTTTTTGAAAATATTGTTATGTCATCAAGATAAACAACAAATTATTTATTGATCAGACCTTTAAATGTTATGTCCATGGCTCTTTGAAAAGTTGCTCCTGCATTTATTAGACCAAAAGGCATTTTCTGATAAGCATAAGTTCCCCATTTTGTTCTGAAAGTTGTTTTCAATCTGTCATCCGGATGAACTAAAACTTGATTATAGCCCGAAAATCCATCGAGAAAGGACATAAGTTCAGAACCAGCTACCTTTTGAAGTATCTGTTCCATGGTTGGCAATGGGAAATTGTCTTTTAAACATGCCTTGTTTAAGTTTCTGAAATCAATACAGATTCTTATATCACCATTCTTCTTCCTTACAGGTACCATATTGGAAACCCAATTGGAGTGCCTGACAGGAAAAATGATTTTGGCTTTTAAGAGTTTATTAAGTTCTGATTTGATTTGTCCTTCGAGATTTGGATGAATCTTTCTCAACTTTTGTTGGACAGGTTTAATATCAGGAAGCATTGGAATTGTGTGTTGAATTCATACATTTTTAAATCATCATAATTCCAAGCAAAAACATTTTTATATTTGTTCAAGAGTTTAATGAAAGCATTCATTTCCTCTGGTGTTAAATTGAGTCCTAAATTAACGTTTTGAGGTTTAGAATCAGAACCAAGATTTACTAATTCAAACTTCAAAGTGGAACTTTTAAGTTTAGCATTAGTGACTTTCTTGAATCTGTCTTTAATGTCATATAAATCCTCTAATTTAACAACAGATTTCGGAATGGGATTTTCATTATCTTTTGACGCAATTTGAAAATCATGATCATCTTCATCAATAATTTGCTCATCATATGATTTCTCTGAAGTTATGAAATTTAAAATATCTTGATCATGATAGAAAACTCTCCAATTTGTTACATTATCGGGGACAGATGGAAGAAAAATTAATTCTACAGAAAACCTATCAGGACTGCAATCTTCAGCAGGAAGGAGTTTAGATGCAACATTAGCTAACAAGTCAGCTGATGTATTTTGATTCCTAGGAATAGGAGAAATATTGAATGCTAAAAAATGAGTGGTAAGATCTTGTACTAGGGTTTGATAGTGTTTAAGATGTCCTGAAAGGCAATGAATAGTATTCCTAACTTGTTTTATGACAATTTCGGAATCACCAAAGACTTTCAAGTATTTAACAACTAACCCTATAGCTTTATAAAGTCCTTGAACTAAGGCTTCATATTCTGCGGTATTGTTTGTACACTCGAATTCTAACCTACATGACAGCATGGTTTTCTCTTCATCTGGATCAATTAAGATGCATCCAGCTCCAGCTCCATCACTAGACTTTGATCCATCAAAATATAACGACCAAAATAAAGATTTATCTATTGACTTATCTACAATTACATTAGAAGTATTTACAATTCTGGAAGAATCGGATTGTGAAAAATTTGTTGGGAAAAATACTAAGAGGGGGGGTGAATCAGTATTTAGGGCATACTCAAAACTTTTCACTTTTTCTTACTTCTATACGCTACTTTCCTGATACATACTCGCGCATATACGCGGATACTCTTTATGAAACTCGTGTATACACAGAGATCTAATTATGCCATAAATTCTACACTTATATCATTCCATCATACATTCATAATATGCTCAATAAACAGTAAACATGTGCAGCAAGAACAGAATAAACCATCACACATAAGCATCACACATGAACACTAGGATTTTTAGGTGGAAACCCAAGTCGGGAGAAAACCACCGCTGCCGTTGCTCAGCCTTCAATATTTTATTATAAAGAAAAACATCTTACAACATATGTGCTGGTGCAGCCTCCTACCAGCACGCAGGCACCCACCTGCGCTCGTTTACCAGCCTCTCCTGGAAGGGAGCTACAACCCACGACTGGGTGCCACGACCTCTCCCCTGAAGGCCTGGGCCCCACGATCTGGATTTACCCGACCTCACGGAAGGTAGCTACAACCCACGAATGAAGCTCGACCCTGCGGCCCAGAAGGCTACAACCCTCAACACCTTTATGGGCCATGTTTTCATCAATTTCTGCTTTGGATCTGACCCACAATTGAAAGCTCAAGGAAAATTCATCAAGCGAGCCACTTGCTCTGTCGCCGGCGCTTCCAATCTTTGGTGCTTAAATCATCATGAACGGATAACGTTAACACATCGAGAAGCAGAATGTTCGCAAGATAGCCGAACGGATCGAGACATCTTTCTCAATTTCGACCAAGCCTAAGTTTGTCATACGCTCTTTGTTCCTTTGATCCTGGTGTATACGCGCCTTGAACCGCCTGAGCCCGCGTGTGCGCCTGGCAGATATTACGGAACTAATTTCTCTGCCCATATGCGCTTTCTCTTCATCAAACCCACGTATATACGCGCTTCCTCTGCGGCGAACTAGCGTATGGTTCTTCAGACATTTGGGTCATTGCAATTCTTCAGAACAGATACATCACATAGATTTTACCCTTAACTTCAGACAGATGTTCGCCTCATCTCAGATCTAATCATGTCATAAACAGATCTGTAAGTGCAAATATGTTTAGGATCTAGATACCCTTCTTCATCATTTTCTTCATTGGTGCATCGTACATTCGAATCTATCATTCAACTATAACCACTTTCCATTCGAGGGATATACTTGAGAGAGAAGTATTCATTTCAGAAAGCTCGGACGTCTTGCACCCACGTCTTGCACCCACACTCATGATTTGCGCAATGAATTTCTTCTCTTTATATATGTTTACCCTTTTTCAATACTATGAGCCAAAACCACATTACTTCCGATGGTATTCCTGGATGGGGTCATATAGATGAAACATTACTCAATACAATGGGTCAATACCATGGTGGTTACCCCTGGTTTTGTACTTTATGAGCGCTTTTTCCCATACGCGACTTGTCACGTTATTTCCCGCGTGCATACGCGACTTCTCCTAGACAATTCCGCGTATGCCTTGAGACATACTCTTTTCATCATAGATCTAGCACATACTAAATTCCTTTCTTCAAGTGGGTTTCCATTCAAGGACAACACTCTATCAAGTGGGTTGCCATCAAGGACAACACTCTGCATCATATTGCCAACAATCTCCCCCTTTGGACTTGATGGCAACCACGATGGTGTTTGATCAATACAACAGATAGATACATTAAGAATACAATGACACCATGTCTCTCTCCCCATTCTTTGACACCATTCTTTTCCTTTATTCAAACACCATGTCACTCTCCCCCTTTGACATCAAGGGCAAAGGGCTGATCAAAACCAACACAAGGTTTTTCTCCTCATGTAGAAGGAAGCGTTCTGCAGATCTGTTGTACACTAAAGTGACCAGGCTCCCCCTGAGCTCATGTTGAATATTCAATGAAGTACATGACTCTATGACCTTCCTATCACCAAAGACTCAGACTTACATCAAATATCCAACCAAGTGGATTTACATATTTTTAATCAACTATCCAATCAAGTGGGTTTACAAATTTGACAAGTTCTTACATGACTGAAAATTACAATTTTACATCATAGGTCTCAATCATGACCTTTTCATCAAATTACAAATATGAATTTTCATGACCAATACCAAAAAGACCTCAAGAAAGAGATCACATTTCAGAATCATCATAATGCCAACAATGCATTATACTCAGCAAGGCTAGGGCTCAAAATGTGCATCCAAACATCCTTTCAATGTGACCAAGGCTCCCCCTTTGCTTGTGCAACCTGAACACCTTCAACAGCATGTCATCAGCAACAAGCTTTGCATGATCTGTCCATATCTCTGAATCATAAGACTTCCATTTCATCCAACAGATACTCTTCATCAAGTAACAATTCGGGCTCATCCATGATCTTCAACATAAGAAACCAAGTATCATATCATCATTATTTAGAACTGAGAAAATAAGCTGATACAAAGTCAATAATATAGTTATTAACAGTCAGACTGATGCTCCCCCTGAAACTTTGCTCCAGATCTTCAGCTATCATATAAATTCTCTTATCACCAATGCATACGCGACTGTGTCTGCTGGAACTCGCGTGTATACGTGACTTTTGTTCATCAAACCCGCGTATAGAAAGTGAAGCATAGAAATTTTCACATTCCTTCATCTCCCCCTGAATTTGTCCTTCCTGTACCTGTCTTCTTCATATCAGATGCTCTGTCAGAAATACTTATAACTAGAATAACCAGGGAAAATTTTAAGAATCCTTGTAAATTTATATGTATAATAAATGGGCGAATTCCCATGATACATAGGAAAAATGGAAGGCGATTTTATTAATAATATAATATGTATATATAATTTTTTGGCGAATCTCTCACGAGATTATATTATCTTGTAAAATCATGGCGAATCACCAGTACAAATGGCGAATCACTAGTACAAAATGGCGAATCATTGTCTAGTGGAGTTCGGGGTGTTGTTCCAATGAAGATATGGTAGTTGAACCAGGAGTTGAAGGAAGCGAACCATCGAGACCAAGCATGGCACATGGTGACTCGTGAGGGAAGTAGTTCTCGTGCAGTTTGGAAAACGCGTTCTAGTTCTATTAAGTGTAATATTGTTGCTCATGCTACTACTAACACTGATATTGAGGTTGGAGAGGAGTTTGAGGAAGCATGGAAGGTAGTAGTGGTGGAGAATTACAAAGAGAACCCCATGATGGGCTCCATTTTGCCCTTTGGTATTTGGGCTTGCAAGATCTTATGTCCATTGAACCAACAATTAACCGTTCAACCAACAAGCAACTTGACTGAGTTGATTAGGTACGAGTCAACTTAGACTAATTTTCAAAACTATGCTTTGCATTATCCCATATTTATCACACTAATGCACACAACATTGAGCATTTTCACCCAACTCTCATGCATGCACACAAAATTTTCATTAACATCTATAACCCTCACCAAGTGAGAATTGATCAACAATTTGCACCAAATTTTGTAATAGTGTTGAAAGTTCATAAGAAATTTAGATCCATGGTACCTTAAATAAATTTTGAGATAACCTCCACAAATTTGACCACAATAGAGAAAACTTGTGATAAATTTTAAACCTACAAAAATTAGGATTCGTGTTCCTAGGAACAATCATAAGAAGTAGTTGACATATAGGTTGAGTTTTGAGCCTTGACACATTGATAATGCAATGGCTTAGGTCAAAACTCACACATTGAAAAGTCATCAATGAAGAGAAGACAATATCATTATGAATTACACATACTCCAAACTTCTTACCAAATTCTACTTAGTTGTCTGCAACTCAGCTATACATAATCTTATAGTAAATACAAAATCCACAAAACCTTCTTCACATAGCTAATAAATGGCCATTGGAAGAGCACCCCTTATATAATAGTAATAGTAGCAATCAATAGATTATTTCATATTGAACTTCATAGCCATAGCACTCCTATGTATTGTATGTTGTATTCAACTTGCATTATCAAATATAGATACAATCATAGTTTTGATTGATACATGTAAATCATACTTGTGCACAATGTTGAATGCAATGTCAGTCAAGGCGTAAAGTCGGTTTGACGTGTAATGATCTATGAATTTTGCATGCAAGTTATTATAACCAACAAAAGTTTGGGCCTAGTTTGAATGAGCAGTGGAGGACACTCTCTGAGAGGCAAACTGGAATTTGTACGTGTTCTACAATCTAATCTCAGTCAATGTTACAATATATCAAAAGAGTTATAGTTCAAGGTTACAAAACCACAGTAAAAATCTCCAGACAGAAAGAGGCAACGTTACAAAACCACAGTAGGCTTAGCCCAGCACCAATTACCCTGAACAACTCTAAACAAAACCATAAATTCATCTTTCTTTCAGCTCTGCTTCAAACTGGAACAATCTATTTTGCCAAATTTTAAAAAATAAAAATAAAATAAGTTCCTTTAGTTACAAAGCTTAGAGATAGCATTAATATTTAATAGGGCTAAAGGAATTTTGTCATGGGAAACACATACAGCAGAAAAAAATAAAAATCGATGGGGATATGGGAGAAGAAAATCCTGTCACATTTCGAAAACAAATAAACAAATGTCCAAGGAGAGGCAGATGCAAATTTTCAAGATCACCCACCCACGCAACGGATGTAGACTCTTAACCCAACATATCAACAAGCAGAAAATCCAGCATCAGGACATTTCTGGAAGATAGAGACAAATGTATGGATGGCAACACACTCAAGAACAAACCCATACAGCAGACCGACATAGGTATGCAGATTCAGCAATATCTCTAAACCATCCTCAAGTGGCCGCAGAATGTTCCAAACATTGTATATACTCAGAAGCAGTGAATTAAATTACTAACAGTGCAGCAAAGAGGAGAACTCAGAAAATTGTCAGCGCAACGGATCCATTCACAGAAATATTTCTATATCAGCAGCAGTGAGACACAAGTTTTATATGCAGTGAAGAATTATTTGCTGGTGTGCATAATTTTGCAAGCTGAAATTTTGATCAAGAAGAAAAGGAATTATTTTTTCAGCATAAATTATATTTACAGCGGATGGGCAGAAATCTGAACTTTGACAATAGACCATATTTCAGCATACTGAGCAAATGTATACGAACCATGGCAGCAGCATATATTTATAAAAGTATAAACATAAGACAGTAGAAGATGTAATATTTTTTTTATTTTGCAACAGTCCTTCAAAGATATGATGTTGTTCCTTCAGCCTCCAATTATGTAATAAACCCCTCTTTAAACATAAAGGAGATATAAGTAATTTGAATGTCTGCAATTCTATGTTTGTTGAGGTGGAAAAAGGAACCCTGCTCTGTTTTCTGGAGGAATACAAGTTTAAAAAATCTGATCGTGGGTAATAAGCAGACTTAAATTTGGGAACCATAAGAAGATATATAATCTTTTTGGAATAAAATGGTGATTTTGGAGGAATGGGCACTTTTTAAGATATCTGGTTGGGAGTGATAAGATGCTGAATACAGATTTTTCTCCATAAATACAAGGAAATATAGATAGTATTCAAAAAAAAATTGTCAGACTCCCATACATTGAATTGGAGAACTTCTCCAGCTTGGAAACAGAGGGTGGAGAGGGATTATTTCATACATGAACCGTGGGAGATTGTCAATGGAGAAACACCAGAAGATCTGAGGCAATGATCAACCAATTATAAGAACAAAAATGCCCTGCTTCTCATAACTGTTGAACCCCACGATGACATTCTTCAAAACATTAGATGATAAATTGTGCTGTCCAAACCTGGTGTAATTTAAGAAGCTTATATGAAACACCAAATGAACTTATGGTTTTAAGACAAATTTAAAGATTTCTGAAAGAAATTAAGAACATGTCCAAAAAATGCATCAACTTGAAAATGAATTGTCAATGCTTAAGACTACCATCGAAGACATGGAGCTTGTAACCATTTTATTGAACAACCCTCCATACATGTACCATAATTTTGTGACCTTGTTATGCGTTTCTTCTAGAATTGAAGTGCCATCATTCGCAGAATTAGTAGGATTGCTTATCCAAAAAGATAAAACATTGAAGAAAGATGAGGACCAAACAAACATTCACAGGAAAACACAATGGTTGTGGCAGGGTTTGAGGTAGAGTCAGGAACAATAGCTAGCAATAAAATCAAATAAGTAATTCGCGAAATACAAAAGGTAATTATCAAACCAACAAGCCTAAATATTGTAATTATTGTGGAAAGAATAATATGTAGAAGAGGAATGCTTTCTGACAAAACAGAGGAATAAAACTAGAGGCAAATGTAAAGGCCAAGGTGGTAGACATAGAGGCAATTTTGCAAAGAATAATAAAACTATGAAGTTGAATGAGCCTAAAACAGACTAAAAAGAACTAGATGCTTTTCAGTGTCTCAAAAGGGATGCAACAGAGAGGAATAAAACTAGAGCTGGATGTAATGGAAAAGGTGGCAGACATAGGCGCAATTTTGCAGAGTAATGACACTACAAAGTTGAATGAACCTAGAACGGAAAGTCTTTTTATGTTCGCAAAATAGGAAGTAGAAGCTTCTCAGTGTCTGTGGTCACTGGTATCTTAATTTTGGAGCTTCCAAAAATGTAACTGGAAGGAAAGTTTTCAAAACTTGATAAATGTGAAAATAAAGTTGATAATTATATTAAGCGATAACAGAATATGTCATGTATGAGGTAAAGGAGAAATACCAACAAGAATTAAAGGAACAGTAATAAAAGCATTAAAATATCCTTTATGTCCTTTGTTTCAAAGGAAAATTTTCTTTTTCATTTTCTAGAAGAAGCAATGTTTGATCAAAGAGGAATAATAATATTGTGGCCATAGGTACACAGTTGCCAGTAATTTTTTTTTTAAACAAGAACTGGAAAATTTTATTATAATATAAAAGTTGTGAAGTCAACAGGGGGAAGTACAGCAAAAGAGACAATCAGTGTCCTGCCCCTGAGGAGAGATTAAACAAAATATTCTTCTTACTAGACCATAAAATTCCCATTTTGACCCAAATACATGGCTATGGATTGTTTTGATAATGCTCATATCCATCTACTATTAATTGCCCCAATTTTTCACATGTGCCAAGATTGCTTGTGTGTCCACCTGTTCATTGTTGACACATAGGACATGAAACCATTGCACCATTCAAAACTTCCTTTGAGGGTTCTAATTCGAAAAAAAGTGAGCCAACTTATTGTCCTTTGGAGTTGTACCATGAATCATATGCCTGATGATGATTCGGAATCCCCGAATACTAATAACTTTCGTATGCCACATTGGTGTGTTAATGACAGACCTTGGAGCACGGCACATGCTTCTGCATGGTTGTTTGTCATATGACCAAACTCCATGTAAAACTATGCTCTAGGATTCCTCCTGGGTCCTGTATTATGTTATGATATGTACAGATTTGAAAGAATTTCATGCAAGCAACAAGCATTCCAGTTTGAAGAACCAGCTTTGGCATGAAAAGCATGGTCATCTGAATTATTTCTACCTTGATTTGGCCAACAAGCATAATGTGGTGAATGGTGTACCACAAATACAAGAGTAGAAAGGTGTCTGTGAGGCATGTTTTGCAAGCAATGCTGAATTAAATTTGATGATGGAAACCAAGAGGAACAGAGGGAATTGAATTAATTCACACTTGATCTATGTGGTCCAATGAGAACTCAGTCCCTTAGGGGTATGAAATATTTTGTTACATCTATTAATGATTTTCCAAGAAATATTTGGATATATTTTCTGAAAAATAAATCACAAGTTTTGAAGACATTTAAAGATATGAAAACGTTGATGAGAAATACTAGTGGTATAAATATTAATGTGTTGCAAAGAGACCAAGGAGGTGAGGAGTCATCAAATGAATTTATTGTTTTCTGCAACAAGGCATTAGGAGACCAACAATAGTGGCCGCACACTCCAACAGAAATGTAGTGGAGTGGAAGAATAAATCAATTATGAAGATGGCTAGATGAATCTTGAGATGAAAATGTTTTTATATGAATAGAAATCCTAAAAAGCAAGTTCGTAGTATGATACCTGAGGAGCCATGATTAGGATATAGGTAAAAAAATTCAGAGTTTTTGGTTGTTTGGCATATGATTGCACAACAGTCCAAATAAGACACGATATAAGTCAGAAGAAAAATGAAAAAGTATTCATTGGTTATAGCATAGCACAGACTTGAAGGCACTCAAGTTATATGATATTTCGATAAGAAAGTCATGTTTGTAAAAAGTAAATTTTAATGGAAAACCTCCACAAGGGCAGACAACCCATTGCAAGATGGAAGTTTGCAGGTACAGGAACAACCAGAAACCAAAACTCCTCTCACATATAGAAGGAGACAGCAAGTAGAAGAAGATGAATAAAAATGCCCTACTAATGCAGAAGAAGAAAATCATGAAGAAGAAGAGGTAGAATTGAAGGACGAAGAAGAACAACCAAGCAATGCGCAGAAGAAGTGAAAATGGTTTAATAAATATAATCAAAATGTAAAACTAGATGAGATACCAAACCACCTTATCAAGTATATATTGCATTGATGAGTGAAGTTGTTAACTCCCACGGTCTTATTTCTTTTGAAGAGGCTTGTGAAAGGCAAAAAAGTTAGAGATACAATAAAAGCAGAGTATGAGACCTACATGCACAACAAGACTTGGAAGTTTAGTAGAGTTGCCACCAGATAAAAAGACAATAGGTTGCAAATGGGTATATAGAACAAAATTCAAAGTAGATGGTTCAGTTGATAAGTACAAAATCAAGCTTGTTGCAAAAGGATATGCACAACATGATGGAATAACCTATGAAGAGACTTTCCAGACTTCTGCTCCTAAAACAAAGTTGACCACTATAAGATTGTTGTTGGCCATGGTAGCACAGTTGATCACTAAAAGTGTGTTCTTGAATGGAGATAAAGTGTTTATGGAGGCGCAACAAGGATTTGTCGTCAAGGTAAAGAAAAGTTGGTATCCAGGCTTATTACAGCATTGTATGATTTGAAGATTGAATCAAAATATTGACCAACATCTCAGATCCTGAAGATTTAAAATAACTGATTAGATTGTAAACTTCATATTAAAGAAAAAGAAGGTGAAAGAGACTAAAGCAAAAGAAGGTGCAAGAAATGTTATGGCGGTTTAAGTTGATGATCTAATAATCACAAGTAACAGTACCCAATTGGTTGATGAAGAAAAAAGTACCCTTTTGTATAACCTTCTAAATGATAGATTTAGAATTATTCCATTATTTTTTAGGAATTGAAGTTTGGTAGCAAGAAGACGAGATATTTATATCACAAGTAAAGTGTGCAATAAAATTGCTTGAAAAGTTTAGGATAGAAAATTATAATCCAAATAGGACACCAACAAAGGTAAAATGGAAGATTTCAAAAGACGGCATATCAGAGATTAACAATGTATCCTCAACTTGAATATGGTTTTATTTATCTTACAACAACCAAACCAGATATTTATGATTAGTATGTTGTCAAGATTTTTGAAGAGTGTCAGAATGGTGAATTGGAATGCAGGAAAGAGAATGCTGAGGTATATCACCCTTCTTACTACCCGTGGTTGTGGTCTAGCAGTAAGCAGGAAGGTGATAGGGCTTGTATTAATGCAGAGACCTAGATTCAAAACCCCCAAGTGGATGCAGATGAGGCCAGGCGCAAGTCCTAGGTGACCTTGACAGCATATGTGAGCCACCCATAGCATGGAAGCTTAGTCAAAGGGACTCTATAAAAACATACTTCCTAAAAAGGGAAATTTCTGGTTAAACTATCTTTCAGATGTAGATTGGGCAGGATAAGTTGATGGCAGAAAGCCAACAGCAACTTATGCTTTTAACCTTGGATTGATTCTTCTGAATATCTACTCCATGCATTTTTACTGTTAAATCAGCTTTTAACAGAAACCCTACCTTTACAGCAACTTTTGTATCAAAGAAACTTGTTATCTCAGTTTTGTCCAGTTTTTTTTTTTTTTAAATTCTAGGTAAATCTCCCAACTCTCTCTTAATATCTGAGACCTATTTTTGTTACCATTAAAATTTTAATGAAGTATATTGCGGTGATGGTCTCCCTTTGCGGCTAAGTATGGAATTACAGCCACAATTTTGCATAGGATAGGCAGAAAAAAGCTTGAATTGCTCGTACCACCAAATTAGGTGATTCAAGAGCGGTGTGGAAGATACTTGAGAAAAGCCTTTGTAGGCAAATTTTCAGTACAGCTGGACCAATGGTTCCAAAGATATGAAGACTTGAAGTTGGGCCTCAAAAACACTAGTTGTTGAACTTTTAACAGGTTAGAATAAATTTTAAAACCATAGCTCTAATATTTAAAGTTGAAATTTGCATTTAATCATGCAGTTACCAGAGTTTTATGGAGATGGATATAGTAAATACACTGTAGAATGGTTAAAAGTATGAAGAATCAATTTTGAGCATTCTTCATATTGCTGAAGGATGAAACAAAGAAATGGTGAGGTGGTATGACAAATCAAAATTCATTTGGGATGAATCTGGAAAACAGAAAAAACTTGGATAGATAGAAGAGAAAACCAAAAACTCAAACCAGTAAACCTTTTTCTGTTTCCATCCATAGAATTGCCCATGTTGTAGATACCAGTAGGAGACCAGTATTGTCCCTATAGACCCACGCTAGCCAATATAACTTTGTTACCTAAAAACTCATGTTTATCAGATGATCAGAATGAAGCAAACATACAGAAGGATCATCGTTGTCTCTTGCTCGAAAATGACAGAAAGGAACGGGGTTGTATCTTGCTCAAAAATGACAGAAGGATTAGCAAAATGAATTTTATAGAGATGAATTTCAACCTTACCCTCGATTTGCAAACCAAGAAATCTGGCTATTGCAACCAAATCTGTATCTTGCTCGAAAATGACAGAAGGATTAACAAGATGTAATTTATAGAGATGAATTTCAACCTTACCCTCGATTTGCAAACCAAGAAATCTGGGTATTGCAACCAAATCGAACTTCAAAACCTGTAAATCGAGGTGAATCCGCCCAAATTCAATGAGTCCAACCTCCCAACCAGGCGAATCGGGCCTTTGCAATGTAAATCTAGGGCGAATCCCACCTTTTCAATTTTTATCCGCTTTAATTTTGAAGGCTAAAATATAATAATTATTTATATTTTAAATAAATTTTGGGCTAAGTTGTTAACTATAGAAAAAATGGCTACAATATAAAAAATTCGCCTCTTCAAACTATAAAACCCCTTAAATTTCGCCTTTGGGCTAAAATTCGCCCCTAAAATTTTCCATGAGAATAACCAAATAGTACTGAAAAATTCTGACCCCCAACCAAAAATTGTCAGCAATTATCCATACGCGGATGTATGTTAATATACTCGCGTATATACGCGACTGTGTTTCATCAAAACCGCGTATTCAATTTAATCTTCTGAATTTAAGCAGATTTGTTCTTTTGACTGGCAGAGACTACTCCCAGTTTCTGTCTTAGATACTCGAACGCTTCCCTGGGCAGAGGTTTGGTAAAGATATCAGCAACTTGTTCCTTGGAAGGAACATACTCCAGCTTCACCTTTTGTTCAAGCACTTGTTCACGTAAGAAGTGATACTTGATGGGAATTTTCTTGGTCTTCGAATGCATAACAGGATTCTTTTAGATACTGATGGCACTTGTATTATCACACTTAATGGGGACAGGAGGTGTACATTTGATTTGAAAATCTTGCAAGGTTTGCATTATCCAAAGGAGTTGAGTGCAACAAGATGCGGCAGCCACATATTCTGCTTCTATTGTAGATAATGCAATAGAATTTTGCTTCTTGCTGAGCCAAGATACCAATCGGGGTCCCATATAGAATGCACCACCACTCGTGCTTTTCCGATCATCAACATTTCCTGCCCAATCTGCATCAGTGTAAGCATGAAGAGTAAGATCAACATTCTTTGGATACCATAGTCCAAAGTCTTGAGTTCCTTGTAGATACTTGAATATTCTCTTGACAGCCTGAAGGTGAGACTCTTTTGGATTAGCTTGGAATCGTCCAACAATCCCAACTACATGCATAATGTTTGGTCTAGTCCCAGTGAGATAAAGTAGACTTCCTATCATTGATCTGTACTCTGGTTGATTCACCATGGGAGAATCATCATGAGAACTGAGATTGCATTCGGTTATCATTGGTGTACTTACAGGCTTGCATTCTTCCATGCCATACTTCTTTAGAATTTGCTTGAGATATTTTGCTTGTGATAAGAATATACCATCTGCAGTTTGATGTACTTGTAAGCCAAGAAAGAATGTTAGTTCTCCAAGTAAGGACCTTTCAAATTCTTGCTGCATAACAGAAGCAAATTTCTGACTCATAGATTCTTCGTTACTCCCAAAAATGATATCATCAACATATACAATCACAATCAATAGTTTATCATTTTCAACTTTTGTGTATAAGTTGCTATCAGCCGACCCTTTTGAAAACCCTTGTTGATGAAGATATTTGTCAAGACGATAATACCATGCCCTTGGATCTTGTTTGAGACCATACAGAGCCTTTTTAAGTCTACAAACAAGGTTTTCATCATTTCCCAAAATGAATCCTTCCAGTTGTTCTATATAAACTTCTTCTTCTAGATCACCATTGAGAAATGCAGACTTAACATCCATTTGATAAACTTTGATTTGTTGAAAACTTGAAAAAGCAAGGAACATTCTTATGGCTTCAAGTCTAGCTACAGGAGCAAAAGTTTCTTCAAAGTCTATACCTTCTTGTTGAGTATACCCTTTGAAAACCAGTCTAGCTTTGTTTCTTACAACATCCCCATTCTCATTTAACTTGTTCTTGAATATCCATTTAGTTCCAATGACATTTTTATCATGTGGTCTTGGTACCAATTCCCAAGTGTCATTCTTTTCAATCTGATCAAGCTCTTCATTCATGGCTTTCTTCCAACATTCATCTTTGCTAGCTTGATTGAAATTGTGTGGTTCAATTGTGGATAGGAGTGCCAGATGGCTAGAAGATCCCACAAGAGTCCTCCTCGTTTGTACACCTGATTCCTTGTCTCCCAAGATTTGAGATTCAGGATGATTCTTTTGAATATATCTGGATGGTGCCTTTTCAGATAAATCATTTTCAGGTTCTTCATTGGATCCACTGTCTATATCATTTCTATTTGATGTAGAAGGACAACAGTCACCATCATCTTCTTTTGTTATTTGTTTTTCTTCTTTAGGAGCTGCAGGAGACTCATCAATAACAACATCAATACATTCAACAATCTTTTGAAGCCTTTTATTGTAACATTTGTATGCTCTGCTTGTAGAGGAGTAACCAAGAAATATCCCTTCATCTGATCTAGGTTCAAACTTGCCAAGCTTTTCATCATTATTTTTGATAAAGCATTTACTTCCAAAAACTCTAAAATGCTTTACAGAGGGAGAATTACCATACCAGAGTTCATATGGAGTTTTGTCACTATTTACCCGAACGTGTGCCTTGTTGAGAATATTTGTTGTTGTATGTGCTGCTTCTCCCCAGAACATGTCAGGAGTTCCAGAATCATCAAGCATAGCTCTAGCCATTTGTTGAATTGTTCTATTCATTCTTTCTGCTACACCATTTTGTTGTGGAGTGCCTGCTACAGAGAATTGTCTTTTTATGCCATGTTGTTCACAAAATTCAAAGAATTCATTTGATGTATATTCTCCTCCTCGATCGGATCTAAGACACTTGATTTTTAGATCTAATTCATTTTCAACTAATGCTTTGAAGATCTGAAATTTTTCAAATGCTTCATCTTTGTGTTTAATGAGCCCGATCCAACACATTCTAGAGTAATCATCAATGAATAATATATAGTATTCTTCCCCATGTGGTGAATTTTTCCTCATAGGTCCACATATGTCAGTATGAATGAGTTCAAGAGGCTCACTTGATGATCCTTCTTTGGCATTAAATCGTACTCTGGTCTGCTTACCGAATTGACAAGATTTGCATATGATACTTTCTGGTAGATTAATAGTGGGAAGACCACGAACAGCTTGAAGTCTGCTTGCTTTGTTGATTTGAGAGAAGCTCAGATGCCCCAGCCTTCTATGCCATAGCCAATTTTCTGAGGACTTGCTCAAGTAACATTGATCTTTGCAGTGCTTCAGTACATACAGGTTGCTTGGATTTCTTTTCCCTTTTATAATAATTTTACTTGTATCAAGATCACGAACCACACATTCTTTTGAACTAAAGACAACTTCTGTTCCTTGATCACACATTTGACTTATACTTAACAGGTTATGCCTTAATCCATTCACATACATGACATCATTAGCCTTCACCTTTTCTTTTAGAAACACTGACCATTTTCCTTTAATTACAGCAGGAGTATCATTTCCAAATGTAACTTTCTTTTCCTTTTCTAGAGCATTATATGCAAGAAGTTTGCTTTTGTCACCTGTCATGTGTCTTGAGCACCCACTATCAATGTACCATTGATTTTCTTCACCTTCTGCAAATAACACTATCCCACAATTTTCAACCGGTATTTCTTTCTTTTTCCACACTTTAGAGCTTGAGGGAACATGATCTTTTGGCTGGACCTTGCTCCTGCATTCAGATTCTTTATGACCAAAGTTATTGCAATAAGTACATTCAACTTCGTTTTGAAGAGGAGAAAAGTTGTTATAGGTGTTCTTCTTTGGTTCAATATTCATCCTTTTCTTTCTTGCTTCTCTTGTCATGATGGTTTTATATGCAACACATTGAACAACTATATGACCAAAATTGTGAAATGAGAAACATTGTCCATTGAAGTAGAAATTTCTGCGATCATGAAATCTTCTATTTGAATTTACCTGTTGGTTGTAGCCTTTTTGAAAGATCTCCCTGTTAGTGTTCCTTGAATTGAGATGATCTTGCTTTGCCTGTAAAGATACTTTGTTCCCTTGCTGAGTGGCTGAATGTAGTGAACCAGCTGTGGCTGCTTTCAGATAATTTGGTGCTGAAGTCTGGGAAGATTCCCCAGTATATCCAAGACCTGTTTTTATAAGAGGACCGTTGTATGTTGATAATCTCATCTAAGGTTTCTGAACCTTTAGCAAATCTAAGATTGAGAGTTTTCACTTTCTCATTGTCTTTCCTTAGACTTACTACTTCACACTCCAATTCCTCAATGCGTTTTTCCTTTGCTTCAAGCTGATTTTCAAGAGTCTCTATGATTATGTTCTTTTCTTCTAGGCTTACTTTGAGTTGATTGTTTTCTTCAAGAAAATCATTGTCTTCTAGAGCATCCACAAAAGTATCATTTTCTTCTCTAGATTCTTTTGCCATGAGCAGTCTAATATCTTGTTCACATTCTTCCTCACTATCAGATAACCCATCACTGTCTTCATTGATATAATAACTTTTTCTTGTGCTAGATCGATTCTTATTCCTTCTTTCTACTTCTTTTCCTTTAGCAGATGTTTCTTTATAAGGACACTTTGCAACATAATGACCAACTCTTCCACAATAAAAACATTTGAAAGGAAGCTTACCTTTGAATCTTCCGGTTCCTAGTTGGAGTCTTCTCACAAAATTTGCTTCTTCTTCTTCTTCAGATATATAGCTGGATTCCTTGACAACTTCCTTTTCTTTTCCTTTTGCAGACGCCTTAAAAGCAACTTCTTTGATTTGAGAAGGACCTCCTTGTCTCATTTCAAAAGCAGTCAGGATACCATGTAATTGAACAACAGTAAGAGTTTGCAGATCTTGCCTTTCTTCAATAGCTGAAACTTTAGAGTCAAATTTTGAAGTCAAAGATCTTAAGAATTTTTCCACTAGAGTAGTATCGGCTATGGTTTCACCCAAATTTCTCATTCGATTTACAATATCATCTAGACGTAAAAAGAAACTGGCAATATTTTCATCACTATGCATCCTTAAATTTTCATATTCAATTCTGAGAGTTTGGAGTTTTGCACTTTTTACCTTTGTATCTCCTTCATAGCTCAGAATGATTTTGTCCCATATTTCTTTTGCTGATTTTAGCTGCATCACTTTAGCAAATTCTGATTCAGACATGCTTCCTAATAGGACATTGACTGCTTTGGCATTGATTTCATACTTCTTCCTTTCAGCTGCGTCAGTAGGAATACTTGCCGGATATTGATAGCCTTCTTCCACGATTGCCCATAATTCTGCACCAAGACTTTGCAGATTTGCTTTTGTTCGTACCTTCCAGAATATCAAATTGATTCCATTGAATATAGGTGGCTTTATAGACATTACTCCTTCATGACTTCCCATTGCTACGGATCTCCTTCAAGCGATCAAGCTTCTGCAGAAGAACTTGGCTCTGATACCAATTGTTGGGAAAAACACTAAGAGGGGGGGTGAATCAGTATTTAGGGCATACTCAAAACTTTTCACTTTTTCTTACTTCTATACGCTACTTTCCTGATACATACTCGCGTATATACGCGGATACTCTTTATGAAACTCGCGTATACACAGAGATCTAATTATGCCATAAATTCTACACTTATATCATTCATACATTCATCAGATGTTCAATAAACAGTAAACATGTGCAGCAAGAACAGAATAAACCATCACACATAAGCATCACACATGAACACCAGGATTTTTAGGTGGAAACCCAAGTCGGGAGAAAACCACCGCTGCCGTTGCTCAACCTTCAATATTTTATTATAAAGAAAAACATCTTACAACATATGTGCTGGCGCAACCTCCTACCAGCACGCAGGCACCCACCTGCGCTCATTTACCAGCCTCTCCTGGAAGGGAGCTACAACCCCCTGACTCGTTTACCAGCCTCTCCTGGAAGGGAGCTCCGACCCCCTGATCTCGTTTACCAGCCTCACCTGGAAGGTAGCTACAACCCCCTGACTGAAGGCTACAACCCTCTGACTGGAGGCTACAACCCTCAGCACCTTTATGGACCACGTTTCATCAATTTTCACACTGGATCCAACCCACACAATTAAGCTCAAGGAACATTCATCAAACCGACCACTTGCTCTATAGCAGCATAACCAATCTTTGAACAACCCAGATCATCATAGACAGATAGCAGTAACACATCAGAAACAGATATTAGCAAGATAGCAGAACAGATCAGACATCTCTCAATTTCAGCAAACCCTAGTTTATCATACGCGCTTTTATTTCACTGATCCTGCGTATATACGCGCCTTAGACCATACAAACCCGCGTATACTTCTGTATATATTACAGAACTAATTTCTCTGCCCATACGCGCTTTCTCTTTAGAAAACCCGCGTATATACGCGCTTCCTTTGCGGTGAACTAGCGTATGGTTCTTCAGACATTTAGGTCATTGCAATTATTCAGAACAGATACATCACACAGATTTTACCTTTTACTTCAGACAGATGTTCGCCTCATCTCAGATCTAATCATTCCATAAACAGATCTAGCAAGTACAAATATATTTCAGATCTAGATACCCTTCTTCATCATTTTCTTCATTGGTGCATCATGCATTCAGATCTATCATTCAACTATAACCCTTTCCATTCAGATATACTTCAGAGAGAAGTATTCATTCAAGCTTAGACGTCTTGCACCCACACTCATGATTTGCACAATGAATTTCTTCTCTTTATATATGTTTACCCTTTTTCAATACCATGAGCCAAAACCACATTACTTCCGATGGTATTCCTGGACGGGGTCATTTAGACGAATCATTACCCAATACAATGGGTCAATACCATGGTGGTTGCCCCTGGTTTTGCACTTTATGAGCGCTTTTTCCCATACGCGACTTGTCACGTTATTTCCCGCGTGCATACGCGACTTCTCCTAGACAATTCCGCGTATGCCTTGAGACATACTCTTTTCATCATAGATCTAGCACATACTGAATTCCTTTCTTCAAGTGGGTTGCCATTCAAGGACAACACTCTATCAAGTGGGTTGCCATCAAGGACAACACTCTGCATCATATTGCCAACAAAATTTTCTATTTGAGAAACAAAAGTATTTACAGAAAAAGGTGATTGAGGTGCTTCGAAGTTTCCAAGAAATGATTCAACAGAATAACCTCCAAGAATATTGTTGTTGAATGCCACAGGTTCATTAGGTTGTTCGAATTCAGTGACAGTGTGCGTCATATGTTTTTCTCGTTCGATTTTGATTTGATTTGGTTTCCCTTTGTAGGGAAGCCACATATGTGAATAATCAGTCGAGATATAACCATTAAGTTTCGCAGACCAGTCCCTGCTTAAAATTAATCCATAGAATTCAGGAATATCAGCAATTAAAATATCAATTCTTTGGACAATCCTAGGATCAGAAGCTAATCTGATAGTAACTGAATTGATTTCTCCTACAACTTGAACTTTAGAGCGATCCAATATGAACAATATGAAGTAGGCATTATATTAGAGGATGCTCCAGAATCAATCAAACAATTATGCAGATTCTTATTGTACATTTCATAAGTCAAAAGAAAAGGAGGAGTTTGAGAATTTGACTTTTATCCAATGAGCACTATATCAGTAGCATCTACCTTATCTGGTGGCTTACCAGCTCCTCTAGCTGCTTTTGCAATTACACCACTTGGTAAAGGAGCAATTGGTGTAGCGTTTAATTATTTCAATAACAACTTTTGCTGGTGTTTTAGTTTGCTGAGTTCATGTAAGGAAATGTTGGCTTTAATATTTTTCATGTCTTCAACAATGTTGTATTCCATAGGATCTAACACCACTAAAGTCTTTGTTGTTGATGTAGGAGGATTAGAAGAGGATGGCTGATTTTGAGTAGGTAATGGAGAAGTTTTCTTTACAGGGGTTTTATCTTTGGTACTTGGAGTTGTAATTTTCTTTTTAGGAGCTGTTTGTACAGGCTCTGATGTAGATTTACTCCTAGTACTTACAGTCATAACTTCTTGTTCTACCTCACTATCAGAATTAGGGAGAATAAAATCCCACATTCCATGCAATTCAACTATTTCTTCATTCTCATCTTCCTCATCTGATACTAGAGATGTATCTTCTTCTTCTTCCTCTTCTTCTGATTCTGCATTAGAAATTGCATTAGGAGGTTTAGATTCAACTTGGTTTCTTCTGAAATTTCGTAATGGTATTTTAGTAGAAGTTTCAGCTACTTGTTTTTTAATTTCAACCATTTCATTTGACATGGTTTTAAGAACTTTCTGTAAACCTTCCATGTCGTATGGGTCTTTGGCCTTTTTCTTTGAATCATCTTTGAAGCTGACTTTCTTTGATTTCCTTTCCTCAATAGCATTTTTCTTTTCTAGAGAAATAATTCGTTTTTCTACTGCAATAGCCTCTTTCATATTCTCAGCTAATGTAGGTTTTGCAGCTCTATCTACAAAAATTGCTATGTTTGAGGGTAAGGCAGTTATGTACCATTCAATTATGACTTGTTCACTATGCCTTGAATTTGTGTGAATTTTGTTCAAGAGTTTGTTGAATCTAGCGTTGAATTCTTTAATGGGTTCCTTGGGTTCTGCTTTCAAATTTGAGAGATCATTGATTAAAGTAGCTATTGATCTATCATCTCCAAATTTGGTTAAAAAATGATCTGCAAAAATGGCCCAACTTGTTATGGATCCCGAAGGTAATGAAAAGTACCATGATCCTGCTGCTCCTTGAAGATTATATGGGAATAGTCTGACTACAACATCTTCATGTGTGACTCCATTCAAATTTATAGCCAGCATAAAGTTATTGATATGTTCTTCAGCTTGAATGTTAAGATCTGGGCTAAATTTTGGAAGCCATTTTCCAGGATTGTCTGGTAAATCATGTAAAGGTGCATCCATGTTGACTGCCCCTGGAGTAGCCCATGGTCTAGCCATTATTGGAACAACTATTGGAGGAGTAGTAGAAACTGGTGGTGTTTGAATAGAAGTTGTTGGAATAGATGATGTTGAGATTGATGATGATTGAGAAGATGATGATTGAGGAGATGATGTGGAAACAACTGTACTTTGTTGAGTTGGGATTTCGGAAACAGGTAATTGAATATTAGATGTTGAACTTATATCACTTACTAATTCCGATTGAGTTTTTCTTGTCTTGACTCTACTAGGTAAAGGGAATTCTTTCGGAGAAATACCAAGTTTTTCAATTTGAAGCCTAGAAAGAGGTTTCGAAGAAACAAATTTTGAAGTTACACTACCTTCAGATATTTCAGACTCTTCTAGAGATAATGAGAATCCTTTCAATTTATGAATTAAATCTTGAACTTCAGGAGACTCAGAATTTTGATTGTCTGAATGTTTTGAGATTTTGGTAGTGGGTGTATGAATATTCTTCGCAATTTCTTCTATAGGATTTTGTATTTCAGAAGAAATTGAAGAAGTTGATGAGGGTGTTTTGCTCTCAGAATGGCTTGTGGGTAAAGATTTACTTGTCATTCATAGCTCAGGCCCTCCTTCTAGCGCCAAAAATGTTGAAGCCTAGAAAATCTCTGCTTCAAACATTGGGGAAAACCACCCGGTCGGGACCTTAGGACAACTCCTTTTTCGTTTGGTATGGTGGCTCCGACTGGATTTAAAGGACTAGTTTCCTTATAAATAAATGGGTTGGTGATGGATTGATTTGGATGAGTGGAAATGAGACTAAATTGACTGAAATAAAACTATCTAATTTAAACTAAATACTGATAAAGAAATTCTAACACTAACCCGGGTAATTATTTGTGAATACAACTTAAGATTGTTCCAATTTAACAATAACCATGAAAATGTATTATTATTTAAATTGAAATGTGCAGAAACAAATAAAGATAACTCTGTTTAAGAAATTAAACAGAGTTGTATTAACATATTGCATTCATCATAACATATCATCTACATATACTTATGGAAGATAACATTTCAATTATACTCAGAAATGATATATAAAAAGAAACGTTGTGAAAACCAAATATATATAAATGATAGCAAATTTTAAAGCGAATATCATAAGACAAAAAAAATCAATAGTGAACAGATAGAAATACCTTATTCATCTTGAAGACTTTCAAATGAAATCTGATACTCTAATCCAGTAATTCTGATGCAAAATCAAATTCCAAGGTACAAAAATGCAACACTTCAAAGATAATTCTGCATAAAAATCACCAGATGTGATCCTTTTAAAAATATATTAAGCCAATGGAGTACAGAAATATAATCTCCAAGTCAAAAATATTAAGATCCAGGACCCTTCTCTAAATGCATGAGAAGGGTTTAAATACTACTTAGCTAAATCTAAAAATAGTCTATTACAAAAATTAAGGATTCGGTTTAATGACCGTCCTTTTCCTAGGCTAAAATATAGTAAAATTAAAACTAAATCTAACTATCTATGAAATTGATCTGTAAACTTGCAGGCATCTAGCATAGTTTTGAGAAGATGTGGTTGACGACTTCAGAATTCAACTGTCCTGAAAAGACAGAGTCGGCAAGTGAAGGCGCAATCTTCTCTGTAGAATTGATGATACAATTAAGCGCACTGTGCTGACTGTGTGGCTTCACTAAGTATGTCCAGAATGAGTCCCAATTTAATCTTGTCAGCCTTTGAATTGATTTTTCTCTTTCTTCTGCCTTTTGCCTCCATTCTGTTTGCAGTTGATGGGCCTGTGGGAGATATCCTGGAACAATTTCTGAAATCAAATTAGCTTTGTGTAAATTATCATTTACATAATCAGTAAGAATGTTTGCCGCTGTAGCCGCCTCCTCTACTGCCTTCTCTGCCCTTCTGATTTGTGCATCCCAGTTATTGAACAATATTTCTTTATGGTTTTCATTAATAATGGGTGCACCAGCTTTTCTGCCTTCTTCTGTTTTTTGCCATGCCAGATAATCATTGATCTTTTCATTACTCAAATCATAATCATTTCGTAAATCTACGACATGATTTGTGATTTTATCGCTCTCTTGGCAAAAAGAATTCCATTGCAAGATTTTTTGGCATAAAACTTCCTCTTGTTGCAGTAGTTGATTGTTTAAAGAGATAGTTTCTGAAATGAATTCTGGAAGCTTAGGATCATCTTTGTGCTGATCTTGGATAATCTGTATTTTTTTTTCTTTATCAGCCAAGCTTTTTTGATGTCCTATTTTCATTTCTTGAAGTTGTTGTTGTAACTCTTCAAGTTTCAATTGTGCTTCCTTATTGGCCTGTACCTGTTGCAATTACTGTTGTAGAATTTTTATCTGTTCTTCTTTTTCATTCAACAAAAGTTGTATCTCAAATGCTTTGTCAATTGTTGCAGAAGCATAAGCCCCTATCATTTGAGATAACTTAGTAAGATTCTCAGAAGGCTCTGTGGAAGGATCCTTCCACAAGACATCTAGTTGTTCTGCTTCAGTAGCAATTGAACTTTCTAACTTTCTCTTTTTTCTCTGTTTCTTCACTACTGCTTTGTATTTTGGGCTGTAGAATACATCTAGAGGAGGAATGTCCTCCACATTAAGTACAATTTCAGAGGAGGGTGTGATTGGTATGTGCTCTGTCACTGTGACTGTGCTGCTTGTTCCTGTGTTTAAAACTTTGGTTGTTTGTACAGGGGTCTGTACATTCTGTCCTTCTACATTAATCAATTGGTTAAAGGTTTCCCATTCTTTGTCTAACTCAATGGTGACTGGCTGTTGCTGTACATTGGTTGGAGGAGGATTTGTCTGTTGAGAAGTCAAAATTTGCTGTTGAGTAAGTTCTTTTGATTGTGCAGAATCTTTCATGGATTCTTCAATTTTATCTTCCTTTTCATTAGACTTATTGGAATGTTTAGAAGTCTCTCTGTCAGATTTTGATTTAGATTTATCTGTACTCGAACTGCCATTAAGACTAACACTAGGAGTTTTCTCCCTTGCGGGCTCTAAGCGTAGATTTTCCAAAGGAATAGGAGTTAGTCTTCTCTCTCTGTAAAACTTAAATTCCTGGAATTCTTCTGGAGATAACTGCATTTGAGCTGAATTCAAAACTTCTTTAAATGAACTTCTTGTTTGGAACATATCATCAAAAAGATCCAGTTCCCCGGAAAATTCCCTCACTTTGATTGCATTGGTGAAATTCTTAACAATATTATTTGGGTCAAATAACCTTCTCGAAAATTTGAACAGCTGTAGGCATGTAATGTTGCCTATCTCTTTCAATGCATGCATCGAACAGTGAAAATGTTCCACATTTTACGGGAAATTGTGGCCAAATGCCTTTTTTCTTCTCTTTTAAATCCTTTGTTATACCTCCTTGGCCACAGGTCTGATAAGCAATTTCCCGAGCTACACGTTTATCTGGAACATATAGGGGTAAAACATGGGGGGAAGCAGAACTTCCAAAAACCCTAATATAGGTGAACAATTCTTCTCCAAACCATCTCACGATGGGGAGAATGTCAACCTTTGTTTCTGGGGATAACCTTGGGGCATCCTTATTATGCAATGTTCTATACAATGGCAGCATTACACCGTGGCAAATTTGGTAAAAATGGGGGACAAACTTAGACTCCCATAGTTCCTTATGATACACACGAATAGGCAAAGGATCGTGGATAGTCCATTGCCAACCCATCACAGGGAATTTAGAGACATAACAGATAGCGTCCATGACATAAGCAGATAAATAAAAAGGCGGATAAATCCGTTGAGAAACACTTCGCTTGGACCAGTAGTGAAAAATAGTAGTGGTCAAATTATCAGATAAGATTTTGGCCCAATCTACAATTGTAGAATTAACGGCAGCATTCAACAAAGGGAGCCATTCAGGCAAGATCATATTTATGTCAGGCTTTCCAAAAAGCCTGCATAACATGGCAGCAGCAAAACAATAAGGCGAGGTAAGTGAACCAGTACTGTACATACCTTGTTTGTTTTTCTTCAACGACTCATCTCTTTTGGTCCACTCTTGTGTGCATTCTGACAAATTTACATGTTCTCTGGAAAAATATTCCATGAATTGCTTATTATAAGTCGCCTGAGGTTCCGGCAACTTATACATCAGCCTCACATCTTCCGTGGTGAATGACCCGATTAGCTCTTGAGATGGAGTTCTAAATTGCCTGTCTGAAATATCTGTGCTGTCTAGCACCCATTTCACCATGTCTGTATATGGGAGAATCCTCGGCCTTGCCGCTATCCTATGCAGAAATGAACAAGCCAGTTCTTTGAGAGTTGCCTCAGACGTATTACTGGAACCTGCTGTAGCCGCAACTTTCAATACCACAAGATTTTCTTCTTCCAGCAAATTATACATTCCTTCCCATGTGGTTATACCGGCATCCTTATTGCAAGTGGTGTCTGCATACAATGAAGCCATTTCTCTGTTTTCAGAATTCGAGCTCTTCTCCTTCTTACCCATAATGTTTTGTGAAAGCTTTGTATAGACGTTTGCTCCTTCGTGCCTGCGTTTTACGAGTTAAATGAGAGTAATGGCATGAGAAAGGTGATGAGATTGTTTTAAATGCGAAGGCGGATGAAATATATTATTTAAACGTGAAATGACTTCCAATCAAAACAAAATCTCATTTACCATTAATTGCCAATCCATTCATTTAATCCAATCATTAAAGCGCATAACAGATATTGATATATGGGAAGATTTCTTTGAACAACGCGCCTTTATGAATCTGCGACATTGTGATCTGCGATTTGCTACGCAATATCGCAATATCGTAATGTTGCAATATCGCATTATCGCAAAATGAAACCATCGCAATTTGTAAATAGCGCAAAAGCGCAAAAGCGCACATCGCAAATCTCACAAAAACGCAAAATTGTAAATAGCGCAAAAGATATTTGTTTAACATTTCTGTTTTCTGCGCTATGCGATCTGCGACCAATATGTTTATTGTATAGGCTTTTTTGGGATCGCAAAATCGCATTTTCAGTTTTATAAAAGATATATACCATTTTGCAATGGATGCGCTATTTTGTTTAAAGAACAATTTTATTGTAATATATCATAAACTTAAGTGTTTCTTAAGGTTCTTTCTAAGGGATTTATCTAAGTTTATGATAGAAAGTTTTATTTGAAAAGGAAAACAAATCCTAATTGATTTTTTGGATTTTTTAACTAAGGGTCCCCATTTATTTAGTATTATTACTAATATTAAATAAAAGGGGGGTTGTTGCTGGTCACAACACCACCACAACAACAAAAGGAACCTAAAACACCTGAAAATGGTGTTAGAAGATCTACCAGGATAATTAGACCCTCTGAACGATACTCTCCGTCATTATATTATTTATTGTTGACTGATTCTGGTGAACCCGAATGTTATGAAGAAGCAATGCAGGTTGAAAGCAGGAAGAAGTGGGAGCTAGCCATGGAAGAAGAGATGGACTCCTTAATGCATAACCAGACTTGGGACTTAGTCAGGTTGCCTGCAAGTAAAAATACATTGCAGAATAAATGGGTTTACAGGCTGAAGGAAGAAGATGGAGGAAAACAGAGGTACAAAGATAGACTTGTGGTGAAGGGGTTTGCACAGAAGAAAGGTATTGATTTTGATGAAATATTTTCTCCTGTTGTTAAGATGAATTCAATCAGAACTATTTTAAGTCTTGTAGCAGCGGAAGATTTACATCTTGAACAATTAGATGTAAAGACAACATTTCTCCATGGAGATTTGGAGGAAGAGATATACATGCAGCAACCAGAAGGATATGAGGTAAAAGGGAAAGAAAAATTGGTGTGCAGGTTAAAGAAGAGCTTGTATGGCTTAAAATAGGCTCCAAGGCATTGGTATCTAAAATTTGACAAGTTTATGTCTGAACAAGGTTATACTAGATGTCACTCTGATCATTGTGTTTATCTAAAAAGGCAAAATGATGGCAGCTATATTATATTGTTATTGTATGTAGATGACATGCTTGTTGCAGGGTCTAACATGCAGGAAAATATTGTGCTCAAAATAAAATTGGCAAATTCATTTTCAATGAAGGATTTGGGAGCTGCAAAACAAATCCTTGGTATGAGAATAACTAGAGACAGGAAAAATCGCAAATTAACACTGTCTCAGAATGGGTACATACAAAAGGTGTTGAAAATATTTAATATGCAGAATGCAAAACCAGTTAGTACACCTTTTGCTAGCCATTTAAAACTTAGTAAGGAGATGTGCCCCAAGACCCAGGAATAAATGGATTATATGTCTAAAGTTCCATATGCATCAGCATTTGGAAGCTTAATGTATGCAACGGTTTGCAAAAGGCCTGATATTGCACATGCAGTGGGAGTTGTAAGCAGGTACATGAAAAATCCAGGAAAATAAAATTGGATGGCATTGAAATGGATTCTCAGATATTTGAGAGGTATCACAAATCAAGCATTATGCTTTGGTGGTTTAAACATTGCTCTACAGGGATATGTTGATGCAGATATGGCAGGTGACAGAGATAACAGGAGAAGCACTACAGCATATGTATTTATTGTAGGTGGAACAACTGTCAGTTGGGTTTCAAAAATCCAAAGTGTTGTTGCACTTTCAACAACAAAAGCAGAGTATGTTGCTGCTATAGAGGCTAGTAAAAAAATGATTTGGTTACAAAGGTTTATGGATGAATTGGGTAAGAAGCATGATATGGGCACATTATACAGTGATAGCCAAAGTGCCATTCATCTTGCAAAGAACTCAACGTTTCATTCCAGGACTAAACACATATAACTCAAGTACCATTTCATATGCTTAGTATTGGAAGATGGACAATTGAAGCTGGAAAAGATACACACTAGCCAGAATCCTGCAGATATGCTAAAAAAAGTTGTAACGAGGGAGAAACTGAGAACATGCTCAGTTTCAATTGGTCTTCAAGGATGACGATGAAGATGAGAAACAACCAGGTCCAAAGAGGAGTCATTGTCCAGTAAATGAAGCAGCGATGGAGTTGCTACAATCAGTCTCCAAGTGGGAGATTGTTGGGTGTGGAGCCTGATTATGTTGTTTATTTTGTATCACAGCGTTGGACCCCATGTACCTTAATGGGGGCAGCAAGTTGCCCGTAATTAAACGCAGCCGCCCCCTGAAGCTAAAAATAAATGTAAAATTGCCTTGTAAAAATATAGTAATTTCTAGTCAATCTGGGCCACTCATTAGGCAGATGATCTGACGGTAGAAGTCATGTTTAGTTTAGGGTTTTTTTCCCTAGAAGGAAACCCCTCACTTTTATGAGGGTATTGTATTGCGACTGTGTATTGTGTGGGTATTCTCAGAGCGAGAAACATATAGGGAGACTATGAGAGAGAACAGAGGATATTACAACGGATCTGCTGTAGGTTGTATCTCTTCATTTTTGCTGGATAATAGAAAGGAAGGACTGGCTGTTTGGGGTGGACGTAGCCCAAAATGGGTGAACCACGTATATCTGTGTCTCTCTGGTTTTATGTGTTTTGTGTGCTTGTGTTTTCCGCATATTTTATATGTTGCATTGATCTGTAATATTTATTTTTCTAACATGTAATAACTGAGATATTGGCTTGGTTAGTCACATGAGGTTACTTATCAGATTTATAATCAAGAAACAAGGTGCCTTCTGCTTATATGTAAACTAATGGATTTGGATTGATTAGTTTCTAATAAATCGACCAAAACCAAACCCTGAAGCCTAAAACCCTAAAAATTAATGATGATGATGATGATGGTTAACATCCACTCATACCAATATTTGGTCTATCAGACCTAAAGAAAAGAGTTATTTAGTTTGATTTAAGATTTTATTCTTATGCTCAAAAAGCTTGGAGAGAAGCCTCCCGAGGTCACTATAATTTTGACATCTTAAAAGGCTAGGAAGGTCAGTATTGCAACAAAGATTATGAAATTGAGCTCTAATGTGGTTGTACTCAGGGCACTCTAAGAGGAAGTGATTTTCATCCTCGATGTTCATATTCTCACAGAGATGGAAGATCCTCCCATCCATGGTGTTTTAGGAACTTTCCAACGATCTGTTTCACTATGGAGCTCATGAGAGTTCGTTCTAATCTTGGCTATATTAATTTTCTTCTTTGAGATAGTTAAAATAGAGAGATACTTTTGATCTTCTAGGGTGGGGTTGATGACTTCTTTATAATATCTTAATTTTCTTTTACCTGCTAGATCTTTCTCACACCACATTTTTTCTTTGAACTTAGAAGTAACAATTTTTTTTAATGTTATTAATGTTTTGCAATGCAACATTCTCGTCAATCTCCCAATGGTTTAACCAGGCCCTGGTGTCTTTATACCAACCTCGTTTAAGCCTTAGGTGGTTTTGGCTGGAATTTAAAGCTAGCTTAGGAAGTCTATGGTCTCCTATGCTATTGAGCTTGTGCTTGTACAATAGAAGCCTAGTCATAGATAGGCTCTCGATAGGGGAAAGACCCACTTCTATAAGGAGAATAGGAGAGGGCGCATTGCTTTTAATTTTAAGGTTAGAAGTTATAAGACGCTTCTGGATTTGCTGAATATTTCTCCAGGATTCTCTAGAGATGCTGCAACCCAAAACCTCACATCCATATAAGATAACAGGAGTTACTAAAGTTTCAAAGAGGAACTTCTTTCTATCCCACATTACGAGGTTTCCCATTTTACAACTATTTTCAAGACCAAAATAAGGTTTCCACCCCCTATTAATCCTTTTATGAATGTTATAGTTCCAGTTGAGCTTGTGATGAATATCAATTCCTCGGTACTTGTAAGAAGACACTTCCTCCAAGTTACTATTGTCATACATAAAATTAGCGTAAGTGTCCTTCTTGGATTTGATAATCATAACTTTTGTTTTGTCAGTGTTAACAGACATACCCATGGTAGAGCAGAAATCCTTAAGAAGTCTAAGTTGCTTATCAAGATCAGATGGGCACCTTGCGAGAATAACAATATCGTCAGCATAGAGAAGAAGGACGATGACTATGCCAGCTAAGATCGTGCCAGCACATCCTGCTTCCTCTAAACAACCTTCTAGCTTGTCGATGTAAATGCAAAATAGGGTAGGGGAGAGGGGGAAACCTTGTTTAACTTCGATATTACACTTAATATCTTTCGACCACCCCTCATTACTTTGTGGACTTTAGAAAGGCTTTCGATACGATTCCTAGAAACAACCTATGGAATAGACCCGATGATCCAGATTTATGTAGGAACGCAACAGAATAAACATATAACCATAATACGAGAGATGCGAGCGAATTATCACTTGTTTCATTCACTGTCAAAGGCTGAAATTTGCTTACAGACAGAATGGAAATAAAACTAGCTAGGGCACTGGTAGCTATCTCTGAGAAGAGATGTGGCGGCTACAGGCCTCTGAACTGAGTTACAATGAGCCTAGAGGGCCTATTTATTATTGAGAAACAATGGAGAACCCTAAACATCCCAAAAAACTAACCCTAGGAGATGAAGCGCCACAACTATGGGCCCTGTTTGGGTAAATTGGTGTTTCAACTTCCCAGGGACGTAACTTTGGCATCCCATCTCCGTTTGACGCACATGATACATCATTAGAAAGATCTATCCGAAGACTACAACTATCGGGATGAATTGGATGATCCAATTTGTTGGTAAAAGCATACCCAAAAAACGTCGTTTAGGGCCTCAAAACGGCTCCGGAAGTTCAAGACCCGAAAAACTGCTAAAAATAGTAAGTTATGCCAAAACTGAAAAACTGAAAGAGACAATGGTGGGGGCCCAAGTGGAATAGGCGGGTGGCCAATATCCACCTAGATCATTCCTCCCCCTTAGGAAGCAAATGGTCCCCATTGCGTTAAGTTCCTCCATGAGATAAGGAAATTTCTGCCGAACTTGGTCCCTAGTGAACCACTTTCCTTGGTGCAGGAGTTGGCCAGCTTTGACGACTCGATACAGTTGGATCTTCTGTTGGCGAGTGTTCTTGATTTTCATGTCCATGATACAATCTGTGGTGGCTTTTTCCATGCAGTCTGGGTTTAACTCTGTTGGTGTGAGTTGTTCTGCAATGTCCGAGGTGTCCAGTAGAGGTGGGAAGTAAGGACGAAGGCGATCCATTAGGGGAATAGGTGCGAGACCAAGGAATGGTGGATACTCGCTCAAAGCAGCTGTTCCCTACAGCCTTGGTGATGGTGTACGGCCCGTATCGACCCGAGGCGAAGCTTGCGGTGAGGTCGATGAGGCGCTCCTTACGCAAATGCGGCCATACTTTGTCACCCACTGGAAGTTGGGTGTGGCATTCTTGTACTTTGCATTGGCTCTATCCAATATATCATGAACCTGTTGGCGGATGTGTTGAATGCGCTTGATGAAGCTACTTGCTTTGTCAACTTCAGACTGGACGTGCGCTGAATCGGCCTGAGCAGCTGCAAATAGCATGGCTACGTCAATGGGACATAGTGGCTAGAATCCCAAGCCCACCTGAAAGGGGCTATGGCCAATTGAACTGTGGAGAGCCCGGTTATAACTATGTTGTACATAGGGGAGGCTCTCGTCCCATGTGCGGGGATGCTTTGAATTGTACATGCGCAGAATGTGTACAATCATTCTGTTGACGACCTCTGTCTGGCCATCTGTTTGGGGATGGAAAGTTGTGGACTTGGTGAGCTTTGTGTCCAACATTGACCAAAGGCTGGACCAAAATGTGCTGAGGAACCTTCTATCTCGATCTGATATGATAGACTGTGGGATCCCAAAGTGTACCCATACTCGTTCAAAGAAGAGTTTAGCAGTAGCTTCTGTTGTGATATTCTTCTTACAGGCCGCCATAATGGCCATCTTCGAGAATCTGTCAACGACCACGAAAACACAATCATTGCCATTCTTAGTAGAGGGCAGCCCCGACATGTAATCCATGGAGATGGATTCCCAAGGTCGACTAGGGGTAGGTAGTGGAGTATATAGGCCTTGCTTCTTGATGGTCGGTTTGGCAATGGCACAAGCAGTGCAGGATCTGATGTGCTTCTCAACATCCTTTCGAAGGTTCGACCAATATAAATACTTCTGTAGTATTGCTACTATTTTCTCGACCCCGAAATGCCCAGCGACTCGACTGTAGTGTGCTTCCCATATCATCTTGGCACGCTCGCTTGAAGGAACACAAAGGTGTCCCAGGTGACATAAAAGTGCATCTGGAGGTGAAAAATTGGAACTTGCGTACCCCCCAAGAGTGCCTTGTAAGTGTGGCCGAATTCTGGGTCACTCTCATAGAGAAGCGGCCAATCAGAAGTCTCGTGCCCACAAGAGTTGAGCACGGTGGTGAGCGCCACGATCGGTGGTCGGCTGAAGCAGTCTGCAACATTATTGGTGCTACCCTTCTTGTACTTGATGTTCAAATGAAACTGTTGCAGATATGTGGACCACTTCTGATGGCGATCATTCTGCAACTTCCCTTGTGTCTGTATGAACTGCAGGGGCCGGTGGTCCGTGTGGATGATTGTTTCCTTCCCCAAAATGTAATGCTTCCATTGTCGACAGGCTTGCACAATGGAATACATTTCTTTATCATAGGTGGGATACTTGCGAACTATCTCAGACAATGTCTCACTGTGATATGCCACTGGATGTCCCTGTTGAGTAAGAATTGCCCCAATAGCATAGTCAGAGGCATCTGTCTCGATCTCAAATGTTCTTGCAAAATGCAGTAAGGTGAGCAACTGGGCCAGAGCAGAGCGATTTTCAATTCTTTGGAAACGCAATGTTGAAGGTTCCAACCAAAGAATTTGCTCTTGCTCCTCTTTGTGACTTAGCTCAAGGGCAGATGATAGCAGAGAGAATCTAACCGAACACGAACGCGCGGTAGAAATTAGCAAGACCCAGAAAGTTGCGAAGCTCTGTTATAGTAGTCGGGGCTGGCCAATCCCGAATGACTTGGATCTTGGCTGGATCCACATGCACCCCCTTTCATCAATAATGTATCCCAGATATTGAACCTGGGTCATGCCAAACGTGCACTTCTCCAAATTGGCACACAACTTGTGTTGCCGCGGTGTTTGGAGGACTTGTCGGATGTGATGAAGGTGCTCTTCCCAAGTCTTGCTGAAGATCAGAATGTCATCCAAGTACACCACTACGAATGAGTTGGTGAATGGCAGCAAGATGTCGTCCATCATCCTCATGAAGGTTGCGGGAGCATTCGTCAACCCGAAAGGCATGACCAGCCATTCAAAAAGGCCTTCCTTAGCTTTGAAGGCAGTCTTCCACACATCAGAGGGTTCAATTGGTACATGGTGATACCCAGACTTCAGGTCGATCTTACTGAAATATTTTGAACCTTGGAGTTGGTCCAGAAGGTCATCAATCCGTGGGATTGGGTACCTATTCCGGACAGTGATCTTGTTCAGCGCCCGATAGTCAATACAGAGTCTCCACGTCCCATCCTTCTTCTGTACCAACACGATCGGACTCCCACAGGGTCATGAACTTGGTCTGATGTGACCTTTCTGCAACAGCTCCTGAATCTGCCTCTTGATTTCATCATTTTCCAGAACAGAGCACCGATAGATCGGTCCATTGGGTAGCGGCGCACCTGGGTTCAGATCAATCGGGTGCTTGACCTGACAGTGCAGAGGAACCCCTGTGGGCGAGGTGAAGATGTCCCCGTACTCCTCCACAACCTTATCCATTTGTTGTTGTCGTGCAGAGGGGCCCTGTCTGGAGGTCGTGGCCACAGTCTTCTTCTTGCCCTGGGGGCGGATCATCGGGAAAACGAATTTCCTGGTTTGGGAAATGAGCTTACTGCATTGTTTTGCAGTAACCAAAGAGATAGTCGTAGGAGGTGGTACCTCTGGTATCCTGTACAACTTATTTCCCAAAGTAATAATAACAGCACGAGGTCGAGACTCATACACAGCATGACGCTTCCACCAGTATGGTTGTCCTAATAATACATCAGAAACATCAATAGGAGCAACGTCACATAATACCTCATCCGTGAAGGGCTTGATGCTATAGGGAAGGCGACACTACCGGCTGACGCGGAGATCTCGTCCTTGGTGAAGCCACCAGATGGTGTATGGATGTGGGTGAGCTGTGGTCGGCAAGCCCAACCGCTTCACGGCGTCTGCTGAAATGAGGTTCTTTTGGCTCCCATTGTCGACAATGAACTGTACAGGGGAGCCCTTTACCCACATCTGGGAGTGGAAGAGGCGTTCCTCCTCCTCTGGATCTTCCGGTTCCTCCTTCTGGACCTTTGTAGTGGCAACAATGGCGTTGGGCTCTGCATCAATAATCTGTTTCCCTTTTTCATTCCCCTTTTCAGGTTCTGATTCGGAGTCGGAGCATGCATCTGACTCAGAAGCCCTCATCTCGGCCACTGGCGACTGCTTGGCCCGACACTCACTTGTGTTGTGAGTGGAGCTCTTATGGAACTCACACCACTTTCCCGTGTCCTTCTTTGGCTTTACGGTGTTGTTCTTTTCTTGTGGCTTTGGTGGGTTGTCTTTAGCCGCCATGCCTTGGCTCTATCCTTTGTTCTGCGGTTTGGAAGCACCTTTTCCTTGCTTTTGATTCGCAGATCCAAAGTCTCGCTTCTTCTGTTTGAATTTCTGCTCAATCTTGGCAGCATACCGGTATGCCGTACCAAGTGAGGAGATGTCGAGGAACTCCATTTCCTCCTGAATGTATCTGTGCAGACAGCTGCGATGCTTTAGCACCAAATGTTTCTCTGAATCTTTGATACCCAACTTTGTGCGCAGGGTATGGAACAGATTCGTCAGCTCATGCACATCTTGATCCCTTTGTTGTCGTAGCGTGGTCCATTGTATGTACTTGTCCTCATAGCTCCCCACGGGATAGTACTATTCCTTGATGGCGTCTCGGAAAGAATTCCAAGTTGGTACGGCCGAGAACAGAGAGGGTTCTGTCTGGTCCTTGTTCTCACAGTAGGTTTCCCACCAGTCCTTAACATGGGGGTAGCTTTGAGGAGTGCAAAAATAATCTTCTCCCGGTCTGAAAAGTCATGAACAGAGAAATATCCTTCTAATAGATTCAACCATCTATCTACGGCATCTGCATCTATTTGACCCTCAAATATGGGAATGTCAAAATTTACTTGCACCTTAAAAGGAGTCGCACCTCCAGAGTGGCTGCTGGATGCAGATGCGCTGCCGGTGGGCAGCCGTTGAAGGATCTGAGCAAACTTATCCATCATCACGTTCCTTTGTTTTTAGAGGGCCTCCTCGAGCAATATTTTGATAAGATTCCCTGCTCCCTCATCTTTCTTTTCGTCCCCCATGGGCGTGGGTCGAGGTTTGCGAGGCTGATCTTGCAAAGGTTCCGAGATCAGCCCTAGCTCATACCCAGAACCTGGGTGGGACATGCAAGAAAGGATCGAGAAAAACGGCGCTCGTGCAACGTCAGTTGTGGACTGCAATAGAATGTACATCATAACATGAAATACGAGAATGCGGCGGAATTAACCACTTCATTTCAATACTATCAGGCGAAATTTGCTTACGAACGAGAATGGAAATAAAACTAGCTAGAATATGAAGGTAGCTATCTCGAGAAAGAGATGTGGCGACTCACAGAGGCCTACGGCGAGTTACAATGAGGCGCGAGGGCCTATTTATTATTGAGAAACAATGGAGAACCCTAACATCCCAAAAACCTAACCCTAGGAGATGAAGCGCCAAAACTATGGGCCCCGTTTGGGTAAATTGGTGTTTCAACTTCCCAGGGACGTAACTTTGGCATCCTATCTCCGTTTGACGCACATGATACATCATTAGAAAGCTCTATCCGAGGACTACAACTTTTGTAACAATTTGATGATCAAATCGCAACAAATTTCATACCCAAAAAACGTCGTTTAGGGCCTCAAAACGGATCCAGAAGTTCAGGACCCGAAAAACTGCTAAAAATAGTAAGTTATGCCGAAACTGAAAAACTGAAAGAGACAATGGTGGGGGCCCAAGTGGAATAGGCGAGTGGCCACCAATATCCACCTGGATCACCCGAGTAATAAAAACCTGAGAATGTTCATGGATCTTTCTGTTTTTCCTTTTTTCTTGCAAACATCTATCCACCCCGAGGAGTTGTTAGGAAAAAATGAAGAGGGTACAATGATTGTATTTCCTTGAGTCAATTCCAATTTTGAAGTGCTTGCAGTTCTAGCTACTTCCTTATCACTATCTGAGTGATCTGATTCATGGAAACGTTTGTGCCCACTCATTGATGAAGCTAAGACCATAATTGTGTCTCTTGCAAGTCCATTCAAGGGGTGGACCCCAGTGTCCGAAGAATGAGATGGAATTGCATGTGGATGCGTTAAGGCTTAAGGACTTAATTTATCTGGAGAATTGTTCGCCTTAGATTTCTTCCATTGAAATTTTTGGGTCTATAAATCCTCTGGTCTTATTCTTGGCATCCAGAGGATAAAATATTCCTAGAGAAGAGGGGCAAATTTTTTGAAGATGACCAGGCTGTTGACAAATCTGACAACATAAAGACGTATTTTCATAGTCCGTCAACTATGAAAAAATCATGTTCTTCCAATGGATGCGTATTTTGTCCTGCAACACTCTAGTGAAACTTATTTCAACACATATACGAGAAAATGTAACAATACCCTTCTCAAGGTTGTATGTGTCTACCTTAATGAAATGCCTAGTGAGTTACCCACTTCAACTAAGATATTTGGATGTAGCATATTAAAGGGAATATTTGCGAGTCTAACCCAAACAGGAATGGGAAGTGATGTCATATAAAGAGGGTTAAAACCATTAAACCATGGCTTCATGCAAATCCTAGCCTGACCTCGAAACCAAGGTCCTTGTTAAAAAAAGCTATCATAATCCCACGGATCCTTAAATTTTACCACAAAGAAACCCTTGGAGAAAAAAACCAGATCTACATTTGGTGTTTGGTTCTAACTCACCCATTCCTGAACTAATGATGTCAATGACCAAAACCCATTAAAATGGGAAATAATGAAATATTGCAAAAAATTTGTGCTTGATTCGCAAGAGTGAGGGTGATCTACTTTGATAATTGGGATATACTTCAGCTGATCCACAATGAAGGTTGGTCTTGAGATCTCTTTATGAGTCAGATGAATGGCCCCTGGCTTGAGGGCATCCTTAAAGGACTTAGACTTAGAAGTAGAAGGTGCACCCCCACCTATGGCACCATCATTTAAGCTTGAAATGAGAGAGGCTGTTGCATCCTTGGCAACGTCGTAATCACTGAGTGAATGTCCCTCCTAAAGTTTCCTACCTCGGGACAAAATCAAAGATTTTATTCCTATGCTCACAAAATCTTGGAGAGAAGCCTCCCGAGGTCACTATAATTTTGACATCTTAAAAGGCTAGGAAGGTCAGTATTGCAACAAAGATTATGAAATTGAGCTCTAATGTGGTTGTACTCAAGGCACTCTAAGAGGAAGTGATTTTCATCCTCGATGTTCATATTCTCACAGAGATGGCAGATCCTTTCCATCCATGGTGTTTTAGGAACTTTCCAACGACCTGTTTCACTATGGAGCTCATGAGAGTTCGTTCTAATCTTGGCTATATTAATTTTCTTCTTTGAGATAGTTAAAATAGAGAGATACTTTTGATCTTCTAGGGTGGGGTTGATGACCTCTTTATGATATCTTGATTTTCTTTTACCTGCTAGATCTTTCTCACACCACATTTTTTCTTTGAACTTATAAGTAACAATTTTTTTAATGTTATTAATGTTTTGCAATGCAACATTCTCGTCAATCTCCCAATGGTTTAACCAGGCCCTGGTGTCTTTATACCAACCTCGTTTAAGCCTTAGGTGGTTTTGGCTGGAATTTAAAGCTAGCTTAGGAAGTCTATGGTCTCCTATGCTATTGAGCTTGTGCTTGTACAACAAAAGCCTAGTCATAGCTAGGCTCTCGATAGGGGAAAGACCCACTTCTATAAGGAGAATAGGATAGGGTGCATTGCTTTTAATTTTAAGGTTAGAAGTTATAAGACACTTTTGGATTTGCTCAATCTTTCTCCAGGATTCTCTAGAGATGCTGCAACCCCAAACCTCACATCCATATAAGATAACAGGAGTTACTAAAATTTCAAAGAGGAACTTCTTTCTATCCCACATTACGAGGTTTACCATTTTACAATTATTTTCAAGACCAAAATAAGCTTTCCACCCCCTATTAATCCTTTTATGAATGCTATAGTTCCAGTTGAGCTTGTGATGAATATAAATTCCTAGGTACTTGTAAGAAGACACTTCCTCCAAGTTACTATTGTCACACATAAAATTAGCGTAAGTGTCCTTCTTGTATTTGATAATCATAACTTTTGTTTTGTCAGTGTTAACAGACATACCCATGGTAGAGCAGAAATCCTTAAGAAGTCTAAGTTGCTTATCAAGATCAGATGGGCACCTTGCGAGAAGAACAATATCGTCAGCATAGAGAAGAAGGATGATGACTATCCCAGCTAAGATCGTGCCAGCATATCCTGCTTCCTCTAAACAACCTTCTACCTTGTCGATGTAAATGCCAAATAGGGTAGGGGAGAGGGGGCAACCTTGTTTAACTTCGATATTACACTTAATATCTTTCGACCACCCCTCATTGCTTTGTGGACTTTAGAAAGGCTTTCGATACGGTTCCTAGAAACAACCTATGGAATAGACCCGAGTAATAAAAACCCGAGAATGTTCATGGATCTTTTTGTTTTTCCTTTTTTCTTGCAAACATCTATCCACCCCAAGGAGTTGTTAGGAACAAATGAAGAGGGTACAATGATTGTATTTCCTTGAGTCAATTCCAATTTTGAGGTGCTTGCAGTTGTAGCTACTTCCTTATCACTATCTGAGTGATCTGATTCATGGAAACGTTTGTGCCCACTCATTGATGAAGCTAAGACCATAATTGTGTCTCTTGCAAGTCCATTCAAGTGGTGGACCCCAGTGTCCGAAGAATGAGATTGAATTGCATGTGGATGCGTTAAGGCTTAAGGACTTAATTTATCTGGAGAATTGTTCGCCTTAGATTTCTTCCATTGAAATTTTTGGGTCTATAAATCCTCTGGTCTTATTCTTGGCATCCAGAGGATAAAGTCTTCCTAGAGAAGAGGGGCAAACATTTTGAAAATGACAAGGTTGTTGACAAATCTGACAACATAAAGACGTATTTTCATAGTCTGTTAACTATGAAAAAATCATGTTCTTCCAATGGATGAGTATTTTGTCCTGCAACACTCTAGTGAAACTTATTTCAACACATATACGAGAAAATGTAACAATACCCTTCTCAAGGTTGTATGTGTCTACCTTAATGAAATGCCTAGTGAGTTACCCACTTCAACTAAGATATTTGGATGTAGCATATTAAAGGGAATATTTGCGAGTCTAACCCAAACATGAATGGGAAGTGATGTCATATAAAGAGGGTTAAAACCATTAAACCATGGCTTCATGCAAATCCTAGCCTGACCTCGAAACCAAGGTCCTTGTTAAAAAAAGCTATCATAATCCCACGGATCCTTAAATTTCACCACAAAGAAACCCTTGGAGAAAAAAACCAGATCTACATTTGGTGTTTGGTTCTAACTCACCTATTCCTGAACTATTGATGTCAAAGACCAAAACCCATTAAAATGGGAAATAATGAAATATTGCAAAAAATTTGTGCTTGAGTCGTAAGAGTGAGGGTGATCCACTTTGATAGTTGGGATATACTCCATCTGATCCACAATGAAGGTTGGTCTTGAGATCTTTTTATGAGTCAGATGAATGGCCCCTGGCTTGAGGGCATCGTTAAAGGACTTAGACTTAGAAGTAGAAGGTGCACCCCCACCTATGGCACCATCATTTAAGCTTGAAACGAGAGAGACTGTCGCATCCTTGGCAATGTCGTAATCACTTAGTGAATGTCCCTCCTAAATTTTCCTACCTACATGAAGGAGCCGCACAAATATAGAAGGGATTCATGTATGATCTTGAATTTAGGTAGTGAGCATAAATACTATATATGTTGCTTTCACTTTAATGCAAAAATTTCCACAAAGGAATGACTTGGAAAAGACCAGAAATTGCAGGAGATCTGGAGCAATGACCATAGCATGAGTGCAAGAAGAACCTTGTGACAAAAGAAATTTCCCCTTATTTATTAAATCTGATGCAGGCACAACAGAATAAGGAGGATTCCAATAAATGACATACTCTTGAAGTGAAGAACCTCTAAAAAACAAGGCAACATATGAAGACATTAGGGTTTTCATCGTGAATCTCTCTAGCTCTTTAATATGTGAAAAGTAATTGTATTGATTCCTAATTGTTGTTGAATATTTCTGAGGTCTCTTTTGTAGCTTAAGTGTGAGATTTGTTGGTTTTTTAATGGATGATATAAGATCCAAACTTATATAACCTATAGTTCTTCCATAACCAATTAATTCCTTAAATTGTGCTTGAAGGTTTTTGATATATGTGTATGGTTGCATCAACCATTCCACTCCTGATACCATGTACATCCCACTAAGTGTTAGAGCATAACATCTAGTTTGTAACTTGAATTTTTGTATCTACACATAAACTTAATGGAAACTTCCTATTTCTTTGATTGTTGACCATTGACGACCTTAACAATGAGATCCTTCAAAGTGTATATAACAAGGTTTAGTTGTTTTACAAGTTTGATATCCATAAAATTATGTCGTTGGTTCCATTTTTCTTATAATTACCACAAGCAATGTTGGGAGTTTTTTCATCTTGAAGTCCTTAGTTATTACCATCGATTCTTAGATGAAGTGGAGTATATCTTGCTATGGATGGTAATGTTTCTTCTTTTTGGCATATTCCTCTTACTTTTGAGTTTTATAATACATGTGATTGAAGATATTGACACATTCTATGAATCTTCATCCTCATTATAGACTAACATGTCTTCTTCAGCAAAAACCTCTACTTTCTAAAAGTGTTTGGATTTACATTTATGACTTAGAACCCACTTCTCACCACATCCATGAAAAGTATTTTATTTCCATTTTACTTCTTCAGCAAAGTTTCTATTAGAGGTGTCTACTTCTCTTTCAACTTCATATCTATATGATTTTTTATCATTGTGATTATGTTTGAGCAACCACTTGTCTTCACAATATCTACATTTTCCCTCTTTCTATTGTTTGGATTCCAAACTATAATTATTCTATCATCTTAGATGCACTGAAGGATATTTTGATTTTCCAAAATTCATTGTTTATGGTAGCTTTTGCCTCGAATACATCTTGTCATAATTTTGGTTTGACCTTTTTAACTGGTTTTTGAATATTTTACCTAATGTTAAGCCTTTTTCATGGTTGTAACATTATGCATTTCTAATCCATCCTTTCTGTGAGGTTTTATCATGTGAGTGTAACTTTGTAGTAGTTGATCAATTGATAAGTTGAATACTCATATTACCAATTAATGTGTGTATTAATCTACATCACCTTCTTGTTGTATTTTGATGAGTTTTGTAAAAAAATATCATATCTTGAAACCTCTTATCCTAGCTATAAGAGCACGCCCTAGTCACAATTTTTCATCACACATACCAATTGTGCATGTTCTCCTCAAGTTGCATGGAAGTGTACTTGATTTCTTTATCAAATTAAACATTATGTATTTCAAAATATTTGTTTGTCATGTTAATCCAAGCTACACTTTGCTTTTCATCTCCATCAAACATTTTCGACTCTACTTTTATCCGCATTGGGTACCCAAGCATTGTTGACTTGGATAGGGTAATGATTGGTTGATATTAAGAATTGGGAAGCCGATGGGAAACACACTTGGTTGTGGATTAGTTATACTTAAAGAACTTCACCATGGAATTTCTATATTTGAAGAGTTTGTGTTGGTTGCAGATTCCTTATCCTTGGGATTTTCTCTATTTTTTCAATGCTTGATTGTAATTTTTCTTTTATAATTGTATTGAGATCTTTCTTGATCACCTCTATATCTTCTAAGGTCAATTTAGCAATTTTTATTGCAATCTATTCCCTTAGTCCTCATGGTTTATGTTTGTATTGTCTCCCTAATTTATCCATCTTGAGGTTAAAATCTACCATTTCCAATAGTTATTAAAGGAGTTTTTTTTTATCATTTTTTTATTAAATTTAATTCATCATAAAATTTCTCTACACATTTCAAAATTCATTAGTAGATATTGTTTTAATTTTAGTGCGACAATGTACGACTATGACATTTGTATGACACAATTCCTTTGTAGTTGTATAATCATGGGTATAGCTGGTATTAAATAATAGAGTATGGTCTTGTCGAGGTTGATATAAAATCATGGAAAAATTGTCGATGGCGATATATGATTCTTGTATATGGTGATACCAACAACAAAGTATGACAAAGTACTTAATAGCCTATATGGCGAAACAACAATCTAGTACATATAAATATGTGGTGGTTAAAGTGATGACAATAACACAAATTGAAAAAAAATATAATCTCAATTCTCACACATATAAAACTATGTTTTTTAACCAATGAAGTGATTAACATAAATAAACTTTCATAAAGAATTATAGTATTTGTATTTATTTATTATAGTTTCTTTCCTCTTATTATTTATTAGTCCCTACCCAAAGGGCAAACAAGGACTATAGTAATCGGTCAAGGTGCTTATTATTAGTCTTTCCACTTATTATTTATTAGTCTCTGCCCAAAGAGCAGGCAAGGACTATAGTAATCGGTCAAGGTGCTTATTATTAGTCTTTACATCTGAATTAAAACACAAAACTTAAAGTTTTTGTACAAACCTTATAATATGTGTTTTAGCCACCCTATTAGATTTTGACAACAATTTTTTTGGGCTAATGAACAATTTGAAGATCTTCTTTAGCCTCTTGTCGAGGCAGAGAGGCACACATGGTTTGGAAAACATAGGATTAAAAATCAAGTTTGAAGGATTTTTTTTTTCAAACCCAAGTAATGGCAACGTTACTTAGTTAACATTAATTGTTTGCCTCCACGCCAATTTCCTCTACATCGATATCTCCTACTTCATCGAGTGTCACCACGATCCTTCTTTAAGTGTACCACGATCCTGAGCCTCTGGTGCATGCGACGACTATCGAATTACCCAAATTGGCCAACTAGATTCTCATAAAGTAACGTAAGCACAAGATTATAACGACCATCATAATCTATTAGCCATTCACTGCTTCAATCGTTCTGGATTGCTTGAATCACCGAGACTAACATTAGTTGCCTTTCGTGACATCTGGTTGTTGGTGACTAGTGACAGTTGCTGACCAGTGACATATGGCTGTTGGTGACCAGTGACATCTTGCTTTGTGCATATTTTTGTTTTTTATTCCAGGCCTAGTGCCCTGTCTTTGTTCTTGGTGCTATGGGTGACCAATGATATATGGCTTTCCACATATTTCTATTTTCTATTCCAGGCTTGTCTCTGTTCTTGGTGGGTGCTTCAGGTGTCATAAAGGAAGGAATAAGGAAGCACACATAGAAACCTGTTGCACCACGTATCTGGTGGAGAACCCTGTTGCACCACATATCTGGTGGAGAAACCTGTTGTAGCAATTCAGATTTCAGAATTCTTGGAGAATAAGAAGTCACTATTATAATCTGGTTTTGAGAAGCTGTCAAATGTTAATTTGACTAATATAAAAGTGAGTCAATTCGTGTTTCTTGGAATAATTGTGAAAGAGATATCTCTTTAACATAAACTAATGACTAGCAGAAAGGGCCACTGGACCTGGCTCTCATCCCCGCCCGAGCTTGCTATGCCTTATGTAACATGCACGGACCTTACTTTTCTTTATCTCATGAATTGGCCAGCTTCGATTCATAACAACAACAAGATTCAGCCACCACAAGTGATACTAGTGATTTGGTTGACGGATATGTATAAGAAGCAGAGATCAGGACATTGGAATTAAAAAGGTTTGAATTCTAATAAACTGTCTACAAAATCTTGATTGATAATTTTAGTCTAGGCATTATATGATGGTAACCTGGAAATAAAACTGCAAATGCAACATCTCATGCTATCCTGGGAAAATATTGTAGAGAATTGCAAAGAAAAGAATGTAATTGCTAGAGTAGTTGAAGAAATTTACAGCTCAAATTTGTTTTTTTTATTCAATTCAAAAATTAATTTTGAGTAGAATTTTTGTTAATAATAATTGTAATTTTACTTGCAATTGTAAATTGCTTCATTCATTTTAATAATTTAGTGGTAAACTTGTTTAATTAGTATAAAAAATCCTTTATTATACTATATTGCAATTCTAATTCTATCTATAAATTGTAAATTGTAAACTAATTTCGGTAGCGATTTTTCTAGAGCAATAAAATACAATAGAGGATAAAGTACATGATTCAATCAAGTGTTTTAATTCCCTTTTGCAAATTTAATGGCTAAACTTAAATACATCTCAGTCACATTATTCTTCTATTGGAAGCTTCAATGGAGGTAAGGTATCAATATTGGGAGCCTTTGTATAATTGTCGAAATATGTAAGCAATGAAAGACCAAAAAAAAACGGTAAATTCTTCTATAAATTAAGATGTGAAAACCTCCAAAATTGATGAGAACAAATTTAATATTCAACCAAAGGAAAAATAGGTAAGTATATTGGGATTTTTTTTTAGCATGAATCACTAAGGCCATCCAACAATTTTAAAGTGTCCATAAAAGTGAATAAATCTAAAAAATACGATGAACTAGAGGCCAACACATTTGGTTGTTACTCAAAAGTAACTTGGACATGAAACCGCAATGAATTATCAATTCTAATAAGTCAAAACTGCAAAATCAATAATCTTTTTCTCCGAAGAGAAAATACATTGTAATTAAAACACATAAACTATATGCTCACTATCTCTGATATCAATTTTGAAATCTTGTCTATGAAGATTTTCAAAATGTGATTTCAAAATATAGTAAATTAAAGAAAGAAGATTACATTTTCTCAAGTAAGTTTCCATAAACTTGAATAAATCCACAAGAATATGTCTAATTAGGTGCTCAATGTAAAATCTAAAAAATGAAAGTTCTCAGAATCGATTGGAAATTGAACGACAGCGAAAAGCTCATCGCCAAGATTCCAGCGCAATTCGTTTCATAGAAAATTGACTTCGGATGAGGAAGATAGAGTCTGTTGTTCGTCTTCCTAAACAGCTAAAAAATTTGCAGAACAAGATAGAACGGTGGCATGGCAGCCCAGTCAACAGAAAAGGGATATTTTGGGAATATTTTGTCATTTTCATCCAATGACACTGTGACAAGTGTCACTGCAGGATTCGCCCGGAAGTTTGGAAGGTGATTTTTTTTTTTTTTTAAAATCCTAAGGTCGATTTCAAATTTTAATTTTAAAGGTGGGGTTGAAATTTTATTAAGGTTGGAATAGTCTAACCAGAGGTAGACACATGGTGCAACCAGGGGCTGCCCCCTATGGTGGACCAAGGTTTGGAATAATTTCATTTAACAATGGTTGAAATGGCAACTATGGTGGATATCCAAATTATATTATAAAGGTGAGATATGCATATATGTCAAAGTTCGAATTTGTATTAAGTCGACTTTGTATTAAGTTTGAAGGTTTATATTAATGTTATGTGTAGTAAAATTATTACACCAAGGTTGGGCGTAGGTCGGGGCTCAACCCCACGACCTCCCCCACACAACGCATCTCCCTTACCACTATACCACTGCTTACAACTTAACATATATAGTTGTCGATTTATATTTATTATCAATGTTTTGAACTAGCGGGGGTATGGAGGGGGCCAGCCCCCTCCCCACGGGAGCTTTGCGCTACGACCAGGAGCAACGCTTAAATTTAATGTGCGGGATTTAAATTAAAATGGTGTTAATTAAGCCATAACCTTTGGTTATGCGTTAGTCTTTTTTATTAATCCAGATTATCTTAAAGAGTGCGTTTAACGCTAATCTAGTGGCTAAACTCCACTTAACCTTAATTAATTCCAGTTTAATATGGCGGAGAATTCGGTAGAGCCCCCAAATTCGGCGCTACCCCCAAATTTAGCGGCCCTAACTGGAGTTATCTCTAGATTTAGTGGGGTTTCCTAGGCTAAAATTGGGGAGGCCATAACTTTTGCAAAATTCAACCAAATTGGGCTCAAGAAGAGTCATTTCTGGATTATTTGGACATTTTAAACACATTGAAACAAGTTTAAGGAGCATTAGATGAATGTAAACAACAATTTTTTCACATTTGAGCTAATACAGAGACTCAAACCATGGAAGCTGGACCATGGAGATGTAGCCCAGGAGGGGTGAACTCCTTCATCAAAACACAATGTTAATGGATCATTTGATGGTTTGTTGTACATTTTATTGCTGTTGTTCAACATTATGTTTTAATGGTTTTCTGCTCATGAATTAACATAAAATTCAATACATTTACTTGTTTAACACTCACAAACACCTCAAGAAACCATGCACATGAAGCAAAATATCAACAAATTATTGATAATTCTGAAGATGAAATTAGCACAACAAAACTAACATTCAGATTCAGATCAATGTTGAACCAAAAACCAATTTTTTTTTTTGTTATTAGAAGTAACTCGGCATGAAACTACGATGATTTATCCATTCCAACCAAATAAAACTGCAAAACTAAGAAATCTTGTATGTCATCACTCTTCTCCATGGATAATATGCATTGTAACTAAAAAGAGGAAACTATATGCTAAATGTATTTGATATCAACTTTGAAACCTTGTTTACCTTATTTATTTTTATGGAGTGCATGCATTATAATGCAAAACCCCAAACCCCTAAATGTGTTGGAAGGAAAAAAAAAATTCTAACCGATTGCTTCGGTCTTTTAAGTGCATGACGTTTGATTGTACTGTCTTGCTAAGTCTTGCTAAAAAACTAGAGATAATATTTTTCTAAGCCCCGACTACAAGAGTAAAAACATGAAACCCTAATAAGTGCAAGAAAACTAGCTAAAGCTCAGGCTGCCAAAACTAGAAAACAACATAAAACTTCTCTTAGTGTGGCATGATAATATGTATAGGATGGTTCAACCTGCTCTAGAACTTGCCTTTCAACTAGTTTTGTGCAAAACTTTCCATTGAACTGGTTTCTTCTCATATATATGTTTTTTGTGGCAACTCTACTTAGGATTATTTTCATCAAACTTCTCAACCTGCTTTGGATGCTCCCCAACATATTTTCTCAAACGATTTGCATCCCCTCATCATCTGAATCTTTCAATTATCTAGAGAATAAGGAACACTACCATTCACTTTCTCATAAAACTAGAGATATTCTTTGTCTAATCCCTGGCTGCAAGAGGAAAATCATGAAACCTTGATAAATGCAAAATCATAAAACCTTGAAAAATCATGAAACCTTGATAAATGAAAAATCATAAAACCTTGAAAAATCATGAAACCTTGATAAATGAGAAATCATAAAACCTTGAAAAATCATGAAACCTTGATAAATTAGAGCAAACCACCTAAATTTTAGGCTACCAAAACTAGAAAACACTGCATAAAAATTCTCATAATGTGGCAAGAGAACAGGTATAGAAAGGTACAAAAATGTTGTAGCATGAACTCATGATAAGAACAAGTGGCACACATGCATGAAGGTGGAATATGATAAACAACAAGAATTCGAATCATGCGCCTTTTCCCAAGATGTTTCCAAGAGTTTTGGTTTTGGCTACTAATACTTGTTCGGAATTCATGCATTTGATGGCCATGGTTTTATAAAAATTTTAAAATTTAAATAGTATTAAATTTTGTAATTAACAATATTATATTTTGGCAAAACGTGATTGTCATGAAAATCTTATGTTATAAGTAAGATGACTATACTATAAGTTATTCTAACAACATCTACAATTTACATCATGTTCTCGCATGGAGGAGGTTTCCACCATGTTGTAGCATGAAGCAATTTTGGACGTGGCTAGATATCAATTTTGAAGACAAATTTTATTAGTTCATACATATGGTTTTTACTTTTCACTCAATATGAATGCCATGTTCTAGCACGAAGCAGTTTTGGATGTGGCTAGATATCAATTTTTGAAGATAAATTTACTAGTTCATACATGTGGTTTTTACTTTTCACTCAATATAAATTATGCCTTAAACGCATTGGTTTTTTTAGGAAATTAATTTTGTTTTAAAAAATAGTAAAACGTAATTCTTAAATTTATATCATCTTAATTTTTAAATATTTTCAAAATTTCAAAAATTTTAATTGTTTAAAAATAAAAAATAATAATTTAATTAAATTATATTATTAAATTTAAATTAAAAACCAAAACATAAAACACTTAAATTCATTTTTTATTATATAAATCATAAAAACAAAAATCTAATCAACCTGCTTCATTTTTGTAAGGCTGGTGTCCATTGGAGGGTTATTGTTTACTTTTCTCCCATTAAAAATTTGACCTTTTGACAATTGCTCCAGCGACCACCTCTTGTACCTCCTGTATGTGTTTGGTTATTGCATATTACAGATATTGGATTCGCCTTGGATTATTTTGATAATTTAATATTGCTATGTATAAATTGCCAATCACAGTTCCGTGTTTCTATTTTCTAAATAAAACTAAATAGAGATATAATTCATGAAAATATTTCTCCTCTCTGTAACAATTTCAATGTTCAATGTTCAATTCAGATTAAGTTTGATTAATTTAGGTAAATAGTTAAAGAACCAACAACAATAGTTTGGACTATATTGTGTAAGGTATATTCATTTCATGTGCTAAATATTTCATGCAAGCCTCTGTGCAAGGTCAATGTTCAATGTTCAATTCAGATTAAGTTTGATTAATTTAGGTAAAGAATTAAAGAACCAACAATAATAGTTTGGACTAGATTGTGTAAGGTATATTAATTTCATGTGCTAAATATTTCATGCTAAGGTAGGGACTTGCTGCCACGTTCTTGTTTCCATAAAAATGCGTTCACGTCGTCAGAATGGAATGGATTTACACGTATTTTCCAATTTCTTGAAAAGTGGTGTTGCTCAAGGTATATATATATATATATATATATATATATATATATATATATATATATATATATATATATATATATATATATCCAAAGCAATTTCTATTTAAAAGTCTTGAGCATGACCCAAAAAATAAATAAATTATTTGTCAACATAACATTATATTTTCAACCAATTTTCTAAAGATGTGTGGAGATGGATCAATTACACTGCCAATGATTAATCAATGGGTTAGTGCATCTTATAATATCAATAAATATACCCCTATTAACCCTCCAAAGTTTCGCTATTCAAATGAATATATGAATGTGTTAGTTGATGAATTGAGGCACATAATGAATGGCTACAACTAGCTCCCTCACTAGCACACTATTGACTATTTCTGTAATATATCTTTTACCATCCCCTCACCATCTCTAAATAAAATACCAACACATTCCCTACTATTATATTAAGAATACATGGTTAAGGCAAGTCTTTTGTTATGTTTATTTTAGCTCATATAGGCTTTTGCAAGTTTATCCCTTTTAATATTAATGGAAATTAATATTGTTTTCGCTTATATAGGATTTTGCAAGTTTATCTCTGCTTTCTCTGATATATTTGGCATTCTAGAAGGAAACACCATTGTGAAAAATAGTCTAGTCATGCATCAAGTTGAAGGGCTAGGTCCTCCTAGCCTAGTTCCTTAGTCTCTAAGAACTCTGCTTACCTCCTTTGGTCATCTTCCTCCTACTTAGCTTATCAATCGGCCTCGCCACAAGAGGAAACTGGTAAAATGAATATTATCTTTGCACGTTCAATTAAACAATACTCAGGTTTATTGATTTGGTTCTATTTGGTCTCTCGTTTCCCTAAATCTATGGTTATATCTAGTGTTTTGGGAATTTTGTTTCGTGACCTAGATTTGGTCCTTTCGGTTGGTGTTGCTCTTTCAATTTTTTTTTCTCCCTTTCTGTAGCTCTCCATGCTCTCCAACTAGGCTGCTATTCTCCTTGCCTTTAGCTTCTTCCCAGTTAGTGATTCTTATCCTTGCAACAATTTTCCTCACTCCTCGTTGATGCCCAAGGAATGAGCTTACTTTAGGAGAGGTGGGAGCTGAGGGGGGGTTGTGGGCAAGAAGGTCACTCCCGCGCCTATACCCAGGCTCAAGCATGAGCAAAAATATTATGAGAACACGTTCCATTGGAAACAAAGGGGGACATATCAAACATGGAGCATGAAATTGGTTGACAAGCAATAAGAGCTATTAGACTACAAAGTATTAACAAAGGTTGGAAATTCGATGCCAAATTTTGGCACTCCTAAAGCATGAAGAAACCAGTACTCACACACAATCTATATGTACTGGCATATCAAGAATTTGCCGGGGAAGGTCCCATTTGATCGTAGTGAAACCATAGATGAGCTCCTCCTTAGGATGGAGGAGCTCCATTTGTTGCCTTGTATTAAATATGGGGTGATGTAGTGACTGGAAGAGTCTCTACTCCTGAATAGAGTACACCCTCCTCCTACCAATCCATAGCCTCCCGCTCCCGCTCCCGCGGGCTAGTGTGCATGATATTCACACGACGACATGCCACAAGTAGTAAGATTAGAAGTTCTATGTGGTGTTTTTTCTTGCTTGCTAAATGTTGTATCTTGAAACATTGTACTTAGGGAGCATGGTCATACCTAGCTGTGCTATGGATTTTTTTGATAAATTTTAGTTTCATCCTCGTTCAATCTTCTTCGCCTAGTTTCTATTTTGGCGGTCCAAATCTGATGAGAATGCCTATATGTATTATGTATTGTACATTTTTTTCAATATAATATAAGATCCTAAGCTTTAAAAAAAACAACGTCATTAAAAAAAATATGTATGCCATACTTCAATCTAAACCCATAAGTTGTTCTTGCCATTATTTTGGCTAGATAAAAAAGGATGAAAAAATTGGGCTTTTATACTACGCTAATTGTAACTTCCTTGTTTTAAATCCATTTATATACCATCACAATGTTTCCTAAGACTTAAAAATTGTACTACTCTGTGTTCATCTTTCTCTCATTGATGTATCCATGTTTCACTTACAACCAAGTTATCAACTCAACAAGAACTATAACCTCAATATCAGAATTTTAACCCTGAAAATCCATATTGTTGCGTAAAATATATGAAAAAATGATCCCTAAATAAAAAAATGATGCTATTGGTAACACCGATTTTTTTAAAATTTTTTAAATTATAACATTTTAAAACTATGGCATTAACAATCAATAGAAGACCGATGTCAATAATACGAAAAGCCTTAAAAATCGACACTTAAAGCATAAAGTAGATCTACTAAGAGAATTTTTTTTATAAGATTGAAATAATAGCTCATTTGAAATCTTAGCCTAAGATATATTGTACCATTCACCCAAAACTTAAAAATCAACCATCAAACTAAAAGATATTGCTAGCAATATAAAATTAATAACACCCGCTTTTCATTAAGGAATTAAAACTACAACTTTTTTTACTATCATCTAGAAAATAATCATTGATGTGAACAAAATCATAAAACAAAAATCCTTTTTTAAAAATAAGGCAACATAATACAATTGTTTTTAAAAATTTAAATAAAAATACCAATTTATTTATTTATTTATATTATTTTAAAGAAAAATCAAATTAAACATTAAAAAAAAATTCAATACATAAATAAAAAAATAAAGATATGTTAATTGGTGTTATCCCCGGTGGTCGGGTGGAATGGTTGCTATCTTCCCCACCCAGGTTCAAATCCTCACTAGTGACACGATGATCTATAATGCCTTGATAAATATTGTTGTAATGATTTTCTATCTATGAATATTGTTGTACTGGTTTCGGGCATTGTGAACTCTTAAGTGAGTATACTCGTAGGTCAGTCTGTTACCAACAACCCCACTCTAGCTCTTGGGCTGAGAGGAAGTTCGATTTCTTTACAACAATAATTCAAAAAAAATTTTAAGGAAAAAAATAACGTTTATTTATTTTTTATTATTTAAAAACTCTCTCTCTCTCTCTCTCTCTCTCTATATATATATATATATATATATATATATATTCCACATAAAAATCCTAACCTTTTATTAAGACTTATAAAAAGTTACATAAGTACATGCCTTAAGCATTCCACATTTGTCCATCATATATAAAAGCAAAGATAAAACCGGGTAATTTTAAAAGCAAAGTTTAGCGCATTAAAACAAAAAGAGTCTTCTCGATGTGAAAGACATAATATAAAGTCTATAGAGTCCCAATATTGTAAGTTTCAATCCATAAGACTGTTGATCCCAATTAAAAATGGCATTGTGTGATCTACCATAATAAACATAAAACCATAAAAAAGTATAGGAAGTAGTTTAGTTAACCAAAAAATATTGGTGTTGGTAGGTGTGTTTCATCTTTTCTATAAAGTCATTGACATGCCATATGCCTTGATCTTGTCCAACACCTGCTTTAGACATTGAGTTTGCTTCTTCATTTCATTCCTCAAATATATATGGAAACGCGTGACAAAATCAAAATAGGGGATATTTATTTGTCAAACCAAATTTATCAAGGAATGATTAAAAAGGTTCCAGATGGAAGATTGCAAGCCAGACATCACCATAATGGTGATAGGTTGCAAGTTGAGCACGAGTGACTTATCCAAGTTTGTCATTAGAGAATGTATAGATCTATGATTGGAAGTCTTTTGTATGTAACAACTTCCAGGCTAGATGTGATGCAGGTAGTTGGGATTCCAAGAAACACCAAAAGAATCCCATGTCATTGCAGTGAAGAGAATATTTCACTAGAATTTGGCTTATGGTATCCTAAAGGAAATGAGTTAACCATCACAATTTATACAGTTGCAAATTAGGCAGGAAGTGTTGACAATTGCAAAAGCACTAGTGGAGCAGCTTGCTACCTAGGTGGTTGTCATGTATCGTGGTTAAGTAAGAATAAATCTCCAGGCTCTTTGTCCACAATGGAAGGAGAGCACTTAACAACAACAACTTGTTGTACACAGGTCATGTGGGTGAAACAAACATTGCAATGTCTTCAAGTGAAGTCTGATGAACCCATTCTGATGTTCTATAATAACACCAATGCCATAAGTGTCTCCAAAAATCATGTCACGCATTCAAAAACAAAACAAATTCTGACAAAGTACCATTTTTTTAGAGAACAAGTTGCAAAGAAGAACATAAAAGTTGAATATATTGGGACAAAAGAACAAATAACTGACATATTCATGAAACCATTAACGCATGAGAGGTTTGAGTATCTTCGCAAAAAAATGGGATTCTCCCAAGTGCAAATTAGAATGTTCTTTTATCTAGCCAAGTAGACAGGGGGAGTAGAGGCAGGTTACAAGTCCACAAGAAGCAAACTGATTGCCCAGGGGAGTCACCCTTTCCCACTGATGTCAAATGGGGAGAGAAAGCGTTAGGAAAGTTAGAAGCATGATGTCAGGGGGATCCGTGATCAGAGGGGGAGTACATGTGTTGTCATCAATGCCAAAGGGGGAGATTGTTGATAGGTGGTTTTCATTGATGTCAACCCAAGCAACACCAGGAGTTTCCTCACCTGTTGTCGCCAAAAATGACATGGAAATTCATGGATTATAATGTAAGAACCATCCTAATTGGATTCTCTTTGTCGAGATGTTTTCGGTGGTATGTGGCACACCATGTAGTTCTTCACAATTTGAGTGATATTCACGTTTGAAGTTAAAGACCCTAGATAGTGGGTTAAAACCCCAAGGGGTAGTGACATGGAACTATTTTATTGGTGGTTGGTCATTAAATATCAAGCATGAGGATTATTTATCATGTTTTGTGGAGTAATCAAATTGTGAAGGGAATCATTAGTGTTTTTCACCCATAGGATGTATTTTTCATACATTAAAGGTCAAATTCATCCACCAAAAAGGGCAACGACCTTCCTTGCTTAGACTACAAGGCATGCATAACTAAAATTTTAGCTCCTAAAGCCCTCCAATGGTCATCCATTAGAAACCCCTCTTATGTATATAAAAACAAGTCATTTTATCCTCCATTATGTAACGAATTAAAAGATCATCATTTGAGGAATAACTCTAAAATCCATTCGACCCCTATGCAAAAGAGATAAATCATTAAATTGGGTTTGATGTTTAGGGTTTAAATGTTTTTGGAAGATGGGAGAGATAAGGTCATTGACAACAAATTGCAGAACCACAAGTCAATTTTTTCTTGTCCTCTAATCCTTTGGACCTGTGGTTATATATGTGGATTTTACCCGTGACCATTACCTGTGGTTATCTAAAACTTTAGACCTGTATAGTAGTGTCAAACAAGGGTTTGTGGATTGAAAATTTTCTTTTTCTTTGGGTATTATGGGATTCTCTTGGGAGTTTGTTTGGGTGCAGGTGTGGGCATTTATTACAGATCTTCAACCCTCTTGTAGGGCACCAATTGCAGAACAAATCAGGGACCTTATTTCAGTTTTTTTTGGGACTCATATGGGTATCATTCCTTGCAGGTGAACACTTCAACTCTTTGGTAGATCTTCCATGGACTTTAAGCACAACACTTAAGATAAATTTCATATCAAGTGAAGTGAGCACACAGAAACATCTTTAACCCTACTTACGTAAATTTCTTTACATATTAGAATACTATTGGAAGGTTGTTATAGGATAACGAAGTCTGTTTTTCATTAAAGTCTTTGTCTAGTGTATGAAGTTGGTTCGGTTCTGAGCATAATTCTATAGAACAAGGGAGAATATTTTACCACATCTTCTTTGTGGTTTAAAAAGAGCACACTTGATCTATAAAGTGAAGCCAACCTTAAATACACACTCAAAGACTTGAAAATCCTACTCGGCGATTCTGGAAGAATCCTATAGTACTTGTTCTATAATCCAGAATTGAAGTCTCTAAGCAGCGAAGAAGTATAAAACTATGGCAAAGGCTACTTATTCCTATCATTGAGGGTAGTTCACAATGAACGGTCTCCAAGAATTGAAGCCGAATTCAATCAAGCATATATGAAATTAATACAAAAAGCACACTAATCCAACAGTCACAATGATCTAATTTGTGCAGAGGTATCTTGTTTTTGATCTATTTCAGTTAAGATGAAAAGGTAGATGTTTGTGTTCTGAAGGCAGTGATATAACACTCTTACCTGGTGGGTTTCCTCTGAGCGAAGAATGATGCAGATGTGCGTTGTCATAAGGTTTTAGTAGTAAAATTTCTCTGCAGTAGTACAAGACATGCACCTTCAATCATTAATATATCAGTAGGGGTTTCCTTAATTAAGTTGTAGTTGGTGATCTACAACAATTTCAAGAAGTAAATAGTGGTATCTACAAGATTGTCCTCACTACATTACAACCTCATCATAAAATTGTTTATCATCAAGGGCAGAGTAGACATAACAATTTCCTCATTGAAGGAATAACAAAATTACTACAACAGTAATAACAATCAAAGGTTAATATTTAACAAATTCATAGACACCTTCATTGTACATTTCAGAGTCTTGTGAAATTTGTAAAGGCATCATTATATAGGGAATTGTGGGAGTCATTTTGACCTATGGTTTGTTGAGACAAGGGTTTGGGTCATAGCGTTGTTTGGTTAGATGAAGAAAAGTCATTGTATATCATTGTAAGTCGACCATTGTCCTTGGTACGAGAGTCATAAATATTGTATTAATTTTTTGTCTTTTTCAGGGTGGTCAGGTGGTGCTAGGGAGGTAGTTAAAGTCACCTCCAGGTTGTAGCCTGAAAGTACCTCAAGGTGGTAGGGTGGTGCAAGGCAGGTGATTGGAGTCACCTTCAGGTTGGAGCCTTGGAAAACTTTAGGGTGGTAGGGTGGTGCTAGGGAAAGTTGGGGGTTTCTAGGGTGTTGGAGCATCCTTTTAGTTGACTGCTGATAAAACCATGGCGTTGGGGTGTCCTTCGAGTGGGAGCTGGAGAAGAATTCTTTTTAAGAGTTTTAGGGAGTTGTAGCTTTCTTTTTAGTTGTATTTGAATATTTAAAGAGCTTATTAGAAAAGTGTTTGGTGATTTTTGACCCAGAGGAATTTTCCACCTAAAAATATTTGTGTTCATTGTCTATTGTTTATTTATGTTGTTGAATATTGTTGAAGATTAACTAATGCTATGAAAATATTAATAAGTTATTGATTACTAAGAAACACTTATTCACCCCCCTCTCAATATTTCCAACATGGGCTTGGTAGTAGTGTCTTTGATTATGTGATATCATGTATCCCTATTCTAGCCAAATTGTAATTTTTGACCTCTTAAATGACTATAAGCTTGACTATGATCATATAAATTAAACCTTAACTTTAAACTTTGCAATGTACAAAAAACCACATGTAAGAGAATTGTGAGAATGAAGGGAATTTGATTTTTAACAAAAATCAAATGGATCCCCTCTTAAATGATTTAAATAAGGATTTAGATCTCTTAATTTATAAGGATAACATTGGAAACATCTATCATAATTTTACTAAAACCCTCTCCACTTCCATTAGAAAGTTCTACATCAATGTGTCATATAAAGGGAGTAATAGAAGTACCAACCCTTGGTATGATAATGATTATAAATTTGCTACCCATTGACTCAGAGGAGACGATACATATGCAAATAATCGTTCTTAGGTGGAAGAAATGAAACTTTATGTCATGTCCTCTATCTATATTTTGCTATGATACTATGTAAATTTGGTCTTATTCTCAATAGTTTTTATAGAATTTATGATGTTAGTATATTTACCCTAATACAAAACAACAATCCTAGAGCTTGCAAATATCTTGAACAATCTTTGGTTTTCAGAAATTTTGTACTGGAAAAGCCATGTAAGGGTTCTAGTCCCTAATTCATAATTGTTAATATAAAACCCTTACTCATTTTGTTTAGAAAAAAATGATGATAAATTTGCTAGAAAAGAAGTAAGGGATTCTCTTAATGAATTTTTAAAGGTTGATAATATAAGTACGTACAAAGCTCTTATTAAAAGGAAAAAAATGTATTATATAAATAGAAAGCAACAACAACTTCTGCACCTATATAAATATGATCCTAAAAAGTTTAGGAGGAAAATTATAATTCGCAAAACTAAAGAAAATAATAAGATTCCCTTAAAGAACTCAAATCCCTATCTTAAAAATCATTATGAATCCCCCAGTGCCATGGATACCATTTTGAATGCCTCTATTGAAGATAATATCGTCTCTTTGGAATGCATTGAGTTTGAGGTTGAGCGACTCACTAATGAGAAAGCTAAGGATATTGAAGGCTACCAAGCAATTTTTTTTTAAAATGGGAGGGCTTATCCTCACCCCCCCTACCCACACGCTCTTCAATTTGACAGTGAAACAAGGATTCACTAAGCCTGGATCATAGAGCCTCATTGTGCCTATCTTTAATAGTGGGGATAACAACATTCCCTTTAGTTATAGAACCATTATGATTAGCCACACTTTAGCCAAGCTATACGAAATTACTTTGGAAAATAAGATTAGCTTATGGATAGAAATCCATGGTAAAGAAGCTAAATGCCAAGCTAGGTTTGGGAGATATCATTCAATTGTTGACCACCTTGTTACTCTTAGGATAATTGCATAGGAACGTCACAATAATAGAATTAACCTATTATATTATTTTATTGGATTTAGGGGGAGTTTTTGACGTTGTTCATAGGAGAAAAATATGGAAGAGGTTGGAAGAGATAACCGTTCCTCTTGAATTGAGGATTGTTATGACAAGGTTGTACGAGAATTGTATTTTGCACCAGTGAGGGTGGCCAAAAGAAATTAAATGAAATATCAATGTCAAGCAAGAGTGTCCCTTATCCCTTACCCTTTTTCACATATACATTGATAAGGTAGAAGAGTTTTTGGAAGATGCAAATTGGGTTGGCTCAATACTCACTAGTATAGTCATAACTATTCTAGTTTATGCTCACAATATTATTCTTTTAGCAAGTAGCTAAGAATCCTCCAAGATTTATGTTACAATATAGGTATGATTGTTAATCCTGACAAAACTAAAGTCATGAAAATTAAATCTAAAATGATCATATATGATACTTTCCTATACGACAACAACTACTTGGAGGAATTTCCTTGATACAAATATCTTGGAATCGATATCCATCAAAAGCTCATTGGAATTATATGACTGAGAAAATGATAAATGGAGGATGTAAAAACTACTATGTGTTTGAAAACAATTGTAAGTTAACTTATCTTTGGATATGGGATAAGAAAAAAAATAAGAAAACTCCTTTTTGAGACTCTCATCACTCTTATTATTTTATATGGATGTGAGGTTTAGGGTTGCAGTATCTTCAAAGAGTCATGGAGAAAGATAGAAAAAAAAATCAATTTATAGCCTACAATCTCAATATTAAAGGAAATGCTCCCTATCTTAGGCTTCTGATCGAAGAAAACCTTTCCGCCATTAAAAGAATGATTGTGACTAGGTATCTTATGTATAAGAAGTTAAGCAACATGGAAGATAGAGGATTCCTAAAATTACTTCTAACTCTATCCAAAATCCCTTCAAATTAAATGGGGATGAGATATGGATGCTCAATCTTTGCTAGACCATTTGGGGATAAAGGAGGAGATGATTTTGTGGAATAAGGATAATATTAGGAATATTATTACTTCAACATTTGAGGAGGAATTGTGGGGTGATAAAGAAGAGGGAAAAGGGAAACAAAGATATTATAAGGAGGTGATCAACCATAATCTTGAAAATAAAAAGTATCTCTTTGTCTTGACTAATTTTAAGAAGAAAATGAACACTGCTTAAGAACATTTTTTCATGAAATTCATAGTGAAATTGGGTATTAGTCAATTCAAAAAACACTCTGGCATGCAAGAGTCTATCACCCTTGTGACACTAAGAAGATTGGAGATGAAAATCACTTTCTCTTAGATTTTCCATCTTATACTCACATGCGTCCAATTTTCAAAATATTTGTCACACTACAAACCTTATTTACCGTTTAATTCAAAAAAACTATGGTGATATTGGAATGCTTCTCTTAACAGTTTCTCAGCATAGAAATAAAATGCTAAATAATTTTGAGTAATATCTTACCTTCTTAAGGTCTAATAGACAATATCGATGTTAATGGACAAGGTTTGGAGAGTGTTTGGAGGATGCACGTTGTGTTGGCCCCATGCTCACTGGTGTGGTCATAACCCCTCTCCTTTATGCTGACAATATTGTTCTTTTAGGAGAGAACCAATATGATCTTCGAAAGCAACTCAAAATCCTCCAAATTTTCTAGCCCAAGATGGATATGATTGTAAACATACACAAAACTAAAGTCATGATAAATATGGAAAAGGGTAAGTGGATGTTGAAAGCTTACTATGGGTTTGAAAACAATTATAAGTTGACATATATTTAGATTTGGGATAAAAATAAGCTTCTCTTTAAAACTATTATCACTCCTGTTATTTTATATGGATGTGAGGTTTGGGGTTGCAGTATATCCGAGAGTCATGAGGAAGACTGAATAACTACAAAAATAATTTATAACTCAAAACCTCAAGATTAAAGGAAACGCCCCTTACCCTATCCTGTTGATTGAAGCAAGCATTCGCCCCATTGAAAGCATGACTATGACTAGGTATATTGTGTACAAGAAGAAGTTATACAACATGGATGCTAAGAGGTTTCGTAAAATTTCTTCTAACTCTAGCCAAAAACCCCACCTTCGAATCAAGTGAGGGTGGCATAAGGGTTCCTAATATTGGCTAGACAATTGAGGAATTAAGGGGGAGATCATCTTGTAGAATTTAGATAATATTAAAAATATTACTACTTCCAAATTTAAGGAGAAATTACGAGGAAATAAAGAGTTGGAGAGAAAATGACACTACAATATTATAAGGAGGTGATCAACCCTAATCTCGAAAACCAAAATTATCTCTTTGTCTTGACTAATGTTAAGAAGAAAATGAACATTGCTAATATTAGAACTAATTCTCATGAGCTTCATGGTGAAACTAGGTATTGGTAAATTCCCAAAACACCATAGCATGAAAGAGTTTGTCACTTGTGGAACCCTAGGATGGTTGAATATGAAAAGCACTTTCTCTACGATTGTCCATCATATACTCACATTTGATCTACTTTTCAGCCTATTTGTCACACTACCAACCTTCTTGACCTTTTAACCCAACAAAGCTATGGTGATCTGGGAGCGCTTCTTTCACCTCTTTTAGAGCATAGAAATACAAGGTTAAAGAATTAGAATTAATATCTTACCTTCTTAAGGTCCAGTAGACTGTATATGTTTTAATGGATGTTAATAATCATCATCATCATAAACTTGAAATTATGATAAAGTCTAAAATTCACGTATGAAATTGAGTCCTATAATTTTCCTAGATGGCAACCTTGTTGCTCATAAAAAATAAACAAAAAATAATAGTATAAACATTTAACTAGTTTGATAATCCACCTGAATGGTGTCACGAGCTTTTGTACTCTCTTTAGAGTTGGAGAAGTCTAAGTCAACTATCTTCGTTTCCAACAGTAGACTTTGGAGTTTAGATTTTTTAGTTGTGGCTTGACATCATTAATGCTAAGAAAGATTTCTTGTTGTGATTTTGATCATTCCACCAACTCATTTCCCATGATAATTTTGATTTTCTATTACATATATATGAATTGGATTATCTAGCTTGCCTTGTGGCAGTGTTCCTTGGATTAGGAATCTACTGACCCACACTTTCCTTAACCTTAGTATCAGAGAGAAATATTATTTCCACCTATGCTGCCCATTCAATATTATTTATTAACCTATGAATCAAATGAAGAGTTTTTTTTTTTTTTTTGAGAAGGTAGTGGTAGATTTTTCTATATTCTGCTAAGCTCACAGACAAGGAGGATTTTGATTGATTCATCGAACTCTATGATCCAAGGTAATTTTCACTCTTGGGATGATTGAATAGGCAGAGAGTGCCTAAATATTAGAGACTTGAGTGAACACGACCGAGGACTAGAGTAATAGCTTATGAGCTATGGTAATATTAGGCAGTGACAATAGCCTTAGGGGATGAACCCCCTGATGGAGAAATGTGGGCAAGGAGACAAGAACTTGTCCATAAGTAGTTTACCACCTACAAAAAGGAGATAGTTGGAAATGAATCAAATATTCCTGTCTGTTAGGGGAGCCTTGGATAAAAACTAAAAGAGAACCAAAATCTTGACGTATAGGATCCCAAGATTTAGAATCTTTGCATGAAGTACGAGGAAAGCCATAACCTTGGTTCCAAGAAAAACTTGAACCCAGAAAATAAGGAAAACCAAATGATGAAGGAGGAAAAATTCCCAACATAAATGAGTATGCTTACCAACAATCCATCATAATTAAACCTTCCAAAGTGATGTATGAAATTGCCACAATGTTTGAAGAGCCTTCTAGACTAATCCAAGTGGAAGTATGATTCATTGCAGGAGGAAATATCAAAACCATAACCATGAACCAACTTAGAGGTGGAAAATACCAAGTATTATCTTGCATGAGCCTCATCTCTAGTCATTTTCCAATTGTGTGAATCATTAATCTACCACTTTGGATTGTGGCAAGCTAAGATCAGGATAACAAGAAATATCAGGAGTGGATACCATTCATGTGATTTTTTTTTTGTGAATTAATGTTGTATTGCCTGAAAATTTCATCATAAAATAGAAAAAATATCACTATTCATGCAATGAATGATCTCAATCTCCCTCTAGGGAAACTAGATCTATTGATCGTTGACTAAAGTTTACGTAATGCAAAATTAAAATATGTAATATTGATAAAATATTGAAAACTACCATAGACTGGAGTACTTAAAGAAATAAAAAAACGACCAAGAGGCAACGCATAACATCAATAGTTTGAAGAAGTAACTAGGGTTGGATCTTGAGTGCTTATTCCATCATGGGTAGGAGATTTTAGGTCACACTGAAGATGACTTTCAAGGTGAACTAGTTAGGCATCAAAAATAGTAATACATGAGTGTTAATAACATTGCACCCACTTGATTTCATTCAAAGAAGAGGTTATATCATTGTAGTCTTCATGCTTCTCCTCTAAGACCCTGCTCAGAAATGTTTTCATCTACAAATGGAGGGTGATGGAATTTAGATACTGTTTTTGTCTTCCCTTGGTATGACCAGAGTTAGGAAACCAATTGGCCACGCCCGCTTGGATTTCTGAATCAAAATATGCTTGTTGGTCATTGGTGGTTGTTGGGTAAAATTAATTGCTTAATAAAAACAACTAATCACCTAATCATTAATTATCAACCAAGGAATGTCATTTTTTTTAAGGCAATTGGAAAAATATATGCATAGCAAATACCCACAACTAACACTAGTTCTATATGATTATTTTCTACACTATCAAGTCCATTTGAAAAGAAATGAAATGTAAGACTTGAAAAACAATACTGAATCTCAAAAATAGAAAGTAAATAATAGGAAAATAATTATGCTAATCACACGACTTGAATTAATACTAAATTAAATCATGCATTGTTGAATTATAAGTTTAACCTATTGCACCCAACATAATTCAAATGTTAATATAGGACAATAAATTAAATGAAATCTAGAAATGGCAGGAAACAACAAATATGGAAAATGCATCAAACAACAAATTACTTTTAAAGAAAGGAAATCTACTTTAAATAAAAATAATTGAAATTCAAATAAAGAAGCACGTGACTAAACTACTTGAGATTTTCAAGGCAACACCTCGTCCAGGGTAGTGGGCCCAACTACCCAAGACTTAGTTCTGCCTTGAGAAATAATTCAGATCATATTACAAGTAACGAATGTAGAACTTAATAGATAACTTCCTTGATTGAAATATATGAGAGAAATAATTACATCAGAATTAACCTCTTGGCTTTGTCTCAAGTTCAACAATTATTCATCTCATATTCAACAATTGTTCATTCGTTCATCCCACAATTGTTCATCTGTTCATTCCCCTCTTTGATTTCTTCTTTCATTTAAATACACAAAGTGCAAAGGGAAATTACAACTAACTTGATTACAAAATGATTTACCATTACAATTCGAGATTGTATACAAAAAATTGATTAGCAAGATTAGATTTGAAATATCATGACTCAGTTGGAACAAGTCGAATTTGGTATTGCAATTGGAAGAATTTGGAAAATGGCCACAACAACAAATCAGAGAAAATATCCTTCAGAGAACCTTCTGTTTCTCTCAATCCAAACCGAATTTTGGAAAACTACTGATTGGAAAAATGAATTTGTTCGTTCTACACAAAACCCATGTCTCAGATTTTCAGGATTCATTTTCATTTGTTCGAAATTGCCAACGCAAAACCACCACTTTTTATCCCGATTAATTTCTGAGTTGGAATAGTTGGAGATCGAATTTCCAATCTGGAAGAGACCTTGGAGGCTAAAAGCGTGAGTGATATTTTAACAGATTAATAAACCATATTTGACAAAATTGTGCATAACAATTATCAATTTATTAAAAATAAAGGATAATATGTATTACTTATCCATAAGAGCATAAATTATTATAAAATGGAATTAAATGATAAATTATGATAAAGAATGTGATAAATAATGGTAGAAATGGATGAAATAGACTTTAGAAAGTGGTATATAATGACAATTTAGTGACCCAACATACCCCCAAACTAAACATGTTGCATGTCCTCATGCAACCAAAAGCCTCTATATTAACCAAGCTGTAATACAATAATCCAAATGTTCACCCCAAGTCATTATGTTGATGGAACAATTGACTTCTTCCTCAAATAATAAATATTCAATTTTGGCGATGTTGGTGAAGGCATAACAATTTTCACATTGACTTTCAACCATATGTAGATCAAGTTACAACAAAATATGATACAAGGAACTAAAAACTTCATTAACCATTTTCTCAAAAACTACAAACCATATTTTGCTGAAATTTTGCAACTATATTAATGCTTCTCTAATCCAAAAATCAGATCGTTTTGATGCATGGATCATGAGATATAAACAAAATGGCTGTAGGTGACAGTGCACGAGTTTTGCAATTTTACAAGCTGGTTTAGCTTGAAATTTCCTGGGTTTGTTATTTTAAAGATACCTCTTTGCTGTCCAAAAATCACAAGAATTCAGTTCATAGTTTTAAAGATATGCACAAATCAATTTCTGCATTGTATAAAAATGAAATTGTATGCCTTAAATGAAAAACAAAGTAGAAAACATCCATCATGTATAGCAATTCCTCCCCCAAACTAGAGAATTAGCATGCCCTCATGCTATACTAGAAAACAGATTGAGGTAGTTGCTACAATCGTTATGCTTGGTGTACAACAACATGGCATAAGGGAGGTTTTGAGAATGAATAAGGAGATTGATGGATGATGACATGGTCATAATAAAGAATGAATGAAAGTAACACTCCCCCAAATTGAAAGCTTTTGTGTCTATGAAAAATGGGAAGTGGTAAAGAAGTGGAATGAATGAAGATAAAGAATGCTCAATGGATTTTCATGAAATTCTCCTAAATTTTTAATAAATCAGAAACTTATGCTATTTACCTCAAGTTTTACCTCCGTAGAAATGTGGAATGACATGTATAGACTGGCATTTGTTGAAGTTGATGTAGGATGAGATGATGCTGAAAGTGATGCAAAACGTGGAAGCCATGCAAGCTGAAAGTAAGTACAAAGTGTGGCATGGTTTTGTTCCCCCAGGCATCCACGACCATAAAGCATAGGAAAAGAGGAAAGGACGTTGTGGATTCATAAATGCAGCAGAAAAATAATGAGATTAGCGTACATATGGTAGAAATGGTCAGAGCAGTACAAATCGTAAAGATGATTAGGAATTGAACAAAAAGAGTAAAACAAAGATTTAAGCATTATGAGAAAAGGTTTTTTCTTTGGTGGTAAGATATGATGAAATCATGGCAGGTAATGTATGATGACGACTGCTGATATCATTTGATTGGAGAGTTTTTAATATAGTTCATATAAAAGTATAGTTTATCATGCACATTGGTTAATATAGATATAAATGTTGTTCAAATGGTAAATTCGTCTTTGGAAATGAATCAATGGGAAATATTGGGATATAGAATAATTGGCAATGTAACATAAAAATTCAATACCATAAGCAGAGCCACTACTGCCAGCAAGCGTCCATAGCCTCGACAAGGTTGCTTTTTAACCCAAAAATGATCCAGGATCCTCTATTTAGTATTTAGATAACTGTTTATTTTTAGAAAGAGATCACTGTGCTGGGATGGTAACCAGATAATCACAGTTCCGTTCACTAGGATATAAAAAACTGATCAGGTCAGCTTGTGATGATACCTCATGTCCTTCTGACAGTTTTGACTGTCTAGAAGGCCATTACCCTGGTATGGTGGCCATAATGGAAATGTCACTTGTTACATCCTTATGATCATGGTAGTCTGGCTCGTGCTGAGACCCCCTATCCTCTCTAAGAAAATTTATATTAGATTTTCATATTTTTATTATAAATGGAGGGAGGCTCATTAACTCCTTAAGAGCTATGGATGGTGTGATAAGTAAAAAAATTCCAATGAAAGTTATGCTTTTATCCCCATATTGTCATACCAAAGGGAATTATAAATTGAAATTGTGAAAGATAAACCAACATGGTATTGAGATAGTGAATCATTTATGATATGTCCAAAGAGGAGATATTCAACAAGTCATTATATAGATGAACCATGTCAGTTTCAGAATAAAGATAACAATCAAAGTTTTTAAAAGTCATAATGTTGTTAATATCACTGTTTTTCCTTTATATTGGGTACAAATTTCCAATCAAAAAGATGATTTTCATGGCAAAATGTATGAAGGAAAAATGGTTATTTGATTGAGATCAAATAACAACAAAAATCGCAAAAGTTCATTTTATTGAACAATAGCTGTTCAATCTACTGAACAACAACTGTTTAATTGATTGAACAACAATTATTATGCACACAAAAAGAAATCACAGTTGTTCATTTTTATGAACAACAATTTCTCAATTGATTGAACAACAACTGTTCAATTAATTGAACAAAAAAAACACACTAAAAAAAATTGCAGCTGTTCAATTGATTGAACAACAAAAACACACCAAAAAAATTGTAGTTGTTTAATTGATTGAACAACAAAAACACACCAAATTTTTTTGCGTATGTTCAATTGATTGAAGAACAAGAACACACCAAAAAGATTTGTGGATGTTCAATTGATTGAACAACAAAACACACCAAAAAAGTTGCGGTTGTTCAGTTGATTGAACAACAAAAGCACACCAAAAAAATTTGCGGTTGTTCAATTGATTGAACAACAAAAACATACCAAAAAAACTACCTCTGTTCAATTGATTGAACAACAATTATTAAACACACAAAAAGAAAATAAAACGCAACCGTTCGCTTTTCTGAACAACAATTGTTCAATCGATTGAACAACAATTGCAAACCAAAAACAAAATTGTGGTTGTTCATTCTACAGAACAACATGTGTTAAATTGACTGAACAACAGGTGTTCAATTGATTGAACAACAATTTATTATACACACCAAAGGAAAATAAAACACAACCGTTCGTTTGATCGAACAACAACAGTTCAATTGATTGAAAAAAAATCGTGCAATTGATTGAACAACAGTTTTTAAACACACCCAAAAGAAACACGATTGTTCATTTGATCGAACAACAGTTGTTCAATTGACTGAAAAACAACTGTTCAATTGATTGAACAACAATTATTAAACAAACGTAAAAGAAATCAGATATGTTTGTTCTATCGAACAGTAGCTACGCAGTCAAAGACGAGACAACAAATGTGTAGTCAGGAATGAAATAGCAACCGTTCACTTGATAAACAACAACTATTCGTTGGACGGAACAACAAATGTTCATTTATAGCAACTGCGCATTCGCTAACGGAATGGAAATCACAACTTTGAAGGAAGCAACACCTGAAATGCAAAAACATAAGAGAAATAAGAAAAGAAACAACACTTCATTCAAAAGAGTAAATGAATAAATACATTAAGTTACAACAACAATGATTTCATGATGCAAAGAATCTGTAAGTAGTCATAAATTTGCGCACACTAGAGAATGTGTTTCTTTTAGCATGGAATCCTCACTAAAATCTTCATTAAAATCACATAGATTCAACTCAAAATATATAATAAGAGAGAGCCGAACAATAAACAAAAATACTTTCATATAATAATAAAAAGAAAATTACAGCCTCAAACCCTTTTGGCCGAATATTACATTGCGGGCATCTGAACTCTCGCCCTTTACATAAACTCTCACACCATTTCTCTCTATATCTCTCTCTGTCTCTTTTCATCCTCACACAAACCTCATATTTATACATAATTGTGGATTAATTTCAATCCATGATTTCCTCCACAAATATCTCAACCAAATCCTAAAATATCTTTATCCCTCCTTTGACTCAACTAAGTTCCATTTAAGGAGTTCCTCATCCCTAAATTATCTATCCAACTCAACTCCACTCATATCCTCAATTTATTAAGAGAATATTTACAATAAACCTTACACTCAGATTTTCTCTCTTAATTTAAATAAAAATGTGCATAAATTATAAAATAATTAAAAAACATCACCCCCTAAATCACACAAGTAAATAATGAAATTTTTGCTTGATGCTGCTGCATCATTTCAGTTGCAGTAATGTTGTTTCTTAAGGGAACATCAATCTGTTTCTAGGAACAACAATTTGTCAATGGTGAATGAATGGAAAAAATGATCTTTTGAAAAAATGCTTTGGTGGAAATGACTTGAATTATCAATTCTTCATTTTTCCTGTTATGAATCTGTGATCCAAAATCTTTTTCTTGAGATGTGTTAAAGAATTACATATAAAAATTGTAGCTTAACTATAAAAATTTAAAAGCATAAACATAATAAGAGAGAAACAATTAACATCAAGTAAGAAGACACACAATTGATATCAGAGTTCGTCCAGGAGGGATTATGCCTCCGGGCCCTACTCAAATAGTGGGGAGGCCCTCTTTCATTAACTGGCCAAAAAATGAAAGTACAAGTTTAAACTGCAAAATTACACCCTTATACCTCCATAGCAGAAAGCACCCAAAAATTGAAGACCTCTGATGAAGAAATGGACAGCACCGTTGGATTCGTGGCATCGAGAGGTGCAAAATCCATATAAAATTTGCCTGAATCTGACAAAGTGAAAATCTTGACCCTCTAGAAAATGGCTCAGATCATGGTTCTGTCCCCCTCTTGCACAATGTTCATGGTTCCATTGTCTCGATTTCTGTGCCCACTCCTGGCTTCTTGGGTGCACTTGTGAAATGACTGGTTTAAATATGAAAGAGCTGGGCAGACTAATCAACATGGTGGTTGGTAGAATGGCAATAAGGGAAAATTCGTTGAGGGGAGGTCGGGGGGTCAAATCCCACCTCCCCACGGAATCCGCATACACTGTTTTTTTTTCAAGTTTTTTAAATAACAGAAATAAATATTTTTGGGGGGCAGGCCCGCATTGGGTGGCTTGCCCCTACTCCCCACAGATTTTGCGTTGTATATAACATATAATATGATATATGGTTTGGATGGTCGGCCTAAATATATATATATGGTTTGGTTTAAAAGCGATGGGTGTGGTGTGGGGTCCTGTGGGGGTTATGGCCCGCCGACCCATTAATATATTTAATTTTTATATATAGTGTGACATGTGGTCGAGTGGGGTGGCGGGGGTGGTGGCCCGCCACCCTTTTTTAAAAATTATTTTCTGTTTTAAAAAGAATTATCCATTTAAAAAAAATCTAATTTGACCGTAGGAGTAAAATTAAAGAGGCCACGAATTTTCCTGGAATCTGGCTGGAGTTGGCTAGAATCCGGTGGCCGGAAAAGGTCAAAATTGCGCCTTCCTTAAGCCTACCAAGTCACCAAGTCAACCCAAAACTTTGACTGCTCCTAATTCCTTCATATGGACTTAGAATTGAGTGCCGTCTGTGCCGTTGGAATCAGAAAGACGATATATTTAACTTGGCTCTAAGTTTTCCACATTTCTAACATTTTGATTTTTGAGCCTTTTTACTTAAGCCACTAGTACTTGGACACATTCGATCCACCTGGATCATTCCTCCCCACTGAAGAGCTTTTGGACCCCAAAAGCATTAACGCACTCAAAACCACACTTTCAATCTCCTGCACGCCAAAACTGGTACATCATTTTCAATCATGCACACCACACATGACTCAATAACCCCCCCCTTGCCAAGAGTTTATAGCACACACTCATTGGCCAAGGATTACATAAAAATAATCAATTCCTCAACTACTCATAAGGAAAGGGAAAAACATCATCTTTATGTTTCGAAGTGATGGGAAACACACTGTCACGTTTACATTCACTTGCAATGTATGATTTAAAAATGTGGCCATCACACTAAGACCCCTTAAAGAACCATATTTTACTTAATAAGGTAAATGGATCATCCCTTTGTGGAGGATCTACCTGTGGAATAACTTCGAGGACCAGACTCTATATGGGTGATCTTTGGTCCTGACGTGTTTGACATGCAGGTTTCTGGGGTTCATTATGGTTGTGATGATTCTTCTTCCTCCATACCTTCCATATCGTCTTGGAGTGCCTCCTCTCAATGTGCCTCCAAGAAGTGCCCATGAATCCCTCACTGTCAATGAGGTGTGAGGAGGTGCTCTCATCACCAATTGTTGGTGGGTCGCTGGATGTTTTGGAGCTTTCTCTCACTTCCTTCCTGGTGTATCCGAGTCTTGCATGACACAACAATTCCTCGACCTCGACGGGGTTTAAGATACCTTGGAAATTGATGTCGAGGCCCTTTCCTTGATACCCCATCTTCTTCAGCAGTTTGGACCCGATCCCTACAATATGTTTTTAAAAAGCAGTGAATTCATCATCATGAAAAGTACATGAAATTGAAGGGTTGATTTTTACCTTGGGTTGTTTATGCAACAACTTTTCCAAGGCCTCATCCTTAGCTTGTAACTAGCATAGTAACCATTTTTTCTCTTCCCTTGCTTCCTGTAGGACCCTTCTTAGCTCAACATTTTCTACTTGGATGCCTTGGTTAATCTCTTCAAGTTCTTGGAACTCTGCCATAGTAAGTGCCCTTTTCATCTTTGGTACAATATCTGTTGATATTTTTGTTTCATCACCTGAATCAGAACCAAAGTCTATGGGTCCTTCTGCTGCGATCCCAAAGGTTACAGCTTTCATTTCATCGCTGGAATCGGACCCCAGGTCAATTAGTCTACCTCGTGTAAATCCTGTAGTTGTGACCTTTTCATCTTCCTCGAATTCAAAATATTGGTTTTGCTATATGGCGGTGGCAGTATTTTGCTTCTCCTTTTTGTCATTTCTCTCAGGTCTCAACTCAGGGTGCAACATCCAACAATTTTCTTCGTGATGTCCCTCTTTTACATAATCTATGCAAGAAATATTTTCTCCCCTTCTTTTGGTTGTGGCAGTCCTTCTTGAGTGGTCACTTTGTTCATGCGTCCCCCTGCTTTCTATGTGCATGGACTTCACACTGGCCTCATCGATGGTAGGAGGCTCAAACAACAATAATGAATGTCTTATGTAACTAAGTAATGACCCAATGTACTAGTTACAACTTCAGGTGAATCTAATGAAATGCCGAAACTTAGTGCTTGTTTTCTAAATTTCTCGGTAAAGCTTTGCACGTTTTTTCCTTTGCCTTGCCTTAGGTACTGCCACTCCATTAAGGATTTTTGCTTATAACCCAAGGGATAGAATTGATCTTTAAGTGCAACAATGAAATTTGAGCATGAGGAAAGGAGGTTACCCAAATTACTGCTGCCTTGAATTTTTCTCTCCCACCAGATGAGAACGGTGCCATTAAGTCGAAGAGAAGCCAACTGGATCTTTGCCTTATCCTCCACAATCCTCTAAATCCTACAATAGACTTCAAGCTGCCTAATCCAGTTGTTAAGTTTCTTTGCATTACTTTCACCATTATACATGGGTAGATCAAATTTGACATCTAACTTAAAGAAAGGTTTATTAGATGCATTTTATGAGTTCCTATAATGATGGTGAGAATAGGAGGAAGAACTTTCACTTGCTGGAGGAGAAGGAGGTGGATCTCCTCCATTATCTCCATGCCTTGAACCTTGTCCTTCTTTAACATTCTCCCCTGCTATCTCTAGTTTCTCATGTCTAGAGAACAACTTCTTGACCTGATCTGCCATGGTGTAGAAGGTCTTGCAGAAGTTGATCTCTTCCTCATTTCGAACATCATCATCCATGTTCCTTCTTCGATGTGCATGTCTCGCTTCGGGATCAAAATACCTTTGTGTCCCTCACCTCTTCGTATCCTGTCTCTAGTTAGCATACAAGCATGTAATTCACATCTACAAACACCTGCTCTAATACCACTTGATCCAAAATCTTTTGCTTGAGATGTGTTAAAGAATTACATGTAAAAATTGTGGCTTAACTGTAAAACTTTAAAGGCATAAACATAAGAAGAGAGAAGCAATTAACATCATGCAAGAAGACACATAATTGATATTGGAGTTCGTCCAGGAGGGATTATGTCTCTGAGCCCTGCTCAAATAGTGGGGAGGCCCTCATTCATTAAGTGGCCAAAAAATGAAAGTACAAGTATAAAATGCAAAATTACACCCTTATACCTCCATAGCTAAAAATGCCCCAAAATTGAAGACCTCTGATGAAGAAATGAACAACACCGTTGGATTTGTGGCGTCGAGAGGTGCAGAATCCATATAAAATTTTCCTGAATCTGACAAAGTGAAAATCTGGACCCTCTGGAAAATGGCTCAGATCATGGTTCTGCCCCCCTCCTGCACGGTGCTCATGGTTCCACTGTCTTGATTTTCGTGCCCACTCCTGGCTGCCTGGGTGCACTTGTGAAATGACTGATTTAAATATGAAAGAGCTGGGCGGATTAACCAACACAGTGGTTGGCAGAATGGCAATAAGGGAAAACTCGTTGTGGGTAGGTTGGGGGGTTAAATCCCGCCTCCCCACAGAATCCACATACATTGTTTGTTTTTATTTCAAGTTTTTTAAATAACAGAAATAAATGTTTTAGGGGGCCGGGCCTGCATTGTGCGGCCCGCCCCCAACTCCCCATGGTTTTTGTGTTGTATATAACATATAATATGTTATATGGTTGGGGTGGCGGGGCCACCATATAATATATATATGGTTTGGTTTAAAATCAACGGGTGTGGCGAGGGGTCTTGCGGGGGTTATTGATCAAAAATCTTTTGCTTGAGATGTATAAAAGAATTAACATGTGAAAATTGTAGCTTTAAACAAGAAAATTTAAAGGCATAAGCGGAAAAAGGGAGAAGCAATTAACATCATGCACGAGAACACAGAGTTGATATCGGAGTTCGTCCAGGAGGGAATACGTATCCGGGCCCTGCTCAAATAGTGGGGAGGTCGTGCTTTCATTAAATGGAAAAAATGAAAGTACAAGTACAAAATGAGGAATTACACCCTTATACCTGCCCAATCTAAAATTGGCCAAAATTTGTAGACCTCTGATGACGAAATGGGTAGCACCGTTGGATTTGTGGCATCGAGTAGTGCATAATCCATATAAAACTTGCCCCAATTTGAAAAAGTGAAAATCTGGTCCCTCTGGAAAATGGCTCAGGTCATGGTTCCACCCCCTCCTGCACACTGCTCAGGGTTCCCCTACCTCGTTTTCCATGCTCGCTCCTGTCTATCCTTGGGCGCACTGCAGAATGAAGGCTTATATAAAATGGAGTTGGTAGACTTTTCAAAAATTTCGGTTGGCAGAGTTGGTTTCAGATCCGGAATGGGAGGGAAGAGGTCGGGTGGTCAAACCCCGAACCCTCCATTAAAAGCCCGAAAACTGTTTGAAAAACCCGCATTTCTATTTTTGAAAACTGCATATATTAAATATAAATTTGTTTCTTTTTATGAGGGTGGTCGGGCCCGCATTGGGTGGCCCGCCCCCGTGGTTTTTGTCGGCACCGTTTCATAAGGTGGAGGGGTCAGGGGGTGTGGTTACACCCCCGCCCAATACAATATACGTGGCGGCCGTAACTGTTGGGTCCCATGGAAATATGGGGGCGGTGGGGTCATGGTCGACGACCCCTTATTAAAATATAAACTTTGTTTTAAATGCGAATTCGAAGGGTAGGGCGGGGGTGATGGCCCGCCTTACCCATTCTTTTTAATATTTTTTTTTGTTTTATTAAAACAAAGTTGGTTGTTTCAAATCTTGCGGATTTTTTACCGAAGGGGACAAATTAACTGTCCCAAAAATTCGCCTATAATCCTGCAAGGTTCGCCGGAATCCGGTGGCCGGGTTCCAACAAAATTGTTGCCTCCTTAAGCTGCCACATCACCAAGTCAACCTTCAAACTTTGACTGCTCTGAACTCCTTCATACGGACTCAAAATTGAGTGTCGTCTGCGCCATTGGAATCAGAGTGACGAGATATACAACCTAAATCTGGTTCGAGAGACTTTCGAACACTTTGATTTTTGAGCCTTGTACTAAAGCCACTTGTACTTTTACCTATTTAATCCACCTAGATCATTCCTCACCACTAAAAGAGTTTTTGGACCCCAAAAGAATTAACACTCCCAACACACTATTTGTGTCCTTTCCAAACCACACTTTCAATCCTTTGTACGCGAAACTGGTACATCATTTGCAATCATGCACACCACATATGACTCAATCAATCCTCCTTTCCAAGAGTTTATAACACACACTCATTTGCCAAGGATTACATAAAAGAAAAACAAAACAATCAATTTCTCAACTACTCATAAAGAATGTCTAAAACATCATTATTGCGTTTTGAAGTGATGGGAAACAGACCATCATGTTTACATTTACTTGCAACGTATGATTTACAAATGTGGCCATCACACTAAGACCCCTAAAAGAACCATCTTTTACTTAATAAGGTAAATGGATCAACCCTCTGTGGAGGATCTTCCTGTGGAACAACTTCAGGAAACAGACTTTGTATGGGTGTTCTTTGATCCTTGCGTGTTTGACATGCAGGTTTTTGGGGTTCATTATGGTTGTGATGATTCTTCCTCCTCCATACCTTTCGCGTCGTCTTGGAACGCCTCCTCCCGATGTGCCTCCGAGAAGTGCCCATGAATCTATCACTGTCACTGAGGTGTGAGGAGGTGCTCCCATCATCAGCTGTCGGCGGTTCACTGGTTGTTTTGGAAATTTCTCCCACTTCCTTCCTGGTGTATCCGAGCCCTGCATGATGCGGAAATTCCTCGACTTTGACGGGGTTTACGATGCCTTGGCCATTGATGTCTAGGCCGTTTCCTTGATACCCCATCTTCTTCAGCAATTTGGACCCGATCCCTGTAGTATTATTTTCAAAAGAAGCAAATTCATCATCATGAAAAATACATGGAATTGAAGGGTTGCTTTTTACCTTGGGTTGGTTACGTCGCAATTTTTCCAAGGCCTCATCCTTAGCTTGTATCTGGTGTAGTAATTTTTTTTCTTCTTCCCTTGCTTCCTGTAGGAGCCTTCTTAGCTCTGCCTTTTCTATTTAGATGCCTTGGTTAATCTCTTCAAGTTCTTGGAACTCCGTCGCAGTAAGTGTCCATTTTTTCCTTGGTACATTATCTATTGATATCTTTGTTTCATCACCTGAATCAGAACCCAAGTCTATGGGTCCTTCTGTCATGATCCCAAAGGCCGTAAGCTTCATTTCATCGCCTGAATCGGACCCTAGGTCAATTGGTTGACCTCATGCAAATCCTGTAGCTGCGACCTTTTCATCTTCCTCAGCTCCAAAATCTTCAGAATCTTGGTTTAGTTGTAGGGTGGTGGAGGTTTTCTGCTTCCCTTTTTTGTCATTTTTCTCAGGTCTCAAATCAAGGTGCAACTTCCAACAATTTTCTTCGTCATGTTCCTCTTTTTCACAATATGTGCAAGAGGGCTTTGATCCCCTTATTTTGGTTGTGACAATCCTTTTTCGGTAGTCACTTTGTTCATGCGCCCCCCTGCTTTCTATGTGCATGGCCTTCACACTGGCCTCATCGATGGTAGGAGGCTCAAACAACAATAATGAATGTCTTATGTAACTATGTAATGACCCAATTTACTTAGTTACAAATTCAGGAGAATCTAATGAAATGCCCAAACTTAGTGCTTGTTTTCTAAATTCCTTGGTAAAGCTTTGCACGTTTTGTCCTTTACCTTGCCTTAGGTACTGCGACTCCGTTAAGGCTTTTTGCTTATAACCTAAGGGATAGAATTGGTCTTTAAGTGCAGTAATGAAATTTGACCATGAGGAAAGTTGGTTACCCAAATTACTGTTGCCTTGAATTTTTCTCCACCACTAGATGAGAGTTGTGCCACTCAATCGAAGAGAAGCTAATTGGATTTTCAGCTCATCCTCCACAATCTGTTGGATCCTGCAATAGAGTTCAAGCTGCCTAATCCAATTGTTAAGCTTCTCGGCATTACTTTCACCACTATATACTGGTAGATCAAATTTAACATCTAACTTAAAGAAAGGCTTGTTAGACGTATTTCCAGAATTTTTATTATGATGGTTAGAAGAGAAGGAATTTCATTTGCTGAAGGAGGTGGATCTCCTCCACCATCTCCATGAGCTGAACCTTGCCCTTCTGAAGCATGATCTCCTGATTTATCTAACTTCTCAAGTCTAGAGAATTTCTTCTCTACTCGATCTGCCATGGTATAGAAGGTTTTGCGGAAATTGAGCTCCTCCTCATTCCGATCTTCATCACCCATGTTCCCTCTCTGACGTGCACGCCCTGCTTCGGGATCAAAAGCCTATAGCGTACCTTCGCCTCTTCTTATCTTGTTTCTTGTTAGCATACAAGCATGTAATTTACATCTACAAACACCTGCTCTGATACCACTTGATCCAAAATCTTTTGCTTGAGATGTATAAAATAATTAACATGTGAAAATTGTAGCTTTAAAAAAGAAACTTTAAAGGCATAAGCAGAAAAAGTGAGAAGCAATTAACATCATGCAGGAGAACATAGAGTTGATATCGAAGTTTGTCCAGGAGAGACCACGTCTCTGGCGCCTGCTCAAATAGTAGGGAGGCCTTGCTTTCATTAAATGGCAAAAATGAAAGTACAAGTACAAAATGACGAATTACACCCTTATACCTACCCAATCTAAAATTGGCTGAAAATTGCAGACCTCTGATGAAGATATGGGCAGCACCGTTGGATTTTTGGCGTCGAGCAGTGCAAAATCCATATAAAACTTGCCCCAATCTGACTAAGTGAACATGTGGCCCCTTTGGAAAATGGCTCAGATCATGGTTCCACCCCCTCCTGCACACTGCTCAGGGTTCCCCTACCTCATTTTCTGTGCCCTCTCCTGTTTGTCCTTGGGTGCACTGCAGAATGAAGGCTCATATAAAATGGAGTTGGCAGACTTTTCAAAAATTTCGGTTGGCAGAGTTGGTTTTAGATCCGGAATGTGAGGGAGGAGGTCGGGTGGTCAAACCCCGACCCCTCCATTAAAAGCCCGAAAACTGTTTTAAAAACCCGCATTTCTGTTTTTGAAAACCGCATATATTAAATATAAAGTTGGTACATTTTGTGGGGGGATTGGGCCTGCATTGGGCGGTCCGCCCCCGTGGTTTCCTTCGGCACCGTTTCATAAGGTGGAGGGGTCGGGTGGTGTGGTTACACCCCCGCCCAATACAATATACGTGACGGCTGTAACTGTTGGGCCCTGTGGAATTGTGGGGGCGGAGGGGTCATGGCCACCGACCCCCTATTAAAATATATATTTTGTTTTAAATGCGAATCCGAAGGGTAGGGCGGGGGTGATGGCCTGCCTTACCCATTCTTTTTAATATTTTTTTGATTTATTAGAACAAAGTCGGTTATTTCAAATCTTGCGGATTTTTGACCGAAGGCGACAAATTAACTGTCCCACAAATTTTCCCAGAATCCGGCCAGGTTCACCGGAATCTGGTGGCCGGGTTCCAGCGAAATTGTTGCCTCCTTAAGCTGCCACATCACCAAGTCAACCTTCAAACTTTGACTGCTCCTAACTCCTTCATACGAACTCGGAATTGAGTGCTGTCTGCGCCATTGGAATCAAAATGACGAGATCTACAACCTGAACCTAGTTTGAGAGACTTTCAAACAATTTGAATTTTTAGCCTTGTACTGAAGCCACTTGTACTTGTACCTGTTTAATCCACCTATATCAGTTATGGCCCACTGACCCATTAATATATATATAGTTTAAATTATTTTCTGTTTTAAAATGAATTATCCATTTAAAAAAAACTTGAATTTGACCGCAGGAGTCAAATTAAAGAGGCCACGAATTTGCCCGGAATTTGGCTGGAATCCGGTGGCCGGAAAAGGTTGAAATTGCCCCTTCCTTAAGCCTACCAAGTCACCAAGTCAACCCAAAACTTTGACTGCTCCTAACTCCTTCATACGGACTCAGAATTGAGTGTCGTCTGTGCGGTTGGAATTAGAAAGACGAGATCTTTAACTTGAAACTAAGTTTGCCATATTTCTAAAATTTTGATTTTTGAGCCTTTGTACTTAAGCCACTTGTATTTGGACTTGTTCGATCCACCTGGATCAATCCGTCAAGGAATGAAAATATCTTCACATCGTTTTCTTGTTGACCGGTATTAGCGGGACATTTGTGGCAAGATCTTATAAGACATTTTAGATCATGACACCTAAAAAAACTTAACATTATATGATATTAAAATTCTTAATAGATGTTTGGATGAAATGCCCTTATTTCACTAACATTGTCTTCAATAATCATTTTTTCATAAATGGAATTCCTTTATTCTCCTCGGACCTGCAAAAAATGAGCATCTACCTGCAACAATACATAAAATCATGGAAGAAGAGAGGTGTACGGACTCTCTTAATCTAATAAATATTAAAAAAAATAACAAGTAGTTACTATGTAAAACAAATCCATAGAAAGATAAACAAATCATAATTTATATGTCACCTGCGTTAGAGCATTGGTCGACCATACTAACCAGTAGTGTTTTAATCATAAATTATTTGTTTTTCGTCGAATTTCAGTGATTCCAAAGCCAATTGAAAGTTTTTTCTAAGAGATACCACCAATAGAAACATGTTATAAAAATTCCATGATATGATATGTCAAATTTACTTAGATCAACCTGCATAACAAAGTCATTTTCAAGTTCCCAACTTAGAGCAACAATTGATATTTTAGGCATAACTTTTTCGTTTGATGACATATTGAATTGATTCAAATTAGAGATTAAGTTATTTTCATATATCTATCTACAATAAAAATGGGTTTTGGAGGAAAGAATAATTGATAGGTCAAATATGCTACTGAACAGCTGAAAAACAAAGTTTTGAGAAAGCTGATTTACGATAGGCAGTCAATATTTTCATCATAAATTTCTCATACGATATCGAATTAAAGTGATTCAAATTGCATTGTAAACTAGATTCTTAGGGGAATATAAAATAGAAACATTTTTTCAGGATCTATTCATTTGGGCCTCCCAAAACTGACTGTCCCAATTCTGTTCCTGAGCTGCCTACTAGACACCCTGTAAATGTTTTGGTTATAACTTTTTCGTTTCAAATACAAATGGAATGATTAAAATTGGGTTGTGAAGTAGACATCAATAGCTACTTAATATAGAAATATGTTTTAAAAATATGTCCATTTGGCCCCTCAAAACATGATTGTCCCAACTGTTTTTCCAGAAATTTCATGAAGCCTGCAAGCCATAAAATATGATAAACAAACTTTTTTTTTCAAAATGGTGATGGGTGTTTGTAAAAGTGTGATTTTCAATATAATATGTTTACATACACATATAAATTCAAATATATATCACAAATATCGATTTACACACGTGTTGCAGCAAACATAACTCTTTTTTATTTATTTTATTTTCTACACTAACCTACTTAGTTTGAAAAAGATTAAATATCTCTGCGTATAAGAGTACTTCCAATGGAACCATTTTCGAAACAAGGCCTCAAGTATATACATACCAAAATTATAAAAATATACATTAATAAATACCAGGGTAAGAGAGACCAAGTTCCCTTGAAAAGATGGTGCCAAAAATTGTTGAAGATGCTGCAAACAAATGATGGAGTGAAACCAATCTTCAATATAGCCTTGACTCTCTTGATTTCCCATGGTTTTCATATCATGAATTTATTCCATGAATTCTACAATTTTTGGATTTGAAGCCTTCCCAATCTCAATATAACTTTTATAGAATGGTGCATGTGAGATAGAATGGGTGGGAAGAGTGGGTAAATTTTGCAGTTCAACACATTAAGCATGATATACTGGTTTATTATTGTGAGGGTGTGGAATGGATTGAGCAGGAAATTGTGTAGGGCATGGAGGATTTTGATGATGTAATTGATTGGGTTGCATGGATGATTTTGATAGACAAGTAAGATGTTGAAAAGCTGGTAAAGAATATAGATGATATGTTTTTGCTACAAGATGATGGAGAGTAGTCATGTAATCATAAGATGAACCTTGCCAAAATTGTGGACAATATTGGTGTTACATTGAGATTGACATGGCTGCCCTAACAAAGGAGTATTCCATAATGGATTATGCAAGTAAGAAAATGGAGAGGAAGTGTTTTGAACTATACATGCAGGCCATGGTTTCAATGGTTGTGAGCTTGTAGCTTATCGATCTCTTTGATATGTTGCTTTCATCCTAGGTAAGAAAGATAAACTATGCATGGGATACTCCTTTTGGTAATGAGGGAAAAACACTTCTTATTTTTTTTCTTGATTTTTCTTTACCTGCAAAACATGCAATTGTGAATTTAGAGAGCTAATAAAATAAATTTTAAAACTTTCAAATAAATCATTGATTTAAGCTCTTATATCTCCTGTTCTTGTAGTAGATTTGGAAATGAAAGAAGAAAATTCTCTATAATTCTTACTAGCCTTGGAGATTCCTCTTGAATACCTAATGCACAAATCACAAACATCATCATATGATCGCTGAAAAACATCACCTTTTCCTATCTTATTTAAGAATTCTAAATGTTCATCTTTGATTTCTTTAAGAATGAGTGTTTTTAATATCTCTTTTTCCAAATGCTTATGCTTTGATTTTTGAAGGTTGTATTTAAATCGCTCCACATAGTCCTCCAATCTTTCATCTTCCCCCTGTATCATGCTGAAAATGTCTTCAATGGCCTTGCAATAGTCTTGGTACTTCTTCAAGAATACATTCTTCATTTCCTCCCATGGTTGAATGCAATTTCCACCAAGGCTCATGAATCATCGGAGAGATGCTCCTTTTAGAGTAAGAGGAAACACCTTCAACCTTTTATCATTAGTATAACAATCATATCCTCTAAAAAGTACTTCAAACTCAAATAAAAATGTATCTGGATCTTCATTTTCCAAACCATGAAATTTTGGTAGAGTAGATGGTGGAATTTTGTGCATTTGTGTCACTCCTCCTAGATCTCTGATAGGAAATTCAAAAGTAGAAGTGTGTGCCATTTATTCCCAAAATAGAAGATGTTCTCCATGTGCTACTTTAAAGCTCCTCCTTCAAATGTTCACGTCAATAGGTTAGTGAAATGGGTGGTGCTTACATCACCACTTCAGTGAAATGATAAGATTTATTCAAATTTCTACCTCTAAGATTCCTACTTTTAATCATGCATGCTATATGACCTAAGCCTGACTACTGAGGGTAGACCTCACCACAAGTTAGCTAGGGTGCGTGCGTAGGTTCTTACCTTCCATATTCAATATCAAATCCTCTCAGAGTCAGGAATGCATCTACAACAAGATATTAGTGTGGTAATTCTATTTGACTGCCTCCTCGACAACGACGCAAAAATGTTGGGTAAAATTAATTGCTTAATAAAAACAACTAATCACCTAATAATTTATTATCAACCAAGGAATGCCTTTTTGTTTCAAGGAAATCGGAAAAATATATGCATAGCAAATACCTACATCTAACACTGGTTCTATATGATTATGTTCTACACTATCAAGTTCATTCGAAAAGAAATGAAATTTAAGACTTGAAAAACAATACTGAATCTCAAAAACAGAAAGTAAATGACAGGAAAATAATTATGCTAATCACATGACTTGAATCAATAATAAATTAAAGCACACATTGCTGATTTGTAAGTTTAACCTATTGCACCCAACATAATTCAAATGTTAATCTATGACAATAAATTAAATGAAATCTATAAATGGCAGGAAACAACAAATATGGAAAATGCAGCAAACAACAAATTACTTTTAAAGAAAGAAAATCTACTTTGAAGAAAAATAATTGAAATTCAAATAAACAAGCACGCGACTAAACTACTTGAGATGTTCAAGGCAACACCTCGTCCAAGGTAGTGGGCCCAACTACCCAAGACTCAGTTCTGCCTTGAGAAATAATTCAGATCAGATTACAAGTAACAAATGTAGAACCCAATGGATAACTTCCTTGATTGAAATATATGAGAGAAATAATTACATCAGAATGAAACTCTTGGATTTGTCTCAAGTTCAACAATTATTCATCTCGTATTCAACAATTGTTCATTCGTTCATCCAAAAATTGTTCATCTGTTCATTCCCCTATCTTTGATCTCTGCTTTCATTTAAATACACAGAGAGAAAAGGGAAATTACAACTAACTTGATTACAAAATGATTTAGCATTAAAATTCGAGATTGTATCCAACAAATTGATCAACAAGATCACATTTGAAATATCACGACTCAGCTGGAACAAGTCGAATTTGGTATTGCAATTGGAAGAATTTGGAAAATGGGCACAACAACAAATCAGAGAAAATCGCCTTTAGAGAACCTTCTGTTTATCTCAATCCAAATAGAATTTTGGAAAACTGCTCATTGAAACTGAATTTGTCGTTCTGCACAAAACCCATGTCTCAGATTTTCAAGATTCATCTCCATTTGTTCGAAATCACCAATGCAAAACTGTCACTTTTTTATCCCAACGAATTTCTGAGTTGGAATAGTTGGAGATCGAATTTCCAATCTGGAAGAGATCTTGGAGGATAAAAGTGCGAGTGCTGTTATAACAAATTAATAAACCATATTTGACAAAATCATGCATAATAATTATCAATTTATTAAAAATAAAGGATAATATGTATTACTTATCCATAAGAGCATAAATCATTATAAAATGGAATTAAATGATAAATTATGATAAAGAATGTGATAAATAATGGTAGAAATGGACGAAATAGACATTAGAAAGTGGTAATAATAATGACAATTTAGTGGCTCAACAGTGGTTAGGGCTTTGAGTTAGCGAATTTCCTCATGAATTTCAGAGGGGATGACAAAATGGAAGATAGATCCAAGATCCTGAGCTTGAGCTTTGGCAAGAGACTACCCTCAGGACCTCTGCCCCCAATCCCTTTGTGGTTGTGCATTCACTGTCAAGACATATTGCACTAAAAGAAAAGAGTCAGACAAAACGACTTACCCACAACACCTATGGGCTCAAAGGATTGAGACTGAAAAACCTAGAAAAAAAGATAAAAACCCATAGTGTTCTAGAATTCCAAGGTAAAAAGGGCCAAAAAACAAAGGAGGATAAATGAAAAGGATTGCCAAATGAAAAAATCTTGGCATGGTCTAGCGTTCGCTAGGAGACACCATAATTCAAGCCGCTATCGAACCCAATTGATCTCAAAATAAAAAAATAAACATCCACCAACTAAAATTGAAACTAGAGAATGAAATTTCGAAATCAGAAGAATAGAACAATACCTTGTATTGAACAACCCTCTAAACCTAAAATGACGAGGTTGTACGAGTTGGAGAAAGGCTAGCGCCACTAGCTTATACAACATCAAGCTCAAATATTGCAATCAGTGTCCCAAGGTTTTCAACCCCTACATGCCCAAAGCTTATCCCTTGACCATTGCTTGGTTTCTAGTGCCTGCAACAGGGCCTCCAAACCTAGAATCCAGGTTTCCTAGAATGCATGTTTAAACTCTCCATAACATAATTATCTCTAGAAACTACTTCTACAATATGCAAGTGCATGTCAATGCATAGCCAAAACAAAAGGCCAATGTCTAAGCCTAACATAAATCCCACTAACTATGCCATAGCTCTGCGAATTCATTGTCGAAAAAAAACCTTCCACTGTCAAACACCTAAGGGAATTATCTTGCCCGTTTCAGGGGAGAAACCCAGACTTAACAAAACTTCTCGAGAGCAGGGTCTCTCCTCTCAGAACGATTGAACATAATAAAGACTAACATTTCAATGAAGAGTAGTTTATGCAGTTCACATGTGTGTTGTATGGGGAGGGTTGGCCACACCATCCACCCTCTTAAATGTTGTGGGAGGTGACAAGGTGGCAGGCTTCCCCCCTAACCTGCATAGTCCCAACTTCCAACACCCAAATTAGGGGTTTTCTTAAATTTTTTTAAATGTGTTTTGTAGTTTAAAAAAAATGGAAATATGTTTCTTTTGTGACCAGAGGAAATGATAATTAGGTTGGACTCGTGCTTGTGTGACACATATTAATTTTGATTATTACCACTATAACCTTTGCATGAAACCATACATGCCCCAACACATGGCTCACAAGCTAAATTGGGGGGAATTTGAACCAGATCACATATTTTACATAATAATTCATAACATTGCCATTACCAATTAAGTTGCCCTTTGGGGCTGATTTTTTCCCTTTTTTAATACATACATACATATAAATAAGCGGATGGTATCTCTAAGGAAGCCCTTGCGCTCTTGGTCGATTTAATTGAGATTCATGAGTTTGCAAATGGGGTGGAGATTGAATCAATGCAACCCAATCTCTCTTTCTCGCTATCCCATGTGTTCCCCCCCCCCCCCCCTTTTTGTAGCACGTGGATTATAAGTTATACAATGTGAGGGGTTTTAAAAAATCCTAAGAAACTTGTTGGTCTCTTAAGTAGTAGAAGCTAATATGCCTTTTTGTATGCACTTAGAAATTCTAAACTTTATATCGAGAATATCAATTAGTGGATAACTATTGTATATATTTGTTTACCATATATATATATATATATATATATATATATATATATATATTAAAACTCAATTTAATTAATTTTTAATATATTTATTAAACAAATCAATTAATAAAGAAAAATAATTCAACAAGTACCACTTTTTATTTACAGTGAGTTTTATGTTTTCATTTTTTTATTTTATTTTGGAGGGTACAAGTGGTCAAGGCCATAATTCCAATTAACACATAATTTTAACCCTAAAAATGCCAAAAATAAAATTAAAAGTTTGGATAAATTTGAAAAATCTTAGAAACCAACATTTGAAAAAAAATGTTGGTACTTTATAGGTAAGATGATTTAAAATGCCAAAAAAATGCCTCAAAAAACGGAGTGTTGTGAGTGACAACTTTTTTCAAAGCAAGGGTGAAAATTGTTGAAAATGTTACTAGGTTTGGTCTTCATAATTGTATTTAAGTCATAATGAAATACATTTATCAAAAGAAAGAAAAAGAATTTTTATTATTGAATAAATTGACTTATTAAAGCATGAGTTTCATGCTTGGGTCAATTATTTTTATATAAAGGTCTCCATTATAGACCTCTAGTGTTTATGTCAAGTGTCCTTGTCCATGTAATATTGTAAAGAACCCTTCTTGGGAATTATTTGTCAAGAAATAAAATTATTTTATTGTAAAATAGGTCATTTAGGCCTCCTCCACCAAGTCGGCCTCAAACAGGGTAATTTGACCTCACAAGAAGCCTATATATATGAGCAACTCGACCTCATTTGACACACTCTCTCATCAAGTTTGATTTGCAGTAAATTGCAGTAAACTGGTTGCAAAAAAGAGTGTGACGTTGCAGGAGACAGAGAGAAGCTAGAAGAAGAAAATCAAATTTTTGGGCTACCATTCTCTCACATGTGCAAAGATATTGAGAGTAAGCTAGGATGGAAAAATTTGTCTCCATTGCAAATCGAAGTTCTGAAGTTGGGGGTCGAAATTTCTGCAGTGGTTGCAGTAACTAGGATCAAAGTTTCTAAGATGTTGTTGGGCTAAAATTGCTGAACAAGAAGAGAAGATTGAAGATAATTGCACCATACTAAAAGGCTGACTTGGTGGAGGAGGAAAGTCTGTTGGTCTAGGGTCTTGGTCCATCTCAATTTGAATTACTGAAGGAAGAGTTCTTGAGTGGGTTTTCCCCTATATAGGGGTTTTTCCCTAGCTGTCTGCCTACATCTAGTGTCCCTGATCTTCATGTTTTGTTAAGATAATTGCTTGATGAAACAAAGATAAAAGAAGAACATAAGACAATTAATCAGAACACAAATCTATCACAAATAATTATCAGCATAAGAAAATATTTCCGCCTTTCTAATTTTCCAACAAAAATGACCACTAAATGTTGATATTTTATGAATAAAAAAAATAAAATGTCAAAAATTTGCCCCTGAAAAAAAGGTGCTACAAGTAGCACTACTTTTCAAAACGAAAGTAATAAATCACCACTAATTATAACTTAAAGAAACAAGAACTAAATAATTTTCTCATTAAATTGTTAACTTTGTTCTACCATCCTGTCATGAATTGTATGCTAGTTATTATCGTATCATTCTATCTTTTTCCTTGTACAACTTTGGTAATTCATGTAAAGTCTCATGTATATCTTCTTTTTTATTAGTTATCTTATAATCCAAACTTCTCCACTGGTTTCCTAGTGTTTCCACTCTCAATTCAAGTGTCCTCACATGGGAGGCAAAGGAGGACCTCATCCTCCAAAATCAAATGGGTATTTGGATGTCCAATTTAGGCTTCTAAGAGAGGACCTATTTGCACCTTATAGAGAAGCCTCTCACAAACTTAAAAGTAATTATTAAATCCATTTTTTTTGTTTTTTGTTTAAATATTTTTATATTATGAGAAATATAGATATTTAATAAAAAGACTCTAAGAGATTCTTTTGTGCATTGAAATATTATAGGTCTAAAGGAAATCGATGTAAAACATAAAACTATTAAATATTGAATATTGAATACAATTTTGTAAGCGAGGTTCCATTGATCAAAGTAATGAAAATATTTATGTATGTATCAAAGGATAATTATTGTTACGGTGTTATGTAGGTATCGATCTTAAATAATTTCATTAATTTTCAAGTTATGCATGTACTCATATTAAACAATTTCATTACTTCTCCTTAAAATGTTAGTTATAAATAATATATTATTTGTGAATTATATATATAAACAATTTCACAAAAAAAATAAATAATTGTAATATTAAATATACATTAGTCATAATTATTATTTTTATATTTATAAAATAAATATAATGATATTTATTATATGTTTTATAAAGAGAATATAGATAAAGGTGGGATGATCATAATTTATATTTTAAATATAATTAAAAAATGATTATCAAAATTAAAATATAGTGTATATTTTATATGTCAAAAGTTGATATTTACTATTAAATTATTTTTTGTTAAATTTTTTTAATTTTTTTACCCAGATTATAAAATTTAATGTTCTCAATTTTTTTCTATTTATGTTTTTATAAAATATAGGATTATAAAATACAGGATTATAAACATTCTTTAAAATTTCTATAGTTATAACATTACTTAATTTTTTTTATTTTTATTTTTTTTATAATTTATAATTATATTTATTAAAAATTAAAAATTTCTTAAAATTAGTAGTCTATTTCTCTTATAATATTTTTATAACAAAATTTGGAAAGTCATATAATTTAAGTAAGCATTTACATTACATGGTTTTTATTTTATTCAATGTCTCCATGTTCTAAAGCAATACATGTCAAATTAAGTTTACATTAACAAATATTTGAATCTTATATTTAAAAACCACCAAATCTTTAAATTTTTTTTTATTTTTTTTTTATTTTTTTAAGGTTACAACTAATTTAGACTTCAAATTACTATATGAGACCCCCCTTGGTGTATGTAGAACTCATTTTGCATGACAATTTGACTTTATTCGCAATACTAGGAAGGGGTGAATCAATATTTCTTATCAATTAGTATTTTTGATTTTTCATAGCATTAATTGTCTTTAACATTTAATCAACATAATTAGTAAACAACATCATTCAACAATGCACAATAATCAAGACAATAGACACATAAACCACCACATGCTTCTTAATAAACCACCAAATGCTTCTTAATATTTGTCTTCTTAAAGAATAATTACACTAAGTTTTCAGCTCCAATTGAAGTAGGTTCCCACCCCTTGATTTACAGGGTTCAACTTGTAGGATGCTCCAATACCTTGTTTACCAACTGCAACTGGAAGGACGGTCCAAGGCTCTAGATCTCAGGCTCCAACCTAACAGATGCTCCAACACCCTGTGTACCAATTGCAACTAGATGGATGCTCCAATGCCCTGTGCACACTACGACTTGTCCTAGTACCACCCTGCTGCCTTGAAGTGTTCTCAGGCTCCAACCTGAAGGTGACTCCAATCATATTTCTTGCAGGTCACCCTTCCACCCTGAAGAGTCAACATACCACATTTCACAATTTTCAGACTGGATCCCCTTATGATATGAATCAATATAAGAAAATTGTAAAGAAGATATTGTCACTTTGGTCAGTAAGGATATCACTAACAAGTCCTAGAAATCACACTGCTCAACACTGCTCTAACTGACCATTGTAAAACATTGACATCTTCTCAATCACAATGCCAAATCAAGCCACTACAGAGACTACACATCAAACCTTGACTACCAATTCAGTTGCATCCACTAATTATTGTACAATACATTGTCATTGTTGTTTCCATTGCACTGCAATGCTCATGAATGAATATGAATTCAAAGGATCATGAAGAAATATGTCCAAACCACTATGCCAAGCTACTAATATTTTTGCAAGTACTCGGCAATAATGCATAATGATGGCTCAATCCAAGATGCATTAGGTCATCCCTATGACCTGGTTGCAATTGCCTCAAAATCTGCCCAATGAAGGTTACTAACATGTGTCTTATGGTTGCTCAAATATAACTATGAAGCACCTTCCAGATTGTCATACCATGATGTCCCTGTCTCACTTGTGCACATATCAATCCCTTTTGAGGGTTCAAAGTTTTGTTGAAAACCAATGTGAGGAACCTCAGGTCTATCATGTAATTTCACTCTTTTTCTTGTCACAAATATTGTCCAACGAGTCACCCATGTCCAAAACAAAACAAAAAAAAACCAAGAATATAATCCCTTTATAAATTCATTATTATTTACCACAGGAGGTTCGAAGATTTCAGAGCTATGCTTAAGGATTTGTCATGTATGTTTTATGTTTTAAGAGGATATGTGAGGTGTCTTTTTATAGAGTTGAGAGGGAATTCTGTAGTGAATGTTGGAGGATACTTTTAGGGGCTTAATCATCTCAAAATATTTTAATTTTATAATAAACATACTTTATTTGATTACCCTAAGCCCTAAGTGAAGATAAATTTCCCTATTGATGGGAATTTTAGGATGCAGGGTGCTTCTCATTGGTGCACAATACTTGTGATGCCTTCCTCGAGAATATTTATCAACAAAACATAATAAATAACCCTTAATCTTGATGTCTCATAGTCAACAACTAATGAAGGAGTGCCATGTCACCACCCCTTGGGGTTTTAGCCCAGAAACTGGGGTCATCAACTTCAAACTTGAATATATCTCAAACCAAGAGGCCTCTCGGGGCATGCCACATACCTCATGAAACATCTAGATGAGGAGAATCTATTAGGAATGATCTATGGGTAAAATTATTGATTTTTCACTTCAAAAAGCTCTGAAAATTTTGGAGTATGTCCATTGACCAAGGAACCAAAACCTAGAACTTAGGATTTCCAACCATCCAACAATGGAGCTCCCTACTTGATGTAATCCAGACAAATATAAGAAGCGTTCATTAACTTTTTGACATCAATGAAAGGTGTTTTAGTCAAAATCAAACCCTAGGGTTGATATCATTGACAACACCATCCAACATGCCATTAAAGTTTATAGAGGTGTACATCCTCTACCTTCCTCTAAATTTGAACACATGACCCTTTTTTTTTTATAACCGAAACTATGATTTTGTATTGTATAAAAACACTATGTTGGGGTCACAATTCTTCCACGAGAGATACAAATACGATAAAATTTGATACAAAAATTCGAAGGTAGGACAAAGTAGGAATTCCTTTATCGTCACCCTTTTAGCAAGATTGTGCCTATTCAAAAATATTATAACCCATGCATTGTTCAATTTATATATTCTCTAGTAATCTCCTACTATCCGACAAAATTTACAGTTCATTTACAAAAACAAAGTTATTTTTCATCCTCTCCTAGAAGAGGGTCAACTCTTTGAGCAAGATCAAAAAAATTAAAATTTGGTATACACATAAAGTTGACACATAAGCAATTATTAGAAGAGGAGGAATATTTTGGTTTAGGCCCTTGATTTGAGTTTGCAAGTTGGAAATCTGATCCTCCATTTGGCTAATTTTAGCCTTCAACTTAGTAATTTGGTCCAAAGAGATAGTAAAGTTGGCTACCATCTAATTGTACTTTGTTTTCATCTTCATGAGTTCATTATGCAAATCTTGCACTCTAGTTCCATATTCTTCCTCCTAAACATTTTAATCATGATTTCTAGAGTGCAACCCCGAGTTGAGCTACAGTCAACCTCCAAGAAGCTGATTTCCTTAAGAAATCCATTCCTTGTCTTCTCCACAAAATACCAACCTCGATTTAAAATATCATAAACATAGTACTAAGCAAAGGAAGAAATAAAAAAATGTGACTCTGAATACCTGGCTAAATAGTGTTGATAAGTTAAAGATATCCCATTCGATGCCACCATGCAAAAAATTCCCCTCAGACTAACACTTAATAGTCCTCCCAAAGTGGTTCAAGCTTCTTGGAGGGGACTTGAAGATCAGATAATTTGAGCCACCCAAAAGCAAGTACAAATAGTGCCAAGGGTTCCCAAAGAGAGAACCCAACCCAAATTTACCATAAATTTTCAGAAACTTGGGGAGGATGGGGCGAACAAAACCTATCCCAAAGGACCTAACAATGTGCTCTGAAGGGGAAATCTCGTGTCTTATATGGCACATTTCATCATCAAATAACCATACTCTTAGTAATTCTGAGTCACAATAATTCTACATACCTTGATTCACTACAATCAATCCACCTTGAATCGCTTTTTCCATCATCAACGTAGGCACAAACATCATAATCATGTCATTTCACGCCAAAATAACTATACACTGGATTCATGTCATTGGGAGCATGCCAATGGATTCCCCGCTCGAGTGAGGGTACTATAGATTACGCAACCATGAAGGGATGTTGTATCCTCACAAATGAAACCTCTTGAACTGAACTTTTACTCAGAACATCATGTGAAGAGAAAAATTAGAACGAGCATGCTATGTTCAATTGAACCATGTTATTGCATGCCTGGGATGCGTATCCTCTTCTCACCAAACTTGAGGGACAACAAGGTTTCAATTTAAAATGAGGCATTAAACTATGGGATAAGGGATTAGCCAATAATCCCATTCACTATTAGATTCCCCTTAGCCATATTTGTTCCTTGTTTGGTTATTTCGTCAACTTTCTTATTGTTGGATCTTAGAACTTGGAACACTGAATGAATAAAAACCTCTTTGATTATGATATAGATCATTTTAAATATAGTTTTAAATTTAATATCCTTGGGATAATATCCTACAATGAAGTGTTGAAGGATGATAATGGAATCTCCCATGGTGATCAAGTTATCTATGCCTTTCGAGACTACCAGATTGAGCCCTTGAAATAATGCAAAAGTCTCCACTTGGTTATTAGAAGCATGTCCCAATCCCCAAGAGTAAATTTATTCATATTGTTCTCTATGGTGAAAACCACCCCCACCCCCTCCACCCTTACCACCCATTGAACTTGTGACCTCTTAAGAGGAAATGCATGTTACGTAATGTAAATATAATGCAAATGTTACATATACCACTATAAAAATTATACTTTATTTTTAAATCTAAATTTCTTATTGTAGATGAACTTCAAATTTTAATATAAAAACATTATTTATTTAATTGTAAATATATAATATTATTATTATTTAGGTTACAATTGAGTAGGTGATATTAAATAATTTTGACCATTTCTTACTTAAAAGTTTAAAAGAGTTGTGTAACTCAATGACACTTCGGAGTGTTACATATAGAACTAACATGCCATAACTTTTATTCCTCAATCTCTTTTAAAAATATTTTGAAATTTTCAATTCACACATGTAATATGTAAATACTTACTAATACCTATCTATCCAACTTCTACTCAACTTCTAAAAACGTGGAGTATAACCATTATCACTTATCTTTTTTTCAAGGTCGTCTATAGATAATAAAGTGTTTTACAATCACACACACACACACACACACACGCACACACACACATATATATAAGCATTTGCACCAAAAGGGTTCAAAGATATGCCGATAGAAGTGTAGATTAATGTTGAGTGACATAGAGGTAGCATTGAAAGAAACACCATTGTGGACGTGGAAGGCATGAGGAATCAGGAGGATAAAGTATTGGTAAAGTAGATCTTTCAAAGTGGGTAAAAGTGCATAATAAAATCTGAAATATATCAGTTTTTTATCATCGAACTAAAAATTAGAAACACATTACCTTGACTAGTTTAAAAAAATAAATGTTTACTCTCTAAACAAATAAAAAACATAGGAAATCCAATATTGACCCTTGAAACCCTTTATTAGGAAAATCAAGGACTAATAGATACAAATAACAAACATAGGAAATCAAATATTTACTCTTGAAAACCTTTATTGGAAAAATCAACGCCAAATAGATACCTATTATTTCCTTGGCTACTTGGCGACTCTAGCCACATTGATACCAACTCTTGTTCTATGTTCCAACATCAATCTCTTCCAAAAGGCGCCTCACAAACTAACTCTACACTAAACCATAGATACATTTATAGAAAAGGCACTTCACAAATGAGCTCTACACTAAAGCATAGATACATATGTAGGAAATTGTAAACTTATAGTCACAACAAAGTATTTATTTCCATCTCTATGTTTTTCAATCCTTCATCAAGTTTTCTATATTTAGAATAAAAAGTACAACACTCCATCTATGATAAGCTTGATCCACACACATAAGCAGGAGAGTATGGCTCCTAATAGTTATCAACTTACACCACACAGTGCTATCACTTGAACATACACATGCATATTGAACATTTTCTCTTTATCTTTCATCACTACACCATCTCTGATAAGTTTGATCCACGCACGAAAGCTTACACCACACAATGTTATCATTTGACAAGGACATGTATATTGAACATGTTCTCTTAAAAATAACATATAGAGAGAAAGAAACTAGTGGTAGTTGTTATCGTTCTGTAATTTACGAGATTGTAAGAATAAACACAGAGGACAACATCAAAACCACTTTGGAAGCTAGGATCTAGCCCTGCCAGCTTCAGAGAGGGATCTCTCTGTAAAATTTAACTTTGTTTTTAGTGAATTTTAGGCTAGTTATTACTATACTTGATTGCTTGTTTGATTTGGATTGTTTGGTTGATTAAATGGCTACATTTCCATTGGGCTATGGAGTCTAAAGATTTAACTGGATATGCATCAATGTTTGAAGGAGTCTCACAGGGAAAGCTAGGTTGCATTAACTAGATATTTTAGGATTTGAAGTGGATTATGAAAATAGAAGTAGTGTAGAATTCAATAGAAATTGAAGAGCAATGAAGTATTCTTCAATATGACCTCGGTAGAAAACATGTAAATTGCAAACAACCAGAATAGGGTGTTCTAATTAACATATCATATTCATCACAAATTCTGTTGTACAATTAAGATTTTTAGAATTACAGAGAAAGTAAAAACAATGAATAACACAATTACAGAAGAAAAAACATCACCAATGAATACACCACATGAATCCTGTGAAATGTCCTTGTATTATTGATACTCCCAAAAAATTGGAAATTATAATGCTCAACAAAAATTATACTCAGTAATCAACCCTTAATACTTCGAACAATGAAGTATTTATACTAATTTACAAAAAGGATTTACAGAATCGTTGTCTCAACCGACTGTGTATTCTTAGCATAATATCGAACAATAAAATCTATCTGTTACAAAAGAATAGGCTAGGTGGACAATGATCTGGAAAGCTGACACTGTTTTGGAAAAAACAATTTGCTTAATTGACATATCTCTAGGCTGCGCTGGCTGATGTGCTAGCTAATGTTGACTTTCTCCAAATTACTAATTAATCCTGTAACTCACGGAGTTTATCCCATCGATCTTCATTTGTGATGGTCAATTTAACCACCTTTAGATAAATCTCATCAACTTCGGTCTATCTGGAAATAATGGGCTTTACAACAAAGATATGAATTACTTCATGCTAGATGAAGAAACCATTACTCATTGCTTCTAAAAACGATCTGCCTGACATACTACCTTTGATGCTTGAAAATTTGATGCTATCCTTGGAAATTTCCTTCAATTTTTTGACATAATATTCATAAGCAATTAACTTATCATTAATCACAAATAAAGAAGTCAGACCCTTCTGTGTTAAAGGCTCTATTTTGGTAAATAATCTGTTAACTGCTATTTCTAGACTATGGCATTTTTCTTCTAGCTGAATAACCTTAGTAAGAGTCCTCTTCACTTCCAGAATGGTTTTTGTCCTATAATCTACCCCCAAATCATCCAATTCATATATGTTTTTGGAGTTTAGGAACTTGATGATGTTGGTTGCTGTTGTAGGTATTTCTCCCAGCTCTTGTTTGATGTCTGTTATAACATCAATTTCTCTTCTTATCAACTCCTTTTTCTTAAAGATAATCTGGATGCAGGGCCAGATTTCAGCAATGGAGTTCATGATATATGCCCATATGATTTCCTTAGCTTGGGCCAAGGTCTGTCCTATTGCTGATTATCTTTATGACTTTTGCAATCTTTCTATCAACTTCAGAGCTCTTTGTGCTTCTGCTAAATGAGAAGCTTCACTCCTTTTCCTCTAGTATTGCGATACTTTAACCTAATCCTGCAACTTATTAATCTCTTATGTCTGAATGGATAGATTTTCCACTGCCTTAGTCAACTTTCTACACTATTTGCTGTTTGTGTCGTCTGTGGAGTAGAGGTTGTATCTGTAGGAATGGCTCTAAGAGGTACAACATCCAATGGAACAATGGAAAAATTTGCAGTCTGCTCCTTTTCTTTGATCATATTTTCCATATCGGTATCCATTTGTCTTATCTGTGCATTTTGCTCCATGATGAGATTCATCATATCAGTCTTCTAAGTCTCTGTCTCCTCTATATCCTTGGTAAGAGGATCTTCAGTAGCTGAAAAATTCAGTTGTTTTCTCAATGCTGCTATGTCAGCATTCTTATTTTTTATTATGTCCTTTGTAGCCTTCATATTTGAGGGATCATATCCTATCTTCACCACTAAATATTCTAAGGATTTAATCCTTGTATCCTTAGCAAGAGAATAAATCTTCTCCATTTTCAACTGTACTAGATATTGGAAAAATAAACCTGCAATTTGGAAAGAATCATGGTTGTATTATTCAAAGTTCAAGAGATAATTTCACCTGTTTGTTTGTGCATCTCCGTTTGATCAATGGGATGAATGCCCTTTATGTTGAATTCAAAAGATGTCTTCTTGTAGTCTTATGTTGACTTTCGCTGTGGAATTTGGGCCTCAAGGAAGGCCATATGTATCTTACCCTTCTCTAAATCAAATACTGACAGCAACCTACTTTGAGAACTGGAAGTCCGCTTCTAGAATTGGGCATAGGTGTTGTTATTCAGGATTTCATTTTTGAGATTTATCTCCCTGAACCTGTCAAAAACTGTCTTCTCCTTCTCACCTTGGACAACCTTAGTTGTCTGTATAGCTTCATGATGGTCATGATATATTGAAGAAGTTGTAGGAAAAAAACAGTGGATTGGCCACCTACTTGAGAAGAAGAAGGTGTTTATTAGTGGCCATAGAAACTTCTTGCTTTGAGTTTTTATCTGCGTCATCTTTAAGATTCAATTTTGTTCTTTTTTCTATACATTATTTTGAATTATTTACCTATAGTATCAGTCAATGAAGGTGACTCTTCTTCTCTTTGCCTTTTCCCTGCTTTTTCCTATGGGATAAAATTTTGTGATTTCGATGTTGATACTAGTTGCTCCTCAACATCCTGCAATGTGTTTTCAGCCCATTATAACTGGTTCATGTACTTTTCTATCTCAAGCCTCTGGGTATGTATGTAGGGAGTAGTTTTATTCTCTACTCTTAGCTTTGAAATGCTTCCCAAAGGGTCATAGGAACAAGTGAAACTCAGGATGAAATTCATTTCTTTCAATATTTTATCTGCTTCCTCCCCTACTGACCTACTATTAAAAATAAAGGGCCCAATATGTGCTTTGATCCAAAATTGGGACTCCTTGGCTGATGTAAAGTGAATTTCATCTGCATTCAACATCTGTCTGATATACTCAAGAGAAAAAAAATCCTCATGGGGAGGAATTTTGGGAGTTTATAGGGAGCAAGACCACACCCATTGACTCTTATCTCTATATAATTTTGGTACAAGTACCAGTCTCCTGTCTTGGCCTGATCTGAAAAATGTGGTATCCATTTTATGTCTTCACCTATCCTAGGTTCAGCTGTACTACTCAGAATACTCATGGCTGGACGCACAAATAGTTCAATGAATTGTTTGTATGAAAATTCCTTCTGTTCTTTCATCACCAAAGATGTCCAGAAGATGACTTATTGCTAATTACCATCTTAATCAAGATTTTGCATGGAAAATTTGAATCTATCTGCCTAATAATACACAAACATGTATACTAAAATAGAAGAGTCTTTAAACACTTCTTCAATCTGAAAATTGATAAATTGATCATGGATGTTGTCTGCTAGGAATTGGATGAAATTAAAAATGATTGATGGTTTACAGTCTGTGGAAAAGATAGAGAGGAAACCTAAAATGGGTTCATTTACCCATTGATCAGAATAATAGCCAAGAAGGTATGCAATGAATGTTATATTCTGTTTTGCCTGATCAGGAAAAATATAGGAAGGGTATGGAGGGTTTTTCTTTGGCAATTGAGTAATTTCAGGTAGGAAAATGTCAAAGATTTTAGCTCTTTTGGAAAAATCAAGCTTCTGGAAAAATTCATTGAGGGCTTCTAGGGAGAAAGGGGTGCTATTCTCGACAAAGGGAGCTTGCATCATCTTATCAATTGATTGGGTAATGATAGTGAAAATGATTTCACCTGTAGGGGAAATAATAGCTCTTTGACTAGGGATGTAACATGCTTGACACTTTCGGATAAATTCAGGGGCATTGTATGTATGAGGGAATATATAATGAGGTAAATTGGACTCCCAGAGTCCAATATCATCAGATTTGTCAATGTATTTATCTTCCAACCAACAATACATCTCAAACAACTCAAATTCACACTATGCTTCATTAATTTTATAATCCCTATCAGCTAGAGGAACGTGATCTAAATCTAGGGGAGGGTGGACCAATGGATTGAAAGGTTCCTCCTGGTTTTTCTTTTTAGGAGGCATATTTAATCTATTTTGAGGAATTCAAGTGGAATTAGGATGAACAGGTTTACCTGGAATGCGCAGCAACTCTATAATTGGTTGAAGGAGATAAGGTAAGCGTTGTCGCTTTGGTTGGAGGCAAATCAAGTGATAAACAATGGCACATTATAAACCTGTAAAGAAATTGAATTTGTATAAAATAAATCACAGTAAAGGTCAAAAGGATGAAATTTCATGGTTTTATAAGAAAGTTGGTTTTTATGTTGCACATGGCACAGATTCGTTAATTTAACGGTCATGGGGCTTAATTAAATGTGTTAGCGGATAAAAGACCACGGGAGTGGATTTGATTGGTAATAGATAGGTGATGTGGTGCATTAGGAGTGGAGGAAGTAACAGGCAGGGACAATAATATTTAGGATGAGGGGAAGGTGGTTTTCAGAGGGGGGGCGGGTAGTAGGCAGTTAACGGTTTAGGTGGAGGGGGGGTGTGAACAATGGAGAGGAGGCCATGTGATAGTGGGTCCGGGTGGGGAATCTATTTTTTTTCAGACCCTCCCCCGCGGCGGTAAAGCTAGGATGGAGAGGGGGGGCTGAAGGCTTATGAGGGTCATCGATCGGGGAACAGGTGGATCAGATGGAGGACAGGTGCAAGTACTTTAACGACATTTGACATGATAGTTTGTCAAGTAGTGGTCCATTCGGTTGGAGTGGAAAACTTAGGATATAATGTAAAATAGATCAAACATATCAATCATGCACTCGCTACTTGAAACATAGGATAAAGTGATTTTTTTCACTAATCCATTTATGTGCCAAATACACAATGAAATGAAACTTATGATATAAACATTTTTTATCCTTTTTTAAAGCCCAAAACACTTCTACCTACCCTTTAAATTTTACATTATTTTTCTAAACTAGCATTTTTTATTTATTTCTTCTTGGGGTGCTTTTAGACTAGCAAACCCATATCTCTTTTTTTATGAAAATTCTAATCTACTCTATCAATTATTTCTCCTATTGATTCATATTAGATAGTTGAATCAATTTCATTTTCTACCTAACTATTGATTTACCAAGATTATATTGTTTGGCAAATATTTATTCTCTAATCTGATTTACAAAAATTCAAAATTGTTCAACCATGATTAAGCTGTATGGTTTGAACAAATAACTAGTCATTGTGGCATTTTTAAGCAATTTGCACACAACCTTATTTCTTTTGACATAAATAAAACTATCTATGAGTAGTGGCATTTGAATTTGCAACACTCTCAGTCTTATTTTCTCTATTTTTCTTTTGTGGGGTTCTGATTTTATTTTTATTCTTTTTTCAACTTTTCTATCTTTTTCTCTTTATTCATTTTTTTTAGATATACCCTCTTTTCATTTTTCTTATATGTATGTTTTTTGGAAATCATTTGCATATTAAAAATAATTTACAATATCAGATTACTGAGACAAAATACTCAATCACCTTGAGATCCTATAAATTATAGGACCCTAACAGTAGTTTTGTCATGACACATATATAACAGACCATGGTATAATACCAAAACACTCAATAATCTATGGCACGATACATAATAATAATGGTCTGCTAAAAATGAATGAGTGAATGAGATGGTAAGATGTGGCAATGAAGCTAGAGATGTCAGGGGCAACTTCCAAATATCTGTACTAAAGGTAGCACAAATTTTGGAATATACATTTGATCACTGAAAAATGTATATAGAAAACCTATGTCAAATGTATTGAAAAATAGATTTTGGAGTTTAAGGATGAGAAATTCCAAAAATTACAACTTCAAAACATCCATCTTAAGCGAGGTCAAATTTTAAAATATTCATTTAATCATTGAAAACTATATACTAAAAAAATACTAGTTTATTGAAAAACAATCTTTTAAATTCATAATTTGTAAGAGATTACCTTAAGTTGCAAAGTTAAATTCTTCCCCAACACCACCCACCCCACCCTAACACTTATAAGTCTTGGCCCTCTAGTGAATTTGTTTACCTAGAAGTCATTTGAGGTCAATAAGGAAGGAGGGAATTTCTTAACGATGTACTTCATGCTTGGTAAAGGTTCTAGAATCTAAAATCCAATTTTCAATGATATTAAGCCCCAAATTAATTTGGAAAAATTTGGATTCTACCTCCCATGGTTGGTTAAAATGTTCACCAATATTATAAAACTTGTCTTTTAAGTTTCCTAAAATTTATCCAGAATATCTTGCCTCATCATGCAACATCTCTCTCATATTCAAACCTTTTCACTAGATGACAGTTGGAGAAATTTCAAACTGGAATATGATGATTTTCAACCACAATCTAGAGGGCGGGATAATCTTTTGTATTTCAACCACAATCTTGGATGAGTTGTGTTTTAATGTAGAATCCTTCCCTGGATTGCTGCAACTGAATAGTCTGATTAATCCTCCTCTGTGTGTCATTTGGCTCAACCTGCAATTCTTGAATTATATTCATAACCAGAACTCCCAAAGAGGATGGGAAAAAAACATCCATCCCATAAACCAATTGGTATGGTGACATGCCAATTGACTTCTTTGTAGTAAGTCTGTCAGCCCAAAGTGCAATAATTAACTTGTTGTGCCATGAAATTTTGTTTTCTTCTAACAAATTTTTAATGATGTTGTCCAAACTTTTATTTGAGGATTCAACCAACCCATTACCTTGAGGGTAATAAGCAGTTGAATGTCCCAAAGTAATATGGTATTTATTGCAAAAATATATCATTTTCTTGGATTTAAAGGCTGCAACATTATCAGTAATGAGTTTGCTTGGATAGCCAAATCTAGAGAGGATATTGGTTTCCAGAACTTTGATTATGACAACATCAGTGGCTAATCTGGAAGGTGTGGCTTCAATCCATTTAGTGAATTAATCAGTGGTTGTGAGAATCCACTTATGTTGGGTAGAGGAAGGTGGATGAATTTCACCAATGAAATCCAATCCCATTGTTGGAAAGGACTTTCAACATATATAGGCTTTAAGGGCAGAGGCAAACGTTTTCTTTTTCCCTCAAATGTCTGGCATTTATGGCAGGAGGTTACTTTTTTGTGGACATTAGGGAAAAGGGCAGGCCAGTAAAAGCCAACTCTAAGGATCTTGTTAGCAGTGGTTTTCCAATATAGATGTCCATCGCAATCACCTTCATGGAATTCCTGCATGGTTCTTTCTGCATCATCCTTCAATGGGCACTTTAGTAAAATACCACCGACATCTTTCCAATATAAAACATTATCTATGATATAAAACTTGACTACCTTTAACTTTAGAAATATTGCTTTTGTTTTTGGTAAACCATGAGGAGAATTTAAATTAAATAAAAGAAAAATGAGGTCTGCATACCAGGGCGAGTTCAGAAAAGCCTCATCAATCTGTGGAGTCTCCTGCTCCTCTTGATCATCTAATGCAGCAACAAAGTTGATATCCAATGCATGAAAATTTGACTCAGCCATCAATTTGGCTAGTTCTTGTCCTTTGATAAGCTTGGTGGGCTTGATTTATAAGTCATACTCAAGAATGATAACAATCCATTACATCTTTTACCATCAGGTCCATTCTGAGTTAAAATATCCTTTACCACCGAATTTGGCACATAAGAAATTATATGGGAATGTAGGATATACACTCTGAAATCTTTAATTTCTTTTATCAATACAAAGGCTTGTTTTTCCATTATGTTATATTTCAAAGCCGCATCTCTTAAAGCCTTACTAAAAAATGCAATGGGATGTTCAAATCCTTCATTAGGTTTATGTAATAAAACAACTGCAACATTATGTTCAGATGCAAAAGAAAAGATTATGAAATCTTTAGTGAAATATGGACTGATCAAAACTGGTGCTTTTGTTAATGATTGTTTAACTAGATCAAAGGATTGCCTAGATTCAATGTTCCATATAATTCTAAATATTTTTTCAGCATATTTGTTATATTTCTGAGAATTTCTGCAAGGTTAGGAATGAATCTTCTTAGGAAATTAATCTTGCCAATAAATGATTGAAGCTCCTTAATGTTTCTAGGATGGCTGATTTTCAATATAGCTTCAATTCTACTGGGATCAATCCTAATACCATATTTAGAAATTATATGACCCAAAATTTTTCCTTCTTCAAGGCTAAAAAGTGTTTTCTTAGGATTTAATGAACTGCTAATCCTTCTACACTTTTTAAACACTCTTCTCAGATGTAACAAATGTTCCTCATCAGTTTTTGAATAGACAATAATATCATCTAGATAAATCACAATAAATCTTCCAATCTCATCAGCAAAGGCAATATCCATTTCTCTTTGAAATGTGGCTCCAACATTCATTAACCCAAAAGGCATCTTATCATACATGACGGTTCCCCATGGAGTAGTGAAAGTTGTTTTATCATGATCATCAAGATGAACTAAGAATTTTTTATAGCCTGAGAAACCATCTAATAAAGAAATCCTACTAGATCCAACTACCTTCTGTAATATATGATCCATTTTTGGCAAAGGGTAGTTGTCTTTTAGGGAGACCTTGTTAAAATTTCTGAAATCTATGCATAATCTTATTTCTCCTGTTTTCTTCCTAGTAGGCACTATGTTAGACACCCACTTAGAGTACCTATGAGGAACTATGATTTTAGCATCATACATATTTTTAATTTCTTTCTCAATCAGAGGCATCAAAACTGGATTTATTCTATGAAGTTTCTGCTTAAATGGTTTTTGATCCTCCTTAATTGGGATTTTATGCTATATAATACTAGTGTCATATGCTTTGAGGTCTTCATAGCTCCAAGGAAAGACATCAATAAATTCTTTGAATAAATAAATGTATTTTTGTTTTTCAGCAATATGCAGTGATTTTGATAGTTTTATCATTTTAGGATCCTTTTCACTGCCTATATTACACTCTTCTACATCTGCCCCTGTGGGCTCTATTTTAGGCTTTTTAGATACATCATTGAAACCAAATAATTCTTCTGGTGGAACCAAACCTCTAGGTAAAACATTATCCTTTAACTGAAGTATTTCAAACTCTTCTTTTTTGGGATCTATTTCAAGCAATTCCAATTTATTTACAACTTTATCTACATGAGTATTTATATCTGAATCATCTAACTGTTTTCCTACATTAGAATTTTCAACTATTTGATCTTCGAATTCACACTCTAAATCTATACTATTTTCTCCATATTCATCCTTAGACTGCATAAAGTTTTCAATTTTATTGTCATTTCCAAACACTTGCCAATACCTCATATTATATGGTACAACTGGTCGATGTTTCACTTCCACTGTATATTGTCTATTGGGGTAAGGCATTTTACATGTGCTAGCTAAAAATCCATACCATTTGAAAGGGGATTCTGATTTCTAGTAATAGCAGCAAGATCATATTCCATAAAAGTTTCTAGAAAATCAAGCACAACATTTCTGTATGCTCCCAATCTAGGACGCTTTGTAGAATATTCTCCTTTAATATTCTTTATGCTTTGTAGAATATTGCAATCCTAATAAAAGTTCTTCGTACTCGGCTATATTATTGGTACATTGAAAATTAAGCTTGTATGAATGACCTTCAGCATGGTTGTTTCCTGTGTTTGAAACCCACACTCCTGCTCCAAAACCCTCTCTGCTACAAGATCCATCAAAACTCATGTTCCAAAGAGGTTCGAGCTCAGTGTTTTGTTCCACTATTTGTGTTTGGTTTTCATGTGTTTCACAAATATCATTTCTGCAATGGTAACCTGAGTATTGATATCTCCATCATTATAAAGAATGAAAGAGTCTAAATCTGAGTGGACAGAGTAAAGAGGATAGTTATGTGGTTTATCTTGAATACTCACCATGAATTTCATCAAAGTTTCCCTATATAGTCTTCTTTGCTGACCAAACACTGGTATGGTAGCATAAGTCATGTCCATTTGTAGGGTCCTTTGTAATTTTTCTCCCCATGAGCTTGAAAACAACATGCCATACTTAGGGGGTATATCTGCAACCACTATATCCATTATTAGACTATATCCCTATTTGTAATCATCTGATTCTTCTTAATCAAGCTCAGTTTCAGAAAGTTGAAAAAGATTTTGTTCGTCTTGAGTGAGAAAAATTGTTTCATCATCATTAATACCCATCAAATTTATTTCTCATCTTCTACCTCTTCCACTATTTCCCCATAATCGCAACATAATTCCCCTAAAATGGAGGTCTAATTTTTTGATCAGGGCCCCTTTGTTCCCTCTGTTTGATTTGGGGAGGATTTCTTCTAAGATTTTGATTACGATTTTGAGGTGCAGGCTGATTTTATTTAGGAACAACCCTTTCATTTAGATTAATCCTTTCCATCATTCTTTCTACTATTCTGAATAATGAATCTATTTTGGCATCAACAGAAGAAGATGAGGGTTCTTATTTCATGGTCACTCTTCTTTCAGTTCTTATCCTAGCCCTCTTTGCCAACATATTGGCTTCTACACTTACTCCATCCCTTTTCATTTCTTTTAATGTTGAGGAATTTCTCTCTTTAAGCTGGTAAGACATATCTACCTCAAAACCATCTGGGAATTTAATTAAGGGTAAACCCTGTGGTGGTTTAATGTTGGTGGGAATTTCATTTTATACACTGTTAAATCTAGTGCAATAATCCTGGACACTTTCCCCTGGTGCCCTTCTAATGCTTTCATATTCAGATAAAATCTGAAGAGGGTTATTTTTAATTTCCAATCTATTAAGGAATGTCTGATGGAATGCAGTGAGATCATTAATGCTAGCAGTAGGCGAAGCTTTAAACCATTTCTTAACCTCTCCAGTGAGAATTTGTGCGAACAACCTCATTTTGACGTTTTCCTCATCTACTTCATGAAGGTCAAAAATATCTTTCATCCTATCTACATGTTGTTGGGCAGTGATAGGTCCAGTTCCATCAAATTGTGGAATCCCCGTCTAATAGTCATGTGGCATGTTTTCCAAAGGAGCTTTAAGGACAAGAGGAGTATATTTGGCTGCCACTATATGTATATGATGATGAACAATATTTGGATTGATCAAAGGTGGTTGTTGGATGAGAGGTGGAGGTTGAACTGAATGTTGAGATTTTGGTGAGGATGAAGGTTGGACCGTGGTTGAGGATTGGGGAGAGGATGGGGTTTGAGTTTCTTGATGAGAAACTACCAGAGTAGTAGTGGAAACTACAAAAGGGGTAGGACTGGATGATTTAGGATGCAAAGATCGTGATGAGGTGCATGAACCTGCAAAAGAAGTCAGGGCAGAGAGTACAACAGAATATTGGAAATATGCCTCATGAACAAAAAGGTCAAGACCTAAAACTAAAGCTTGCAATTTATCAAAATATTGAATTATTTGAAGGTTAATATCAGGTTGGGCAGACTGTACTTCAAAATAATGACGCCTTAATGTAGCTTGGTCTACCACTATTTGATCTACCCAGTTGGATGACTTAGTTCTAAACAAACTATGTTCAAAAGGTAAGTCAAATTCAATGTCTTGTAGTGTAACAAAATCTTTTGGGAGAGAATTTTCTCTATGGGGAGGACTACTACTTCCTTGGCTCTCTGCTAGGATTTTTCTTCTCAACAATTTTCAGGATCATCAATAATAACTGTAGGCTTTGGATCGGGATGTGATATAGTGTAAGCTATTTTGTGAGCCATAATTGAAATCTAAGGCACACACACTTATTATTAACAAAAATTAAAAGGAAACAATCTCTCGAAATATTCCTATCATACACTTTTTTAACCAGAGTGATGAATTCAAATAAAATTATAATATTTTCAATTGTCCACAATATGGTCGCCACTATGTTATCGTTCTGTAATTTAAGAGATTGTGAGAATAAACACAGAGGACATCATCAAAACCACTTTGGAAGCTTGGATCTAGCCCTGCCATCTTCAGAGAGGGATCTCTCTGTAAAATTTAACTTTGTTTTTAGTGAATTTTAGGCTAGTTATTACTGTACTTGATTGTTTGTTTGATTTGGATTTTTTGGTTGATTAAATGGCTATATTTGCATTTGGATATGGAGTCTAAATATTTAACTAGATCTGCATCAATGTTTGAAGGAGTCTCACAGGGCAAGCTAGGTTGCATTAACTGGATCTTTTAGGATTTTAAGTGGATTATGAAAATATAAGAAGTGTAGAATTCAATAGAAATTGAAGAGCAATGAAGTGTTCTTCAATCCGACCTCAGTAGAAAACATGTAAATTGAAAACAACCAGAATAGGTTGTTCTAATTAATATATCATATTCATCACAATTTTTGTTGTACAATTAAGATTTTCAGAATTACAGAGAAAGGAAAAACAATGAATAACACACTTACAAAAGAAAAAACATCACCAGTGAATACACCCCATGAATCCTGTGAAATGTCCTTGTATTATTGATGCTCCCAGAAAATTGGAAATTATAATGCTTAGCAAAAATTATACACATTAATCAACCCTTAATACTTCGAACAATGACGTATTTATCCTAATTTACAAAATTGTTGTCTCAACCGATAGTGTATTATTAGCGTAATATCAACCAATAAAATCTAACTGTTACAAAATAATAGGCTAGGTGGACAATGATCTGGAATTATGGCACTGTTTTGGAGGAAACAATTGCTGAATGGACTTATTTTTGGGCTGCGCTGGCTGATGTGCTGGCTGATGCGCTGGATGATGCTGACTGTCTCCAAATTTCTAATTAATCCTGTAACTCACAGATTTTATCCCATTGTTCTTCATCTGGGATGGTCAATTTAATCACCTTTCGGTAAATATCATCAACTTCGGTGCATCTGGCAAAAGTGGGCTTTACAACAAAGATATGGTTTACTTCATGCTGGATGAATAAATCATTACTCATTGCTTCTAAAAACGCTCTGCATGTCATACTACCTTTGATGCTTGCAAATTTGGTGTTGTCCCTGGAAATTTCCTTCAATTTCTTACACATAATCTTCATAAGCAAATAACTTATCATTAATAAAAAATAAAGAAGGCAGACCCTTCTATGTTAAAGGCTCTATTCTGGTAAATATTCTGTTAACTGCTATCTCTAGACTGTGGCACTTTTCTTCTAGCTGAACGATTAGATTCTTCTTAGTAAGAATCCTTTTCACTTCCAGAATGGTTTATGTCCTACCATCTACTCCCAAATCATCCAATTCATATATGTTTTTAGTGTTCAGGAACTTGATGATGTTGGTTTTTGTTGTAGGCATTTCTCCCAACTCCTGTTTGATATTTGTTATAGCATCAATTGCTCTTTTTATCAACTCATTTTGCTCAAAGATAATCTGGATGTAGGGCCAAATTTCAGCAATGGATTTCATGATATATGCCCAGATGATTTCCTTAGCTTGGGCCAAGGTCTGTCCAATTGTTGATTCTCTTTCTTACTTCTGTAATCTTTCTATCAACTTCTGAGCTCTTTGTGCTTCTACTGAATGAGAAGCTTCACTCCTTATCCTCTGGTCTTGCAATACTTTAACCTATTCCTACAACTTCTTAATCCCTTATGTCTGAAAGGACAGATTTTTCGCTGCCTTAGTCAACTATTCTGCACCATCTGCTGTCTATGTAGTCTGTGGAGTAGAGGCTGTAGCTGTAGGAATGGTTGTAAGAGGTACAACATCCAATGGAAGCATAAACAACATTGCAGTCTGCTCCTTTTCTTTGATCATCTTTTCCATTTTGGTCTCCATTTGTCGTATATGTGCATTTTGCTCCATGATGAGCTTCATCATATCAGTCTTCTGGGTCTCTGTCTCCTATATATCCTTGGTAAGAGGATCTCTAGTGGCTAATAGCTTCAGCTGTTTTCTCAATGTTGCTATGTCAACATTTTTTTTTTATTATCTCCTCTGCAGCCTTCATATTTGAGGGATCAAATCCTATCTTGACCACGAAATATTCTAAGGATTTAATCATTTTATCCCGAGCAAGAGAAGAAATCTTCTCCATTTTAAACTGTGATTGGATATTGGACAAAGAAACCTACAATTTGGAAAGATTCATGGTTGTATTATTCAAAGTGGAAGAGATCATTTCACCTATCTCCTTGTGCATCTCCATTTGATCAATGCGATGAATGTCCTTTATGTCGAATTCAAAAGTTGTCTTCTTGTAGTTAGATGTTGGCTTTGGCTGGGGAATTTGGGCCTCAAGGAAGGCCATCTGCATCTTACTCTTCTCTGAATCAAATACTGACAACAACCAACTTTGAGAACTAAAAGTTTTCTTCTAGAATTGGGCATAGGTGATGTTCTTTAGGATTTCATTTTTGAGCTTCATCTCCCTGAACCTGTCAAAAATTGTCTTCTCCTTATCACCTTGGACAACCTTAGTTATCTGGATAGGTTGTTGTTGGTCATGAGATATTTAAGAAGTTGTAGGAGAAACAATGGATTGGCCACCTTCTTGAGAAGAAGAAGATGTTTCTTTAGTGACCATTGCAACTTCTTGCTCTGAGTTTTTATCTATGTCGGCTTTACAATTCAATTTTTTTCTTTTTTCTGTACATTATTTTGAATTCTTTACTTGCAGTATCAATGACTGAAGGTCACTCTTCTTCTCTTTTCCTTTTCCCTGCTTTTTCCTATGGGACAGGAGTTTGTGATGTCGATGTTGATACTAGCTGCTCCTCAGCTTCCTACAATGTGTTTTCAGCCCATTCTAACTGGTTCATGTACTTTTCTATCTCAAGCCTCTAGGTATGTATGTAGGGAGTGGTTTTATTCTATACTCTTAGCTTTGAAATGCTTCCCAAAGGGTCATATACCCAAGTGAAACTCAGTCTGAAATTCATTTCTTTCAATATTTTATGTGCTTCCTCCCCTGCCGACCTGCTATTACAAAGAAAGGGCCCAATCTGTGTTTTGATCCTGAATTGGGACTTCTTCTTGGCTGATATAAAGTGATTTTCATCTGCATTCAGCATCTTTCTGATATTCTCAAGAGCAAAAATCCTCATGGGGAGGAATTTCAGGAGTTTATAGGGAGCAAGCTCACACCCATAGAGTCTTATCTCTGTATAATTCTGGTACAAGTACCAATATCCTGTCTTGGCATGATCTGACAAATGTAGTATCCTTTTTATGTCTTCACCTATCCTAGGTTCAACTATATTGCTCAGAATACTCATGGTTGGATGCACGAACAATTCAATGAACTGTTTGTATGAAAATTCCTCCTGTTCTTTCATCACCAAAGATGTCCAGAAGATGACTGATTGCTAGTTACCATCTTCATCAAGCTTCTGCATGGAAAATTTGAATCTATCTGCCTGATAATACACAAACATATATACTAAAATAGAAGAGTATTTAAACACTTCTTCATTATGAAACTTGATAAATTGATCATGGATGTTGTCTACCAAGAATTAGCTGAAATTGAAAATGATTGATGGTATATAGTATGTGGAAAAGATAGAGAGGAAGGTATGCAATGACTGTTATAATATTTTGTTCCTAATCAGGGAAAATGGAGGAAGGGTATGGAGGGTTTTTCTTTGGCAATTGAGTATTTTCATTTAGGAAAATTTAAAAAATTTAGCTCTTTTGGAAAAATCGAGTTTTTGGTATAATTCATTGAGGGCTTCTAGGGAGAAAGGGGTTCTATTTTCCATAGAGGGAGCTTGCATCATTTGGTCAATTGATTGTGTAGTGATGGTAAAAGGATTTCACAAGTAGGGGCAATAATAGCTCTTTGACTAGGGATGTAACAGGCTTAACACTTTCGTATAAATTCAAGGGCATTGTATGTATGAGAGAAGATATAATGAGGAAAATTGGACTCCCATAGTCCAATATCATCAGATTTTTCAATGTATTTATCTTCCAACCAACAATACATCTCAAACAAATCAAATTCACATGGTGTTTCATTAATTTTATAATCCCTATAAGCTGGAGGAACATGATCTAAATATAGGGGAGGGTGGACCAATGGATTGAAAGGTTCCTCCTGGTTTTTCATTTTAGGAGGCATATTCAATCGATTTTGATGAATTCAAGTGGAATTAGGATGAACATGTTTACCAGGAATGCGCAACAACTCTATAATTGGTTGAAGGAGACAAGGTAAGCGATGTCTCTTTGGTTGGAGACAAATCAAATGATAAACACTGGTGCACTGTAAACCTGTAAAGCAATTGAATTTGTAGAAAATAAAGCATAGTAAAGGTCAAAGAATAAAATTGCATGGTTTTATAAGAGAGTTGGTTCTTCAATTGTACATGGTGCGGATTCGTTAATTTAACGATCATGAGGCTTAATTAAATGTGTTAACGGATAAAATACCGTGGGAGTGGATTTGATTGGTAACAGATAGGTGATGTGGCGCAATGGGAGTGGCAGAGGTAACAGGTAGGGACAATAATATTTAGGATGAGGGGAAGGTGGTTTTCGGGGGGTGTGGGGTACTAGGCGGTTAACGATTTAGGCGAAGGGGGGTGCGAACAACGGAGAGGAGGCCACATGGTAGTGGGTCCGGGTGGGGAAACTATTTTTTTCGGAACCCCCTCCCCCCTCCCCCCCCTAGTGGTAAAGCTAGGATGGAGACGGGGGGTCGAAGGTTTATGAGGGCCGTCAATTGGGGAGCAAGTAGATTGGATGGAGGACAGGTGCAATTATTTTAACGTCATTTGACATGATAGTTTTTCGGGTAGCGGTCCATTCTGTTGGAGTGGAAAACTTAGGATATAATGTAAATAGATCAAACATATCACTCATGCGCCCGACACTTGAAACTTAGGATAAAGTGATTTTGTCACTAATCCCTTCATGTGCCAAATACATAATGAAATGAAACTTATGCTATAAACATTTTATCATTTTTTAAAGCCCAAAACACTTCTACCTACCCTTTAATTTTACGTTCTTTTGCTAAACTAGCATTTTTTATTTATTTCTTCTAGGGTTTCATTTAGACTAGCAAACCCATATCTTTTTTTTTTATTATGAAAATTATAATCTACTTTATCACTTATTTCTCCTATTGATTTAGATTAAACAGTTGAATAAACTTCATTTTCTACCTAACTATTGATTTACCAAGATTATATTGTTTCGCATATCTTTATTCTCTAATCTAATTTACAAAAATTCAAAATTGTTCAACCATGATTAAGCTATATGGTTTGAACAAATAACTAGTCATTATGGCATTTTTAAACAAGCTGCACACAACCTTATTTTTTGACATAAAGAAAACTATCTATGAGTAGTGGAATTTGAATTTGTAGCACTTTCAATGTTATTTTCTCTATTTTTATTTTCTGGGGTTCTGATTTTATTTTTATTCTTTTATGTATATTTTTTGGAAATAATTTGCATATTGAAAATTATTTACAATATAAGATTACTAAGACAAAATACTCAATCACCTTGAGATCCTATAAATTATAGGACCCTAATAGTAGTTTTGTCGTGACACATATATAACAGACCATGGTATAATACAAAAACACTCAATAGTCTGTGGCACGATACATAATAATAATGGCCTGCTAAAAATGAATGAGTGAGTGAGATGGTAAGAACTATCAATGAAGCTATAGATGTCAGGGGCAACTTCCAAATATTTTTACTAAAGGTAGCACAAATTTTGGAATATACATTTGATCACTAAAAAAAGTATATAAAAAACCTATGTCAAATGTATTTAAAAATAGATTTTGGATACCTGAGCTGCAACAAAATCAATTAAGATCAATGAGAAGAGGGCATGGCGAAAACCCTAGGCGGTGGCGGCCCTGCGTGCTGTGCATCAATGGTGGCTTCCTCTCCCTACTGCGGTAACTGTATGATACCACCTGCATGAACTTCGAATACCTGCGGCGCATTTCAATGTTTCTCGACTGTTACTTGTAGTTGGTATTACTGACGACACTTGGACTCTAGCTGCAACTTCTGTGGGTTACGCTCGTCATTATCAACAGAGCTCGGTGATGCTCTGTTCCTCTTGGCATAGGATTGCTACTCTGATTGGGCACTGACCTCTTATGCACTTTTTTATTTGCTGGGGACCAATTTTTTCTCCTCGTGACTGACCTGCACTAACTGGCAGTTGGTCTTCTCAATAACGGTTTATTTCTTGGAGTTTGCTATGGAAGGGGCCCAGGATGAACAACTTGTGGATTATTCGGAGGACCCATATGCCGATGTGGACATTTGGACCCTCTCGCATCGTTTCTCCTCGAGTATGCAAGCATCTCTCCCTGATTCTTCTCCTTTTATTTGTCCTACCTCTGCTGGCTCTATTCCATCAACCTCCTCCTCGCTCACCTTCCCTGAGCTGGACTCTTTTATGGTCTTGAAACTCTCTCCTACCTCCTCGAATTTTCTCTCGGATGCTGACCTGGACCTCATCTCCTCACCGGACCTTCGTCGCCCGTCCTCCGCGTCCCTAGATTGTCTCTCTCAGTCCCTCACCTACCCCCCACTATCTACCTATTTTACCTTGGCCACCCATCATATCCCGGTATCTCTGCTTCCCCCTGCCTCATTTCCCCCGCCCTCTACCCCCACACCTTCCTCTTCCTCCCCTCACTCACTTCCCCTGATTCCCCCACCTGGCTCTGTCACTCCCGGGACTCTAGATTCTTCACCATCTCCCCACCCGACTCAAACCCTCACCCTCCCGCCTTTGCCTCCCCCCCCTTTGATTTCTACATCGGCTGCTCTCCCTCCCGATATACCCCCCCCGTGCTCCTCGATGCACGAAGTGCGTAAAAGCCAACAAGTGTGCTATATTTCTCATGCTCGGTGTCGGTGTTCAGATGGTCGATATCCTGGGTACTGTGGACAGGGTGGTTGTTGGTCGAGTTCGTGGCCGGAACTATGGGGTTAAGCGATTGAAACAATGGACACAAGAGATTTTGGGTGATCTATTACAGGAGCTTCCCACCATTCACACTCTGACCAAGGGTTGGTTTGCACTCCATTTTTCTTCCAGAGAACCCACAGACCTTATGTTATCTCAATTCTGGCACATTGAGATGGCACCTGTGTTGCTCAAATGATGGAACCCCTTATTCGATCCTGACCGTGAACCATTGGGAGCTGGTCGTATCTGGGTTCGGTTACCTGGGCTACCTCTACACTTATGGAATGAACATATTTTTAAGGACATTAGTAACCTTCTGGGCGCTTATTTGGACCATGATTGTTCCTTCATTGACTCCGGAAAAATGGAATTTGCCTGTATTCTGGTACATCCTGACACAAGGGAAGGTCTCGAGGAGGCCATAAATATTCAATGTTGCAACTCCACCAGGGCACAGATCTTAGATTATGAAGGGGTCCCCTTCCGCTGCCACCGATGTCACAAAGTCAGACATGTCTTCAAATATTGTCCATTAATTTGCCTGACTTCGGTTCCTCGTACTCTCAGTGGTCAACATCCCATTGCACCTGTATCGGTCTTGCAGCAGAGACAGTCTTCACACACCGGCTTCACTATGTCACCTGAATCATCCTCGATGGCAGATTTCTCTCAGATGGTTGCAGCTGCACCCACCCGAATCACTCGATCTATGGCTGCTAGACTCCCTCCGGCTGATGGTACATCCTCTACTCCTCCATTTACATTTTTATATTCGACATCTATTTTGTGTTCGGAGTATCCCCAGGCTGGTTTCCACTTCCCCTCCATCTGTTGCCCCCCATCCTCCTCTCCTTTACATTCCCCCCCACTCCCCCTTCCATACCTATTCTTCCCTTATCATCTATACATGATTCCACTCCTTCACTTCTAAACCCCTCCCCCCCCCCCCCCCTTACTCTCCCCCTATGAACCCACCCCTCCCTTGTGGTTGATCCCTCAGAATCCTCTTCCACACACTCCTATAATTTGCGCCCTCATTTATACACTTCGGCATGTCTTGGTTCCCTTAATGGACCCTCCATCCCTCTGCATAAGCCCACTCAGGGCCGTCATTCGCATATCTCAAAAGCTATTCTACAAGCCGGTCTTGATTTTGCCTCCGGCACTCAACTCTCCATTGATGGGATTCTTAGAGCAAGACAGTCCCCTATACTGGTTACCCAATGATCTGTCTATCCTTCAACTGTCGTGGCCTGGCTGGCCCTGCGAAGCATCTTGCGCTTCGACGACTTTTTTTTTCTTCTTCGGCTGATATCATACTGCTTCAAGAAACTCATGGTTCATCTAATCTAGTAACTCAAGTACTTACCCCTATTCTCCCTTGATGGATAATTCACGTTGTTGATGCCAGTGGGCGATCGGGTGGTTTGACTCTCTGTATTAACACCCGTCATATCAAACTTCTAAATGTATGGGGTAGGAAATGTATTATGGGGATGGATGTTTTCTCGGAAGCTCTTGGACTGCATTTTTGTATTATAAATGCTTATGGTCCCTGCTCTAACATGCAACAATTCTGGAACACTCTTATGAACTCATCTATTTTGCGTCCTGAAAACATCATTTTGGTTGGTGACTTGAACTTCTCTCTTGGGATCTCTGAATCCTGGGGGCCAAATTCTCATGAGGATACTCTCTTTGATTACTTCAGACACCTTCTCTCCACGCATCACCTGGTGGATCCACTCATAACTCCCCCCTCTCCAACTTGGCGCAATAGGCGCACTAGGGATGATTTGGTGGCTCGCGGGCTCGATCGCTTTCTTATCAAAGAAGGGTTATTACAGAATCTTAGCTCTTTCAGGCAGTGGATTGGATATCATGGTATCTATGACCACTTCCTGATCTTCTTGGAAATCACTGGGGACTTCAATAAGCTGAGTTCCCCATTTAAATTCTGCTCGGTGTGGCTGCAAGATCTCGACTACATCCATTTAGTGGACACTCGGTGGAGACTCCATCCGCCTCCACATCTTCATTCTCCATCTTCCATTTTTGCACACATATTACTCACTATTAAGAAGGAGTCCATTAATTGGGCTAAGCATAAGAACAGATTGGAGGACAGTGAACTCACCAGCATTGAACGTAATATCCATAGATTGGAAAGCTCTAATGGGGGAGGTTTTGCAACTGAAGAAGAGAATAAACAACTTATCTCACTTGAAACTACTCGCTTAAAGATCCTACAAGCGAGGAATGAGGTTTGGAGACTCAAAATCTGTGCCACTTGGATCCAAGCGGGGGATGAAAATTCCAAATTCTTTCATCATTTCGCTAATGGCAGAAAGACTATCAACACCATATCAGATCTCGATAATTAGGATGGATCAAAAGCCTCTACCTTCTCTCAACTTGCTCAGAAAGGTATCAATCACTTCCAAGAGATTTATAAGGCCCCTCTGCAACCATATTTGGCTGAAATAATAAAGGTGGCCTCCCTCTTTCCCAGATATGTAGATGCTGCAGCTGAGGAGGACCTCCTTCAACCGGTTTCGATCCAAGAACTTGAATCTGTCGTAAAGTGGTTCAAAAAGGATAAAATCCATGGGCCTGATGGGTGGGTTGCGGAATTTTATCTGGCTTTCTTTGATCTACTAGGGTAAGACCTCCTGGAGGTGGTGGAAGGGACACGTCAACTGGGCACATATATGAGGCCTTTAATGCTACATTCATAGCCCTTATTCTTAAATCTGATCATCCCTCTTCCTTCAATGATTTTTGACCAATATCTTTATGTAATTTCATATACAAGATTATGGCCAAGATTCTTGCCAACAGGTTGAAACCCATTTTATCCAACCACATATCTCCTGACCAATTTATCTTTCTTGAAAACAAACAGATCCATGATCTAATTGGCATTGCACAAGAAGGCCTACATTCAATGCACACCAAGCACATTAAAGGGATGATTCTCAAGATTGACTTGGCAAAAGCATTCGATTAAGTGAGCTGGCTCTACATCCGCATGCTTCTTACACACCTGGGGTTTCCCCTAGAAAATATTAATTGGATAATGAGCTGCATCACCTCTGTTTCTTTCAGTATTCTTATCAATGGGGCAGCAGCCAATTTATTTCATGTGGAGTGGGGATTTTGACAAGGGTGTCCTTTATATCCCCTTTTATTTCTATTGGTTATGGAGGGCCTCAGCAGATGCATTATTGATGAAACTTCCTGTGGAAAATTAAAAGGCGTCCAAATAACGAAAAACAGTGTGCTCACTCATCTGTTATTTGTGGATGACATAATACTTTTTCTTAATAGTACTCTCAGTGAATCCTTTGTGGTCTGAGCTATTCTGCGTTTATTTTTCACAGCCACGGGAATGCAGTGTAACTATAAAAAATCAACATTGACTTGCCATGGATGCACTCCTCATGAAATAGACTTCGCACAACAAAGATTCCCCTTTAATATTACCATATTTGAGGATGGTTTGAAGTACCTAGGTTTCTTCCTCAAACCAGCGAATTACAAAAATGTTGATTGGAATTGGCTCATTACCAAGATTGAAAAACGTTTAAATAAATGGTGCCATCACTGGCTTTCTAGATCTGGTAGGCTGATTTTAATCAAATCTGTGCTTGAGGCCATTCCTATGTATTGGATGTCACTTTCCTGTAATCCTAAAGGAATACTCTACACAATTTAGAGGATTTGCACGTTTT